>JAGPOW010000304.1:113991499-114003309 GCA_030014935.1 Caiman crocodilus | reverse complement strand
TTCCCATTTTCAAAAAAGGGAGGAAGGAGGACCCAGGAAACTATAGGCCAGTTAGTCTTACCTCAGTCCTGGGTAAGCTTTTTGAGAGAGTTATCCTGGCGCATGTCCGTGAGGGGCCAGCAGGGGAGGTTATGCTTAGGGGCAACCTACACAAGTTCATTAGAGGCCAACCTGGTGGTCTTCTATGACCAGGTCACAAGATCCTTAGATGCAGGGGTAGCAATGGACATAGTCTTTATGGACTTCAGGAAGGCTTTCGACACCATCTCCCACCCCATTCTCATTAAAAAACTAGGAGACTCTGGCGTTGATATCTACACAGTCAGATGGGTCACAAATTGGCTGGAGGGCCACACCCAGAGAGTGGTGGTGGACGGGTCTTATTCAACCTGGAGGGATGTGGGCAGTAGGGTCCCCCAGGGCTTGGTCCTCGGGCCCACACTGTTCAACATCTTCATCAGTGACTTGGACAAGGGGGTAAAAAGCACCCTGTTCAAATTCAGAGATAACACTAAGATGTGGGGGAAAAAGTGGGCATGCTAGAAGGGAGGAATAGGCTTATCGGACATAAATGGGTTACGGAGGTAGGTGGATGAGAACAGGATGGGTTTCTACACTGACAAGTGCAAGGTGCTGCACTTGGAGAGGAAGAAACAGCAGCATACCTACAGGCTGGGGAACTCCTTTCTTGTCAGTGCAGAGTCAGAAAAGGATCTTGGAGTCATTATTGATGCCAAAATGAACATGGGCCGATAGCGTGGGGACGCAGTCAAGAAGGCCAACTGCACCTTGTCACGCATCTGCAGATGCATCTTGAGCAGGCCCAAGAAGGTGATTCTCCCTCTTTATGCAACACTGGTCAGGCTGCAGTTGGATTCCTGCATCCAGTTCTGGGTGTCGCACTTCAGGAGAGATGTGGACAGCATGGAGAGGGTCCAGAGGAGGGCCACTCATATGATCGGGGTCAGCAGGGAAGGCCCTACGAGGAGAAGCTAAGGGACCTGAACCTGTTCAGCCTCCACAAGAGAAAGCTGAGGGGGGATCTAGTGGCCATTTACAAACTAGTCCGGGGGAACCAGCAGGCATTGGGGGAGTCCCTGTTCCCCTGAGCACTACCAGGAGTGACTAGAAATAACGGTCACAAGCTGGCAGACGGTAGATTCAGGCTAGATATCAGGAGGCACTACTTCACAGTCAGAGCAGCTAGGATCTGGAACCAACTTCCAAGCTAAATGGTGCTGGCTCCTACCCTGGGGGTCTTTAAGAGGGGGCTAGATGAACACCTTGCTGGGGTTGTTTGACCACAGTACTCTTTTCTGTCATGGCAGGGGGTCGGGCTTGATGATCTGCTCAGGTCCCTTCCGACCCCACCAACTATGAAACAATGAAACTATGAAACAAGCTGTGAATGGGTGCATCAGATCTCAAACTTTTGGTTGCAATTTGTGGCTTAGCTTAACCTCATCACAGGAATGCTATAGGATATGGCAGTATGGGTACAGGAGTGCTGCAACAGCTGTGAAACAGTTAAGTGGATAATTACAAACTTGGATGACTTCACCCTCACCTTTCCCTTATGCTAATGCTGAGCTATGATACATATGTCACAACGTGTAATACTGATGAAAATAACTATAGCACTTCACACCCAATGATCCAATCTGATGAAAGTGCCAATCTGTTTAGATTATGTTCTCGCTGTGGAACTAATCCTCTAAAATTGAAACAATGCAACTGCCAATAAAATAATCAGATCCAGTTATGGTCATAGATCACTAGCTCTGCAAGGCCAGTTGCTAAACTGGGAGAAGATGGCATTGCTTCGTTGAAGTCAATAGAGCAATACTATTTTACATTATCTCATGAACTTACTCATAATTTAACACACAAAGAAAAAAATCATACATAATATCAAAATACTAAAACCTCTCTTACTGTAATGCTGCAGGAGGGGAAATTTATTTTGGAGATTAGGAGGAGCTTTTTGACTATGAGGATGGTCAAGCATTGGAACAAGCTATCTAGAGAAGTTGTGGAGTTTTCATCCTTGGACGGTTTCAGGAGCAGGTTAGACAGGTACTTGACTGGGATAGTTTAGTCAGAGAAGACCCTGCCTTGAGTAGGAGCCTGGACTAAATGACCTTGTGAGATCCCTTCCAGCCATTAACTATCAGTCCAAAGTGTGAGCGAGTGTTACATTGCTAGTTACTTTTAACAGCAGTTAACTAACTAAAAGTGTGAATAACCCATCCACTTATAATTTCATGCACTGGCTTGGATGGAGCTTTCACACACCTGTACATCTGTTCAAATTTTGTGAGGTCTTTATTCAGTTCTCATCAAAATTCACCGAAGATGCCAAGGCCTCTGTTTTCAAAAGCAGTTAGAGAAATTGGAAGGGAATGTACAAAACCAGCTTGTTTGGTGCATGTTATAAAGAAAGTGATTTTGGGGTGTTCAGTTTGTTTTAATGTACTTGATTATCAGAAAGTGTTTTCAGGAGCCCCTCCATTTGAAGTTCCTCAGGCTGAATACTTCAAACCAGTAGTTACTCGGGGAAATGTAACCCCCTGTCACTTTAGTGGGAATTGACTCGAGCTCAAAGTTGCTATTGCCAATCAACAAATCCCAATTCAGCCTTGGTTTAAATGAATGCGACTCCTCATGAAGTCATTGTAAGTTAAAGCAACTGAAAAATGACTCATTGTTTGCTTGCCAACCCTACTTTCTAATCTTGCTGTGTTGTTATATCCAGTGCTGAATATCTTCGGTGCAACCTTTGTAAAGAACTACAGGGAATTCACCGTATGCAACTGTTGTTTTTTTTTAATTGTGTATGAGTGAGAATTTTTAAATGAGATGGAGAGTTATCTTGGGTTTGAGCATGTTTTAAGTTTTATCAAGACTTTGTTACAAATTTTCACTAGCAAAGATTAAATCTCCTTTGCTGTTTTGTATTCCTTTAAGTCTAGTAGTTTCTTTCTAAACATGAAGCTTTAACATGGACTAAATTAAAGCCAGAAGCTTTAACATGTACTAAATCTAAAGAAGCAAGCATGTCATTGTAAAATTGAAGCTGAGACAAGGAATAGGCATTTGTCATTTGGTAGAATTTCAGCAAGTTTTATTTCATGCATCTCTTTTAAAAGCAGACTTGTGAGATGAACAGCAGCAGATGCATTTTACTTATCAGTCGCTGACCTCTTTCTCTCTCTCTCTTAAAATTTTTGTAAAAAAAAAATGTAATGTTCAAATCTGAATACACACAAATAAACTGCGAGCTTGTTGAGAAGCTCTTTGTTATAAATGGCATTATATAAACCACGCTGAGGAGGAGGGTCCAGTTTAGTGCAGCCACTCTCTCTGTTATACAGTTTTGTAGCAAATTCATGGGTAGGGGGGAAAGAACCACATGTGGCAGATTTTAGTCCTGTCACTGCACTTTTGAAAAGTGCTGAGCCCTTGCAGTCATGGACCTGAATTCAAGTAGCCATTGTCTATCCTGTGGCATGTTGGTGGTCACCATGCTGTGCATGCCATGACTGTCCAGGTCTGCATGCTGACACCAGGGAGAGAGCTCAGAACCCACTGCTCTGCTTTTTAGTTGCTACTAGTTATAGTTTGTATTATATTGACATCTGGAAGCCCTCTACTCCCCTACTTTGAGCTCTGGGGATACCAGTGGCGTTACACAAGCTCCTGTCCCAAAAAGCTTGCAGACCAAAGCTGCAGGGACACAAAAGGGTTTGCCTAAATTTTACACTGCAAGGCAATTGCAGAGCTGGGGATAGAGTCCTGTCCCTTATACCATGTTGTATCTTATCTACAAGAAAGGGGTGGACAGAGGGATGACACAAAACTGGGAAGGATTGTGAAGACACTGGAGAATGGGAGTGTAATTCAGAAGGATCTTGACGGATTGGAAAGCTGGGCCAGAGCCAACAGGTTGCAGTTCAACGCTGACAAATGCAAAGTGCTACAGTTCAAGAACAATAATAAAAACCACAAAATGGTGTGATGGCAGCACTGCAGCAAAGGTTCTAGGAGTCTTGGTGGATCACAAACTTAGTATGAGTCTGCAGTGTGAAGCAGCCTCACAGAAGGTAAATGCTGTTTTGAGCTGCATCAATAGCACCATTAGATATAAGGAAAGTGGTAGTGGCTCTACTCAGCACTGGTTATGTTTAGGCCTCATTTAAAGTATTACTTTTAAAAGGACATGGAGAAGTCAGAGTGGGTTCAGATGCAGCCAACAAAAATTATGAAGTCCATACAGAAGTTGCTTTTTTTGTTATTTAAAGTGCGTTATTGCTGTGATGTACCAGAAGTGCACAGCTTTACTGCCCTTTAAAAATGGTTACAGTGCTTTAAATTAACTGTTGTTAAATGATGTATTAAATTTGAAGCATTGTATTTTACAGCACTTTATCAACCTACAGCACTTTAAATTACTTGTGCATTCTGGTAAGATTTCTGGCAATTCCGACAGTATCCCTGGCTTTGGGGGATACAAAGTATACTGTGGCTTTGTGAGCTGGTGCCCAGCCCTGTAGCAGATGGTGTCTGTTTCCAGTGAAGGAGTGGAGGGGGGGGGAAGAAAGAGTCATGCTGCAGGTGAAATGGCCACATGCACACTTGCACCCACACACGTGTGTACACATGCACATGCACAGACCCTGAGACCCTGTGTGGCTGCGGGGACCAGATGCTTGGATAAGCGTGTGCATGTGTGTGCATACATACACACATCTCACATACACTCCCTGAGACCCCGCATGACTGGGGGAGACCAGATGCTTGGACATGCCACAGGTAGGACTCGCACACAGCCCCCCGAGACACCCTGCATGGCTGGGGACCAGATGTTTGGAGCTGGGCTATCAGCCTGGGTGAGAGCTGCCTTCTTCACTGGTCTGCTGTTGTCCACAGTGTATTGCAGCTTAAAGAGGCTATGGATTGGAGCACCCCCTGCTCCCTAGCCTGGAAAGTGTCAGGAGGCTCAGAAGCACTCCCTTCTGCCTCCCACTGCACTTCTGGCATGTTTCAAAGCGCTGTAAGTTTATAGTGCAATAAAAAGTGCTCTAAATTGCAATGCTGTAAAACGTGTGCGGAGCACTTCTACATACACCTATAAAGGTCTTGGAAGGCAAGTCATATGAGGAGAAGTTAAAGGAAATAGGCATGTTCAGCTTATAGACATAGGCACACAAGACATGATAGCAATCTTGAAATATCTGAAGGGTTGGCATAAAGATATGGGAGAACACCTTTTCTCTCTAGCTATACAGAGTAGGGCATGGACCTGTGGCTTGAAGTTGCAGCAACGTAGATTTAGACTGAATACCAGGAAGAGCTTTTTCACTGCTAAAACAGCGTGGCAGTGGAATAGACTACCTAGGGAAGTTGTGGAATCTCCATCATTGGAGGTGTTCATAAAGAGGTTGGATAAGCATTGATCAGGGATAATGTAGGAGCAGCTAGGCCTATCCTTAACTATGGATATTTCTCATACTTCTGGGCTTTATGGTTGCTGCATGGGGCTGGGAAGCAATTTTCCCTCCTATTGCTACATGTATCAGGGGCTGCGGGATGGGGTTGCCTTCTTCAGAAGCACTGGGTGTTAGCCATAGTCAGGACTGGAAATTTTGACGGGTATGCCAGTGCTTCTGCTGGGACAAGGTCACCCATGTAGTTTTAGTAATAGGTTAGACAAAGATTTGCTTGATATGGTTTTGATAGGGACGGTCCTATCTTAGGCAAGGAAGGTTGGACTAGATGACCTTCTGACCTTCCCTCCAGCCCTACTTTTCTATGATTCTAGGTCTGACTCCATCCAGTAGCAGGCAATACTTTACATACAAGTCAGTCAGTTCTTCACGACACTTTTGCATAGCACTCCAAAAAAGGTCAAAATAAGAGGTGAAGAGTATGCACAATTCCATAATGATTTTTTTCCATATAGCAGCCAGTTTCATTGTCTTCCTTGGGCTTAAGGAAGTGACACCTTACCACATAAGAAATGCCTACCATTCTTACTTCTTTCTGAAAAATGAAACACCATAACCAGAAGGAAATATGACTTGACTTCATCCTGCTTGCCACCAAACAACGGTGAGGTAAACAGACTATTCCAACTTTTTGCTGAGCCTAATCTGCATATAAAATGGACTGTTTCAAACAAGAGATTTTACCACACCTTCAACTCTCCTATGAAATATGAACTTTCATTTCTATCCAGGAGAACTTTTACAACCTTTTCTCCTATGCCTGAGGATGGGTGTTGGTGCCTGAAAGCTTGCAATTAAAGAATTTTTTTTTTTGCAAATGAGTCCCGATTCCTTTTTATATATATATATATATATATATATATTATACATTTATAAGGTTTGCATATTCCATGTCAAATATATAAAGCATTTTCCCAGCGCAGAAGTGTTGGAGGTTCTGAACACCAACCCTAAAACAATTTCTCATGAACTAAAAGTACCCCTATTTCAACTGGAAAAAGATTGGCAAGCAAAAACAACAAAAGAAGCAATGCAGCAACAGTAGCAGAAATTTAATGGTACCACTGGAAAAATAAGCATTGAAATGCTTTTTGGAAATGGAGATGAAGAAAGTGAGTTGGATTTTGGAGGAAAGTAAGGTTTACCTTGATTGGGCCACCACAGCAAAAGCTCAGTCAGCAAAAGCTCAGTTACCTCCTGACTTCACACATGACGGTGATTAATATGGAAGTTTCTGGGGGAGACTCTAGAAAGTAGTCTTGAAATAATTAGCGCTGGTTCCATTCAGAGTTTTATATGTTAGTCCTGCTAAATTGAATTTAATCTGCCTCATTGTCAGATGAACTTAAAATTGTCAGCTAACTTGAAAATATGCATAGGAAGCTGAAGATGAGCATGACAGCTTACACCTTTTTGTACCACCTACATTGTAAAAAAGCTGGATGCTGTGGATCAGCCTTTCCAATAAAACAACCAAAGGGGAATTGTGGCAGTTGAGCCTAAAGGAGATAAGAAAGTAGATCAGTTCAACTTGTCAAAATGATCCTGGTTCAACCGCAACAGGTTTGTCTTCCCAGGGTTGAGCACAAGAGAAACCTGATACATCCAATTTTTGCAGTATTGGTCAGAAATTCCTCTAGAACTGAGACTGAACTCACAGATTCTACCTATAAGGTGATACTCAGCTATACATAACTTACTGATGGCGCCTCATGCCTATTTGATGATGGCCCCAAGTTTCATCTTATGCATACTAAATAACAGGTGATAAGAGATCAACCCTGGTGTAGGCCATACCTTATGTCACCAGAAAAATCCATGAAGCACAGAGATGTTTCATAATGGAAGTAGATCGGGTGAGGCATAAACACAGGACTGTTGTATCCAGTTAATAAGATCTTTTCTGGATGAGATTTCCCTTAGGCAGGAACACCCACAATGGGCACAGACTGCAATGTATGTAACTTATTAACAAAAGCACCTCATGTCCGTCAGTTTGGAACTGTAATATAATATGGCATCTGGATTTCCTGCACGGCTACTCATCCATGCAGTATTTAAATTTCTTACTGAGAGGAATGGGAAGTCTGCACTTGGAAGGAGAATGTGCCCAACTTCACCTTTTTGGTTGGTTTGTTTTTGCCATAAGACATGACCATAATGTAACGCTATTTGTACTGCATCCATTCCAGCCTCTGTTGCATGGGGATTAGAGTTTGAGCCTTTCATACATGGGTAACCTGCATTCAGTACCTGTATTCAGTCTGTACTCCATGGTGTGATTTGGTATCTGGAAACAGTTGGCTCCACTGAAGGAATGCCTCTCACAGGTCAGTCAGTCCTTCATGCAGCACAGCTACCAACTTGGATTTGCATTTCTGGTTCTCCAGTTGATATGACATCTCTATGGGTTAAAGCTACAGGTGCATATCACCTCTTAATATCACCTCTACCATGAGTAGAGGTGGTATATCGGTCACATATTGGATCGGTACTGATATAAGGAAAATCGACTATATTGGCAATTAGCCTTTTTGATTGATGTGGCTGATAATGGGACTGATAAATGATCCATGCATGCATGCAGTCAGAGCACAGTGTGCAGGCATCCAGGAGCACAGCCCGGCAGCATGGAGAGCAGCCTGGTCTGGATGGTAAGTGTAATGTGAGGAAAGGGGTGGAGGTGGAAGGCAGATCGAGGCCCTCGCGGTGAGGGAGGGAGTGGGACTGATGCAGTGGCAGGCACTGCACAGCCAGGGAGGCGTGTGGGATGGAGTGCAGCCTGCCCTTGCCCCACATGCAGATCTGGGGGGCACATCCCCCCATGTCCTTCCAGGGTACATGCAGCAGCAGGAGCTGCCTCTCCTCCCCACCATGCCTCCCAGATGAGCCACTCACCTCTCCATCCTGCACCCTGCCCTAGCTGTGCAGCGCCTGTTCCTGCCCCGCTCCCTCCCTCAATGCAGGGCCCTCAATCTGCCCCCACAACACCCTTTTCCTTCTCCCTCACCCCTTCCCTCACAGTAGACGTATCAGCCAGACGCTGCTGTGAAAGATATCAGGCTGCATATTGGTTCTCGGACAGGTATCAGCCCAGAAAAATCTCTATCGGTAGTGCACTCCAAGTTAAATCCCTGATTTAATCAAAACACCGTGAACAATTAGGTAACTGTAACCATGGGCTTAAGCCTACCCTTATTCAGCAAAGAATATAGACATGAGTTGAACTTTAAGAACATACTTAAGTTTCCTTGATCTCAAACTGAAATGTGTGCTTCAGTGTTTAGTTGAATCAGGACTCCAATTTAGAGATTTGGAGTGTGTTTGATTTTAACTGGCTTCAGTGTCACTATTCTAAAAGTGCATTGTTTGTTTTTTTGCCATTTTAGTTGAAATATTATGCATTTCAAAATGCTCCTCATGCTAGAAAATTTCTGCGTTTTTTTAAATGGCTCTACCTTATGTTGCATTTAATTTTGCTTTCTGAGGGAAGGGTAACTTTTACATCTTCCACTGCAGGCTTTAGACTATAATGACAGAATCCTTTAGTCACAGTGAAGTATTGGCAATTTAGTTCCTAGCTCTTGTATTCTCCTCATGTCTTGTTGTCCTCAATACTATGGATAGTGCAGAAGCTGCAGTATAAATCCTTGACTTGGCAACAGAAATTCCATCCAATTATCTCACTGACTGGTCTTTATTACACTTCATCTAGTTTTCTGATTTCATTTCAGATTTGCTAACATCTGGTCTGCAAGTGGTAATGACAGGCATAGGTATTTATAGCTGTACTAATACATGTGTGTGTATATGTATATGTGTGTGTATGCACACTGCGCATGCTTACGTTAAGTACATATTCATGAATATTTTATTGTGTGCCTCATATCTCTGGGAGTGGGCTCCCACTGCTTTTCTATTGTACCAGTTCACAAGGGGGCTAAAATAAATAAATAAATGAAAATAAATTGATTCAGAAAGCATACATTCCTGTGATCATTCAGAAGTGAACTGGTTGACTTGACAAGTTCAATTCTGAAAGCAATCTTTTTCAGGGTACGAAGAGATAACAAGTGAGAAATCCTGCACAGGAAACAAAGGAGACTCAATTTACCAACTGTCAGACACGTGGCATTAACTTTGAGCAAAACGAACACCAAATCCTCTCATGGTTGAGGTTTCAGTGGAACCAAAAGTCAGGTGCATGTGATGGGAGGACAGAAAGGAGAGCCTAGAGGTTGTCAGATTGTGATGATCTCCTTTAAAGAAATCCCTCATAAAGATGGCTTTTCTCTCCCAGAAAAATTTACAGTATAGACAATTGGAACAAACTTGTTAGAAACTGTAGTAGGTAATGAAGCTTAACTAAAGACATTTCTCTTTCTCTTGCTAAAACCTCCTAGTGAACTGAAAGCCTGTTTTGGTCTAAATACCATTCCCTTCAGAGAAAGCTTACATTTGCTAATTTCTTCTGGCTTTCTTTGGTGGGGAAGAAGTGGTGTTCTTTGTTACAGTTCTTCTTCGGTTTACCGTTTTCAGCTCCTCGAATATGAAAGGTCTGAAGAAAAGTTGGCAAGATTCACAAAATGGGTAAGCTGCTCTTTGGCTTAAGTACAGGTTTCACTGCATGAAACAATTAGACCAAGAACTGGTAGGAAAAAAATAGTGATGGAAGTTTACAAAGCAGTCCTGTGGGATCAGGATGCATCTTTCATTAACTTTACTAGGAGATAATGCATTTACCTCAAAAGTCTCATTCAGCAGCGCTAATTCTGCTGACTGCATTCTTTGGGACACAATTTTCACAAAGAATTATATAAAGTAGTATGATATTTACACATGCAGGGCCAGGTTCCTACCTGCTGTTAAGTCGGCATTATATTTATGTATTTATTTACTTATTTATAAATAGCCCGCTGATTGGACCGTTTATATTAGTCCAGTGATTGGATGTCATTTTATACTAGTTGAAGATCTGGTCTGAGAGCTCTAAGAGCTGGGATGCTACTATCCATATATAAATGAACCGGTCCTTCTACCCACGGTATGCATACCTTTGGTTTGAACTCGGATAATGGTTTGAAAGTGGCATTTCTAAAATGTAGTGGATTTTTTTCCCTGAAAGGTAGGGAAATAAAGAGAGCAAGGAGAAGAGGCATTAAATGAAGGCTGAGATTTCACGTAAACTGAAAACTTCTGGTGTGGACCTGAATATCATTTGAAGTGCTTCAGAGGGTGAGCAGACAGATGTACATACCAGTTGAAGCACTTCTAAAATAACCCTGTAGGCAACACCTACTATTTAGAAGTGCTTCAAAATATAGTGCTTACTTACGTGTGCACAATATATGGCGCATTGCAGTGGAGGGCCCTTTCCTTCAGCATCCCCCCAATGTTTTATTTTCCCTGTCCCCATGGAAAGAGGGGTGGGAGTGTGGTGCAGACATCTGTCAGCTCTGCCTCCACTCTCCCAAAGTACTCCTCTCTTCCTTCTCCCCCTGCCACTAGAACTGAGAAGCTGGATGCCCTGTGTCCCCACCAGAGTGGAGAGACCCTAGAATCAAGAGACCAGAGCCCCTTGTGCCTCTCCTGGTTCCAGCGAGGGATGTATGTGCCTCTAAGAGAGCAAAGGCAGAGCTTATAGAAGAGTCCTCACTGACAGTTGGCTCCACTTCTCCACCCATACATGGCGTGGGGGGAGAGAGTGGAGTCGCATGAAACAGCAGTAGGCTGGGAGAACAGGGGGATGCCGAGTGGTGCAGTGCACTCCAGGAGAGTGGAGACAGAGCGTACAGGGGTCCACTTATTGCAGAATAAGGCCCACAGAGACTGTTCATAGACACATAGATTGTTAGGGGCTGGAAGGGACCTTGGAAGATCATCGGGTCCAGCCCCCCTGCACAAGGCAGGAAAGATAGTTGGGGTCAGGTGACCCCAGCAAGGTGACTGTCTAGTCTCCTCTTGAAGATTTCCAGGGTAGGTGATTGCACCACCTCTGGAAGGAGCTTATTTCACAGTTTGGACATGCTAACTATGAATAAGTTTTCACTGATGATGTGCTCTGGTCCCCCAGCCCTGGTGGAGGCAGGAAAGCAGAACCACCAGGCACAGCGGCCTTCTTTCATGCCATCTGACTGAAGAGCACACCACAGCATGCAGCTGAGAGTTTTTGAAGTACTTCATCTAGTTTTCTGGATTACTTCATCCAGTTCTGGGCGCCGCACTTCAAGAGGGACGTGGATGATATGGAGAGGGTCCAGAGGAGGGCCACCCGTATGATCCGGGGTCAGCAGGGCAGGCCTT
>JAGPOW010000304.1:113951140-113987690 GCA_030014935.1 Caiman crocodilus | reverse complement strand
AAAAAAAAAAAAATTGTTTGTCAGTAAAAAGTTTGCAGCACATGACTGAGAGAACACCAGGTGATGCTGCTGTGCTTTGTGTGCTGGAGCTTCAATCAAGCTGAATCTGCTTTCAGTTTTTACTGATGGCTAAAGTTTTTTTAATACCTTAACTGACAGCTATTTTTAACTTGATTTTTATACTGATAGTCGGTAAATTTACTGACAGTTGACAACCCTGCTCCTATGTCCCTCTTTTCCAGGGACATCTCTCAGTTTAATCCAAAAATTAGCTGTATTCTGTACAAATGTGTTATGCTTCCCTTTTATTGCCAAAAAAATTACACATTTTGATTCTTTCATTTCTCTTATGCCTTTGCAGGCTGAGGGGTAGGCTTTTAAGTATTCCTGGTAACATCCAGCTGAGATTCATCTTTTGATGCAAAGCAAATCTATGTTTCTGCTTGAAAGCACTCTGTGTTCCTCAGCAAACTCTTTTTCTATGAAAATTTGGAATACCTGGCATAGAGATAGACAATGCAGTTCTTCATATGTTTTATGGAAGACCATGATTGAATCCTGTATGCTTCAGCTATGTTGCTTCTGGAATTAATTACAGAAAAGCTGGGCATATTCAGTAGAAAGCTAGTTCTTTATCTGCAGTATTGAGGGTCAGGCCTTCAAGTGGTATAACCTAGTATAGATCCATGGAAGACCATGAGACCAGAAGTGCTTCATTAAAGCTTAATAGCTCATTTTGTCTCTTCAAGATATTCTTTACACATCACTAACCCAGATCCAGAAAAGAGAAATCTGGTGGTAGTGTAGTCGCATTGTTTTCTTCAAGCTCAAAAACAAGGCAGATGCTCTGGAAAATAATCCTTTTAAGAACTTTAACTGCATCAATTAGGCCTTGTCTACATGAAAAGCTTATTTGTGGGGGATTGGGTTTTTTGGGGGGGGATGGAATGGTTTCCATAATACGTTTCAATGTGTACATAAGTAATTGGGATTTTTTGCTTTATCTTTTCTCATATTCAATTATAAATCATCTGCTGTGAAAGCAACATAACTCTATTTTGGAATGAATTATACCGCAATAAAATTCATGTTCATATATCCCCTTTCAGATTAACTGTTCTTCTCATGTTCTTCCTATCTAGATTGATTTGGTGAGGCTTAGGTCTGTAAGACTTCTCCATTGTTCTGGGGTCATCTTAACCAGATATTCTTCCTTTATTTAAACCAGTGGCTCTCAACCTTTTTTAGACTAAAAGTGACCTCAGAAAATATCGAGCACTCGGATTTCACTCGTTCAACCAACTAGAAGAACATAAAATGTGTTTTCATTTCCAGAAAATAATTGATGCCTGCTATGTAGATTTGCATCTCCTTCTAATCCGCCTTTAAAAAAAATGGATTACCATTTTAACTGCTACAATTTATGAGCACTCAGGCTGAAGTAACTTAATGGTATGTGATATTTAGAAAGTGGTTAGTGCCTAAACTATGTAAATCTGGCTCTGATAAGGTGTCTCAACTCAAAGCCACTAGTCAGTTTTGAAAATATTAGTCTCTGAAGGAGTTTCTACATATACTGTGCTTCTGGTAATGTTTTTTTTTTCCATCTTCTGGGCTAAACTATATTTACTATGATTCCCTTGAACCAAGAGTCATTACTTATGGCAATAAAGTATATGTGAATGTGCACAATCTGCTGTAGACAGAAAACTTAACAAAATTAACATTTTTCCTTAAAACCAAAACTATAAAAATGTCTTGGGTAAGAAATGAAAGTGCTTTACATGCAAGAGCTCCATGTTGTTTTCCTTTGTGATTACTCTCACTGCATTTCATGCGCTCTTTCACCCCCAGACTCACTTGCAGCTCCTCCAGCCATGCCACACAACAGTGCCCTTCTTCCCAGGTGGGGAGCCTGCAGACTCCAGCTGTTGTTGCTGTTAGAGAAGTGTAGGGAATGGTGCCTGCATGGGGGTTTGGGGGCCATGACGTAATCCTTCATGGGCTACATGAGGCCCATGTGCCTCTAGTTGGACAGTCCTGTACTAGAGAAAGATTTGCTCATAATTTTGAGCCTTGAGACACATTTTGTCATGAAATAGGAATTCATCAGAGGACATTAAAATATATCTGTACTAGAGAAATATGGGGCCAAATTCACACAGGAATAACTAGGTACTACCTCTATGGAAATTTCTATGTCAATTCCAGGGATAACCTAAAAATGGTGTAAACTGTAGGCCATGGGGAGGTTGATCAGAATATTGCTGCAAATGGCAAAGTAGTCTTAGTTGTATTTGCTTTCATTGGGTGGACAAAATAAAGTACCATCATACTTATTGGTGAGGCAGAAGGGGTGCAAGAAGCACACTCCCACAAAAGTATAAATTAATACAGGGAATTCTTGTTTTAAATTGTATCTGTACCAAACCTCTTGATTCCAGAGTAAAGTCATTCTTGGCTTGCTCGGCCACCATCCCAGGAACTCCAGATGCCAGCAGCTGCAGGGTCCCTCATGTTTGGGACCTATACCATCCTGACTTGAAATGAATTGTTCCCAGTGGGTAGTAGATGCCATCTAAGTTCAAGTCATACTGTTTTGCAACTCTGAACTTTTTTCTGACCAACTCGGACCCAGTGTGTAACTTTCACCATCATTAGGGTTGAAGTGCTGTTGTAGTTGTGATGGTCCAGGAAATGTTTGAGAGGCAAGGTGACCTGAGGGATGAGAGTTTGTGCCCCAATGCCTGACCAGCTTCTCTTTCAACTATACAGTTGGTCCTATTAAAGGTATCACCAAAATAAAGCAAACACTAAGCATCATTAGTGTCATCAGTGACTTTGGGTCACTGTCACCTAAAACCAACAGGGGTTGGAAAGGTGTAGCTCTTATTTAAAAGAAAAAAAAACCCCAGCATGTTGAATATGTGGAAGTTCCTAGTTAAGATGAAAGTGTTGTTTTTGTTTCCCACTGCTCTGGAAAACTCTAAAAGAAGATAGTGAGGACTTTTTGGCTAGGGACAGACATGCAAAAAGCCTGAGGCTGAATTGATTCAATCTTTGCAGGTTAGTCTAACCTGGCTAGGCTGAATCAGTTTGTAACTGTACAGCCATCCCAGAAATGCAGGCACAAGCCTGCAGTGGCTTAGGCTAGAAGCTGGGTAGCACTAGAGCAGGTTTCCCTTCCCTTTACAGTGTTGAGCTGAGGGGGGCGTAGCCAGGCCCTGGTGGGACAATCTGATTAGAGAGGGGTCCCCCTCCCCCTTCTGAACAGATCAGTAGGGAACTGATAAATGTTTATCACCCCTAACCCAGTGTTTATCACCCCATTAAGAAAACAATGAGGGATATTAATCAACAGAGGGACCTGTTGATTCTGCCTTTGTCCCATCTGCCACAGCAGGACCATAGCCAGCATGTAGTCTGCTAGCTAATTTTGGGAGGTGTCTGTGTCAAGCAGAGGGGATGTAGCAATCCCTGATTAGCAGGGAGTGGGGAGGGGAGAGGAGGAAGGAAGCAGGGGAAGCCAGGCAGACCCCTGCAGTCTCTGCTGGAGGTCTGGCCAGGGAGCAGAGGGGATGGGCTAGCCCTGCTGTGAAGCAGAGAGCCCCTCTTAACCCAGAGAGCATGCCAGGATGCTGGGAGAATGTGGTTTAAACAGCAAGGGGTCTGGGACAGACATTGCATAAATTGGTTTGAGCCAAATCAGTTAAGTCTAATACTACATTCAACCAAGTTTATCTCAAAATGGTTTTAGTCATTTTCAAATGAGTGTATGTGCACTGAATATCTGTTCTGCTTCCGGTTTAAATCAGTTTCTGATCCTTAAATTGATTTATGTGTAATGTCTGTCCCTAGCCTATGAGCCTGGATCTGGCCTAATTCTGCTTGGTGCATAGTACACAGTCAGGACATAATATAACCCAGGGCTATCTAAATTTGGCATGGCTGGGGACACATGGAGAGGCACTGTGAGGGTCATCCTCTGGGATCCCCCCTTGCTGTGCAGGCTGTGGTGGTGGTGGTGAGTGGTGCCTCTTCCTCCCCAGGTTCTCCCTCACTTTGCAGCAATAGGAAAGGCAGCTGCAGGGATCTTCAAGGCCATATGTTAAGTGCTGTACAGCTCTGGGACACATTCTGCACAGGCCCCATGTCCCCTGATCCCCCCGCCATGGGCTTCCTCAGCCCCATAGGTCTTGTCACACCATGCTGCTTCCAAGTCTGGGAATAGACAATGGAAGCTGGTGGCAACAGCAGGAGAATGATGGGTTAAGCAGTGCCTGGGTGGAGTTTTATTGTGCAGGAGCTGCTCTGTGGTAACTGCCCATGTGTACACTGTTATCTTGTGGTGCTTAAAAACTTATGTGGGGCTATTTAACCCTCTTTTATGGCAGGTGTATCTGTTATGGGAAGTAACTGTGGAGTAGCTGGAGAGAAATGAACTGCTGCCTTCCTTTGCCTCTCAGTATCTTGTTTGCTTGCCTATGACATGTAACAGTCAGCAGTGTCTCTTTAGGGCATTGTCTAGGGCTATATAACTACTCTAGGAAGGTTCAGCCAGGCTCATTTTAAAATTTCTTTTATTAAGGAAGCACTCTGTGTCACTGTTAGAATTGTTTCTTATTCCCATCTCTCATTTTTATATTAAAACATCAAAATGCTCCTTTAGTTCTTCATATTCATTAAATGCAAATAAAAGCCAGGGGCTCAATTCTTCCCTGGCACAGTAGTGAGCTTGGAGGGGAAAAACAACTTAGAAACCAATTTGTTTCAAGCAGCCAGAGGACTATCATTAAAAAGAGGAATTAATAAGGAATGAAAAATGACTTGATGATTCCAAGTACATAAAATTTTCTTGAGTATTCAAGTGACTCAAGTGTCCAAGTCCTATTTTTCCAAAATGAATGGAGGCCAGATTTAGAAAAGGTGTTTAGTGTCCTGCAACTGAAAATAGGTTTCTAGTAAGATCTGCAAAGATGTCAGTGTTGTTGAAAATCAATGGAATATATGGCCAAAATTTTCAAAAAAGAATTAGTAACTTGGGTTCCTGAGACGCTTTAAATCAGGGGGGCCAACTTTTTGCAGGAGTGCCACAAACTAGCCTCAAACCTTCCCTAGGCACCACTCTGAGCCCTTGCCACTCGTAGCACACCTGTTAAGGTTGGCCACCCCGCTTTAAAGAGAGTGTGCATGGCATTTTCTGAAATCAAGTTCCATTCAGTTTGATGCTTAAAATTATGGTACGTCTGGCAATTAATTGCTTCTGAAAATCTAATTAGAGGGTATGAGCTTTAAAAGGGGAAGGGAACTGCTGCTCACTGAGTATATTGGGTATTATGGTCTAATTCAGGGGTGGGCAAAATGCGGCCCACAGGACAGATGCAGCCCACCAAGTCATTATATCTGGCCTGCGGGGCCCCTAAAATATTTAGAAAATTAATATTAATCTGCTCTGGGCTTCCTGTCGTATGGCCCTTGATGGCTTGCCAAAACTCAGTAAGCGGTCCTCCACCCAAAATAATTGCCCACCCCTGGACTCTAATTGCTATGTCTGCACAATCCTGTAGTAATACATGTTAGTTATAGCACCTAAGTTTTGACTCTGCCCTTGTATTACTATGATCATGAAGATGTAAAACAATTGTATTATTGACAACTTGTATTGGTATCCTTTGATATTGATTAAATTGTTATCTCTGCCTATACCACCAGCTCATCCTTTTTAGACTCCAGGCACCCCTTGGAAAGTGCCAGCTCTTAGCTCTCACTTGTTTCTTGACTGGCAAAAAAATAGAACAATTCTTTTGTTGCAGAAAACTCATGAAGATCACAGCAGATCAGGATGTTTTTGACACTATGGATTTCTATTTGAGATCTCTGGGTTTATCTTGTAAATCAAGTGCAAGTGTTTGCATACCTAACAGTGCTAATATGGGATGGCAAATGTTGTAGTATCCTGTTTGCTTGTCACTGGTCTATACCCTAATTTATTTTTTTTTTAAAGTGAGATTTATGGTCTTAAAGCACTTAAGCACATTTGAAAAATTTTACCCCAGTACTTTAACAGGACCAGGCTTAATCTCAAGGGAAAAAGTCCCATTGATGTCAAGGTACCTGTGAGCTTCAGATGCTGGTGAGATTGCCTCAGCCTTCTGCCTCTAGAATGCTTCAGTTTTCATTACATGAAAGCAAGTGTTTTTTTAATTGACTGAAGTGAAAGATTGAGAGCTTTTTCTTTTGAGCTCAGAATAAGCAGCAGAGTTTCCTAAAAGTGAGTAGAACAATATAAATGAAAGAGGGCCCTGTTTCCCCTGCAAAAAAATTCAGTCATCTCTAAGTAGTAAAAAAAAGAAAAAAAAGAAGGAGAAAGAAATAAAGGAGATTTGAGAGGTTCACTGGAGCATCCAGCAGTGAAAACCAATCAGTATGAACCAGGTTCATAATATAAAAACAAACCATCAAATTTTAGAGGGAAGTAAAACAGAAGCTGCAATATTTGCAGAAAGGAAGGGGAAATTGGGGGGGAGGGAGGACAGGAAAGTAAGAGCAGATTCATGGGAACATTTTAATGTGATTTTTTTTGTCTATGTGTGCATATGCTTTCATTGCCAGAGTAAATCCAGTCTATGAAAATTAAATTTATATTACTCTGTAGTAGTGAAACTGCAAACCATATAGAGGGAACTGTTTGGTGACAAAAAAGAAAGACGACACAGATAAAAAGTTGACATGGCTGTGTTTTGTTTCTAAGGAGGCTGCTTACATGCTGTGTGTTTACGAGCAAATCACATAGGGTTAGACCCAAAAAGTAACCTAGTCATCTGGTGACTGAAGAACTTCTGACAAGAACAGAAGGAGAATCAGTATCAGTTTAGGTGCTTTGGCATTCTGCAGCACCTGAGCAGAGGTTTTCAGAATCACATTTTGGGATTTAGGTACCTAGAGTGTCTGTACATTTGCTCTGGGGGGGGGGGTAGGGGGTGCTTTAATTAGAGCATTTCTAAGAGCCACTCTAATTAAAGCGGTCAGAACATCCCATATATTAGTGCCCCCAAGGTTCAAAATGGTGGCAGGGGCGCTTTATCTAAAGCTCATTCAACGAGCTTTAGATAAAATGCCCCCACTACCATTTTGAAGCTTGGGGATGCTGATACATGAAATGTGGAGGTTGGCTGGAGCGTAGTAATTAATCAAATCTGCTCCGACATGCTATATTTACAGTTCATAGAAGCAGCTTTCATGCTTATGTACAGCCACCCCATAATTCTACTCATGCCCAAATTTCTGTGCTTAAATACTTACTGGATTTGTCCCTTAACATTTCTGTTCCAAAGTTTACCTTACTGTTTAGTGGTGGTGGATAATCCTTAAATAGGGATGGATCCATAGCCCATTGCAGTCAGTAGAAAGATTCCCAATGGCTTCAAGAGCCAAGGCTATCCCAGCCACCTGGGTGGTGGGGGAGTGGTTGTAAAGGAGTGCAAAGCATCCTGGGATTTGGGGATCTGGAACAGAAGTTCAATAAGATGATTTAACCTAAATTAGTTAAGTCTGATGCTACATCCATCCAGGTTTATCTTAAATTGATTCTGGCCATTTTGAAAAAGGTTTATGAGCACTGAACTTTTGTTGTGTTACAGATGTGAACCAGTTTCTGATCATATGTACCCATTTATGTGTCATTTCTGTCATTAGGCCAGATGACAGGGGTTTACTAGGGCTGTGTGAGCCCAGTTGGGCTGACTGTTTGCCCTGCACCCAAATGCAGTGTGGGGGGTGAGGGAGTGAGCCCAGTTGGGCTGACTCTACACCCCACCCCCTGCTGGATTGCAGTGCCCCCGGATGGATTGTGGTGCTGGGGTGGGGAACTGAGCCCAGGCTCAGTTCCCTTCCCCTGCACTGTTTATTGGCTTCTGGCAGCAGGAGGCTGGGAGAGCCAGGGCTGCACTCCCAGCTGGTGCTGGGAGCGCTACCCTAGTTCTCCCCTGTCTCTCACTGCTGGCTTCGAAACTTGAAACATTTCGAAAGTTTCGAAATGTTTCAGCTAGCCTTGTTTTGTTTCAAGGCTGTTTCTAAACTCCTCATTTCGATTCAATCTCACTGTTTTGAGCTCGCAATTAGTTGAAACAGTGTTGAATCGAAGCAACCAGCAAAATTTCGCACAGCTCCAGTGTTTCCATGCAGCATGGCTGTAATATCCTCCTGTTATTTTTGCTGTCAAATGCATAGAGATGCATGCTCCTATGGGAGACCAACTTTAACAAACCAGTGGGAAATCCACTTGGGTTCCTGGCAGAATTCAACACAGTAAAATATATAATCCATATAGCAGTCTCTCTGTTGAAGAACACTTTGCTTCCTCCTCTAACCGGGGTTCAGAAGCTTAGACAGCCTGTTCCTCAATGTAATGCAAGCCATAGCTAGTTACTGCCAGAAATTCAAGCTCCTGGTTGTTCCCTGTTGACAAGCATCATGCACACACTTCCCAGTCACAAGGCTCTTTGGGAATATAGCATGGATATTTCAGCTGTGCCTTACCTGCCATTAATAAACCCTCAAAGGCAGCCCGTCAGCCATATTCCTGTCAGACTCAAGCTTCTCTGTTTTCTGAGATCAGTTGGATTCTTTAATAAAACCCATCTGAGAAGTATTTCTTCACTTACATCTGGAGTTACAGGGATAACTGTCTCTTTTTACTTGATTCCAGTGGGACTTCATTTAATGAATAGTATTCATTAATTAAGGACCTACTAAATGTTTGCCTTGTAGTAATTCTTAGACTATTAGCATTTGTACTAGAAAAGATTTAGTGCACATCTTTAAGAGCTAGGCATTGTATCTTAAAGAACTAAATTTAACCTATTGCCTACATGTCTAGGTACTATAGTGATTATTGCTTTCAGTAGGTTCACTCAGATGAATTTGCATTAAATTGTGTACCTTCCTCTCCTCTCTTACATGAGGAATGAAATGGTTAACTTTGTCACTTAACTTATAATCACTAGTTAACCCCTCACTGAAAGAGACTGGAGAAGTGGACACCTCTGTGAGTTCTTATTTCAAGTTGTCTGCAGATCCATCTTTACATTCAACTCACATTTTAGTATTTTTCCACAATAACAACAGCTAGGTCCCCTCTACACATGCAGGAGGCCTGCCTGTGTGCGTAATGCATTAGACACAATTGCACACTATTGCCGGTGTAGGGGAAGCCCAATCCTGGGCTCCCCCTGCATCAGCAAGAAGCAGGCACCCACAGCTGGGGAGCCCCCTTTGCTGAGGGGATTCCCAGCTACAGAGGCCATGAACAGTCAGGATTGAGAAGAGTCCTGCATCTGATAAGGCTCTCCATCTCAGCAATTTCACATGGGCAAGCAAAACCCAAAGCCAAGAGCCCTGTCAAATGTGGGATTCTTGGTCCTGGTAGCCCCTGTGGCACAGCCGGAACTAGCAGTTCCACCAGGTGTGGGACTCTTGGTCTTGGCTGCTTTTGTGGGCTTGGGGGTTTCACATCAAAGGTTGTGAAGGTACTACAAGAATGGTGGATATGAATCTTTTTCTAGGCTAAGTACAGCCCATGGGTAAATCAAATCTTTGAAGGTTAGTCTAAGCTGCATAGATTGAACTGATAAACAAATGAACAGACATTCACTTTAGATTCTGGAAATACAGCTACATACATGCAGTGGCTCAAACCAGAAGCTGGGGGGCACTAGAGCACACCTTCCTGCTCAGCTGGAGCAGGCAGTTTGGGTCAAGGCTAGTTTGTCAACCCACTGGGGGATGTGGGGGAGTTTTTGCGGGAGATGCAAAGCATACTGGAGTGCTGGGGGACTGTGAGTTAACTTCAGTCTGGATGGGATCTGGGACATATGGTGGCCCAGTTGATGCTGATAGCAGACAGCCTGCCTTTTCCACCCTCTTCCCAGGGCAGGACAGGCCAGGCTTATGGTAGCACCTGCTGCCACTGCTCCAGGCCCTGCTCCTCTCACTCTGCCCTTGAAGGCCAGCTGCTCTGCTGCATTGCTCCCCAGCCCATGGCATCTGGGCTCAGAGAGCATAGGACTCCTGGATAACTGGGGTGAGGGGCTGTCTGCGTCTCCACCCTTCCCTTTCCAGGGAGGTGCCATGGGGTCAGCTCCTCATGGTACCTTTGCTGTATCCTGAGCATGCCCTTGCTGCATGTGCCCTGGGCACAGCTGTTTGTGCAGGTGGAGGAGTACCTGAACCATTATGCCCTGCTGCTGATGATCTTTCTGGTGCCCTGGGCACACCTGCACTCCTGGTTTGGAACCCTGAGCTGTGACAGTGCAGGGGGCAAGACCAGGGTGCCCCACAATCTGGAGGGCTTCCTGTGGTGCACTACACACCTCTGCCCCCCACTGCTGAGAAGGGCATTGACACCTTCCTCAGCATGTGAGAGGCCTGTGGTCACACAGCTGCAGGGGCACAGGCTGATGAATAAAGTTCTGAATTGTGTTGTACCTCCCTGTGTGCTGTGTGGGGGCAGGGAGTAGGTGCTGGGGCCAGGGGCAGGGGCAGGGCCTGGAGGGGCCCTCCTCCATTATGGGACTTAGCATGTGTCCAGGACTAGCGAGGCTGGCAGCTTGGCACAGGCCTCCCTGTTGGCTTTGGTGTTCAGCTGCTCCTGGTGTCCGCAGCTCATGGTGAGTGGTGGGCTGGTGCCTAGCTAGGACTCTCCCCCACACAGTGCTCCCTGAGCTGCTAGTGGATGTAGCAGCCAGGAAGGAGGGCAGAGAGGGGCACTGAAGGCCTGAGGTCCCCCTTTCCAGTGAAACGTCATTGGAGGTGTCTGCGTGGGGTGGTGCTTGGGCAGGCCACTCCTGCTGGTGCCACTCGCAGGGGTGCTGTCTGTCTCCCAAGCCAGCAAAATGTGGGCTTCCGCATAAAGACCATGAACTTTTGGGCATGACCAGACCAGTGTTTCAAATCAGTCACTGCCATCCACTGTGCTCACAAGGCCTTGACCTTTATGCAGCGCTGCCATGCTGGCCAGGAGTGTTCTCGCTTCTGCATCCCTCCTGACAATGCCTCATAAATATGGGCATTTGAGCACCCACCCTGCACGATCTGCCTCTTCATATTGGCATAGCTCCAGAGTGCTATGAGGTCACCTAGGTCTTCCTGGATCTAGTTGGGTGCTTGGGCAGTTGGGATAGGTGTGGGCACAATTGTGGGGCTGGGGCTTGGTGGGGAGGAGGAGAAGGATGACATTCATTCCATGCCAGCTCTCTGGGCCCCCATGTGACTGTCCCTCTGTGGCTGGCCCTAGATGGCTGCCAGCAGCATTCAGGACAGGGGCACAGTCAGGGACTGGGAGCTGCATGGCAGAGGCACTTCATCACAGCACCTGGGGGTGAGAGCAGCAGGGAGCAGGTGCTGGCCCGGCTGCCAGAGACAGCCAAGGAGCAGCCCTGGGGCTGTATTCAGGGTGGCCCCCTAGTGGCAGGGCAGACCTGGCACTAATATTAGTACTGGGTCGTGTCTACATGTATGTTACCATGCATTAATTAATCACAACTAAATTTGATACCTGCATTTGCAGATGTGCAGCCATATTGTGCATACATTTAGCTTAATGCGCATTAACTTGTCTTGTGTAGATGCGCTCGATAACTATTAATTTGGGTTGCCTCTGTTTTTCGGTGCCCTATGTGAGATGCTTTTCACAGGCCTGACTTTCAGAGGACCAGTGCTCCACACATCCTGAAAAACAGAAAAATTATTTCAGCTAAATACACAATATTGTCAGTTATTGTTGTTCTTTATGTTGCAACTACCTATATTGCAACTGTGTACAGCCACATAACTTATGTTTTTGGTTCACATTGAATATGAGTGAGACAGTTTTGAGTATTAGGTGAGGCTAGTGGACAGATGGACATTGATAGCTATTCAGAGTTTAATTTTTTTAAGGTAATTATTAGAAACCAGGTAAGTCCGAGTTTATGATTTCACAACCAAGTTTCTTTCAACTTAGCCTTTAAATGTGTTCATGGAGGTTTGGGGGGGGGGTTATTTTGGTAATTATGCTGTTTTAATAACGTTGTTTTACTTGAACTGTCATCCATTTTCAAGTGTCTATATTTCCAGGAATATTGTTTTAGAATATGATAAAAGTCTGTAATAAACAGGAAGTGTTGTTAGCCAGTATTGAGTATCTCTCACAACACTGAAAATATGAAGCTTGTGAGCGCTGAGAATTGTCTTTGCATCATGTCATTATTAATGCCTTATTCTTGCATACAGTTTTAATGGGAAAGATTTGTGTTTTCTTAGAGTCGATATTTCAGTTTCTGTTTGTACATTTTTCATTGCCTGAAGCAGTTAAGTAGCACTGTGAACCTCCAGTCAGGGTATTTATCGGCAATATTGGAGAAATCCTGTAGTTCTGTTTAGGTAAACACAATACCAATTGCCTTTGAATGCCTTGGCAATCTGTCAGATCTAGGTAAATAAACTAACTACATTAATTGCTGCCGAGTCTCTTGAGTGCCTCCACTCACTGGGATGTGCAGTAATGTTAATGTACTATAATCCATTACTAGCTGCAAAATTAAAATTTTCTTCTGGTGCATCAAGTTGCTGCAACTAATTCAGAACTTGTAGTAAATGCATTAAGAAGGAAGTAATAAGCAAAAGGAGGGTTTCTCTGGGACAATATAATACCAGTTTTCCTTATGCCACTTTTTTGGTGGGTTGGAAGAAGACATAGCGATATATGTATATAAAAGACCACATGGCTGAAGGAAGTCACTGAGGTAAGGTTAGGTTGTGGTGGCTTAGGTTTAGGAGAGTAGGAAGGATAACTGTAGTGATGAATGGAGGTCATACATTGACATTCCTCCTAACTAGTGGGCTTTGCCTTTGTTTGAACAAAGACCTACTTAGTGGGGGACGTTGGCTTAATCATTTTAGCAGTCAGAAGACTAGGTAAGGAGAGAGAGAGCCCCAAGAGCAGATGGATACTCCTGGAGTAAGGAAAGAGGGACTATCAAAAGACTAGATGTGTAAGAGGCCCGAGACCTGTTATGCACAGCTCCCCAAAGTTGGCTTGGGGGGAAAGCAGCAGCTGCATCACCACTGTGGAGTTGGCCATTCTGTGCTTGTCTGTACTGCATCAGAGCCCAGAGCAGCATGACTAGTGACCTGAGGCAATTGAAGCATGTCAGGAGCATAGGTAAGCAGGATGTGTTTAGCCAGATCCTCCCTGAGACCTGGTACTGATGTGGCCCTGCAAAGTCCCATCTTTCCCTGCTGGATCTGGATGCCAGAGGGCAAGAGCAGGGAGCCACCCCTGTGCTTATGCCAGGGCACTTAGCTGAATTTGTTCCTGGTAATTGACTTAATTAGTAGGGAGAAGGGAGTGTGAGGGAGAGAATAAAATATGACTAGGAATACAGGGCATAAATCCAAATCAAGCAAGAGGGAAAAACATAGAAAGAAAGGAGGGGGGAAAGATAACAGACCCAAGGGTATGTAGTAGGGAAAGCAGGGCAGGAAAACAGTCAATAGAAAAGGGAAAGTGTGAAGAGCTGGCAATCCTATTTGAAACCATTTCTCTTTGGGCAAGGAGGGACTTTGACAAGAGAGGTTAGGCAGAAGGCAGGCTATGGTAGCATATGATTAACTGCCTGCTTCATCAGATGCTATCATTGGCAAATTAGAGACAGGGGGTGAAAGCAAAAGGCAAAAGAATAAGAGAAGGAAATTAAGAACCTAAAAGAAAGTTACAAAGAGAGGAGTGTATCATTGACGGGAGGTGGTATGTTTTATTAACCTGTGTTCTATATCTTTCTAGGGAAACCTACACAAATCTGTCAGTTTGGTTGGAGGAATGTGATAGTTCTTCAGGATCTTACAGCCAAGATGAGACTTTATCATAATTAGAAATGTTCCTGCTGTTCTCTTTTGTTTTCTCCCTTCTCTCCCTACATGGTCTCATTTTCCAGTGTACTTCCCAGAAAGATGTGGAGCCCTAAAGCAGGACATCCAAGTGCCCCCTGTTCTACTCAGCAGTTTCTCTCTCAAAATCCTGAATTGCACATCCTGCCATAGATGTGTTGCATGGCAGGGGACACAATGGTTGGTACTCCGGATCAAATCCCATTACACCATTAAATGAACATGTGCCAAGGGCATGTGTGTGAGAGAGCGAGTCAGAGAGAATTATCCTTTAGTTTGGATGTTTACACATGCAAGAGTGCCTTGATTTGAGTTGCTGTCCATTAGCCGAGAGAGAGTTAGTTAGCCTTGTTAATGTAAAGTCAGGCAGAAGGCAAGGTAGAATCGCACCTTATAGCCTAACTCAATCAGAAATCCATAAGCTTTTGTAAACAGCGGCTTATTCCACCAGATGCTAAGAAAGGACTGAAAGAGGCAGAGTTTCTAAATTGAAAGCAGTGACAGTCTTCACATTGGTCAGGGACTCTGCCTCCAGCATGCTTTCTAGAAAGGGACTATTCAAATCT
The DNA here is from genome assembly GCA_030014935.1 of Caiman crocodilus. Lineage (NCBI taxonomy): Eukaryota > Metazoa > Chordata > Crocodylia > Alligatoridae > Caiman > Caiman crocodilus. Next base: position 113,973,198 of record JAGPOW010000304.1, on the reverse strand, counting down.
AGAACTCTTGGAGTACCTTCACAGGCTTTGACAAAAATGTAACAGACTGGTACAATTTTTCTGCAACCCTGAAACAGTTTTTAATGAAAGAATAGAAGTTCTTTAGTTACAGAGACCTAGAGATTACCTGTTTCCAGGTGGGTAGGGATTCCAGTTGATTTTGTTACAACACGAACATTTTGTTCAACAACATTTAACCTTGTTGCTTCAATGAAATCTGTTATGAGAAGGGTTTGGGATAATTATCCACAAGATCTTATTGTATCTATTGGTTCAAGCAGGCAGTAAACTCCTATGAGTTACTTGGATGAAAAATTGTATGCAGAGCAGTCATTTATGTCCTGCTTTTTATAAGTTGATTTGTTCATCTTGTGTATATGTTGGATTTAAGGCTGTGTTGTAGTTTGTCAAATTTTGGGCGAGTGAGTTGTGGAAAGAGGCCAATATCAGATAAGAGTAGTAAGTTTTGTACTGACATAGGTTTAAAAAAGAAGGAATGTTTGTGACTTAGACTGGATATTTGTCAGCTTTTCATCATTTCAGAAAAATGGGATTGAAATAGAATAGAATAATTTTAAGTAACAATAAACAAAGTTTATCTGGATGAGTAAGATTAATATCTGAAAACAAACAGACTGTAATGATGCTCAAAAATTGTTGATACAAAAATATGTGTGTCATTTTGCTATTTATGTCCTGCATTCATGAAAACATCAAGTGTTGCTGGTGCACTGTCATGAACATCTGTTTCCTGAGATTTCATTAGCAGATGCTGATTCACACTTAGTTATTTTATCATATGTCTCACTTTCAGAAACATTAGATTTTTGCTCCTTTGAAGAATGCACCAGCAATGCTTTTGATTTCAGCACTGTGCTATGCAGTTCAACACTTGTCTCTCCACCATCTATCCCCCTGTTACGTATACTGGAAAATTAGTCCCACGTGCAACAGCTATGCTTGGTTAATATATTATATAACCTACATAATGCATATATAGCTATGCATATCTACATATATATAACCTACACAGAAATCTGCATAGTTTTGTGTGTGTGTGTGTGTGTGTGTGTGTGTGTGTGTGTGTGTGTGTGTGTGTAGATTTTTGTAGGTAGAGGAAAAGCATAAGAAAAGAGGTTCTAATTCACAAAGTGACTTCTAAAAAATGATATCCAGGACTTCATGTTTATTATTTGTCAGTGACTTCTCGGTTTCTACCAAAAACATTGGGTTTGATTCTCTACCATGCCACTGTTTTGCCAGCATAACTTCAGGGAATTGAGCAGTGGTATATTGGCTTAAAGTTAGTGCAACATGGTGGAGAATGAGACCTATTGTTACTGTGTACCAACCCAGGAAGTGTAATATGCAGTCTCAGTGGAAGTACATACATGAGACACTTTACTGCTTATTGGACTATTCTCAAGTGATCTACACATATCTACATGTGTGGAGCAATTACTGAGCATTAGATTAGTCTAATGTGCCATTTGCTAATACCAATACATACAGGTACTAGAAAAACAGTGCATTAATTAATATTTGCTCTCGCCTTCATTGCCAGTGCCACTGCTGGGTTGCTCCAGGGGAAGTGATTTCCCACTTGATCAACTCCCCTCCCTAGGGGATGCCATGGAGTGCAGGGCCCACCCTGGCCTGCACTCATGAACAACAACCAAAAAAAACCCTTTGCAGAAGCACGGCATATAGCATGGCGGCACCTGAGTGTTCATAGCAGCGAGGCCCTTGGAAGGTGGCAGGGCTTCAGCAGTTGCACGGCTGGAGGTGCTAGGGGAGGGAGATCCCTGATTGCTTTTGCCCCTCGCTCCTGCATGGCAGTGAACCTTGTAAGCCAGGACTTGCCTTCCTCCCGCCAGCCACAGAGCAGATCATGTCAGAGGTGAGTGCACATCAAAGGGCAGAAAATTCAAGTTCATTAATTGCACATGTAGTTGTGCCTGGTGTCAGGTTGGGCTCAGCTTGGTTTACTAACCACAAAGATTCTACAATTGATTACATGCAAGATGGACTAGGATACAGCATGTTCTCCCATAGCTGTGAGGGTGCTACAGAGGTAACAGGAATAAAACCCAATTTTAACTTCATAAACTCAGTAAATGCAACAGTGAATTCAGAACAGAGATCTGTTTTTTCCCAATAAGATGGGACTATATTTAGATAGTCACTTTTCAAATAGACTCAAACTTTAATCTTTTTTTTTTTTTTTTTTAGAGTGCACAGTTTGTTTCAGCCTAGAATCCATTTTGGATGCTGTCTGGTATATTGAACAAATATGCTCATTTTTCACTGCTAAAATATAGTTATTTAAAAAAATAGATCAAGAAAAAGTGCAGAAAACTGTTCACAGGATCTTTGGTGAAATGTCAGTTAACCCTTTTTCTTGCATCATGGAGATTTCAAATATATATAAATATAAATTTGCCAGGGGCACCTACAGTGACACATTTTCAGTCAGAAGTGATCCCAGTGTAGCACAAAAAAAAGACTAATTCTGAATTTATCATCCCATGCAAACATGTTTAATTTTTAAAAATTTTGCATGAAGTTCTGCTCCTATTCAAGTTGGTGATAAAAATCTCATTGACTTCAGTTGAACTAAGATTTGGTTTCAATCCTGGACTTGGATACAAATGAAAATTCAGATTGGTTTCCGTTCAGTCCCCTGGGACCAATTTTTAAATATGTATACAAGTTCTAAACTAATGCAAAATGAACATAACTTCTTTGGCTTTGTTGGAGCTGCACAGATGCGACATTTGCATAGTGTATTGAAGAATTAGACACTTATATGACAAGTTATAAAACAACTTTGGTGTATATATCATTGATGATGTTTCTGTAGAACATAAAATCATCATGACAGTGGGCACTAATTGAATGTCACCACTTTTTGTGTAGTCTCAGAATAAGCCAAGAAACTAACTTAATAGGCTGGATAGCCTTTGAACCCACAGAGGTGTCCTTTGAAGTCATGGTTGAGACCATGTTTCTAGGATGGAATGAGGGCATTTAAAATATTCTTCCAGTGTTATATATATATTAGGTGGATAGATAGGATAATTTTTTCTTGAGAGTTGTCTTCAACTGCAGAAAAATATCTTTCAAGATAAATGAATTCATTTTCTAAAGGATAGCTAGAACATATAAAAGCATCTTAGATTATTTCACTTGGTGCATTTTATTTGCTGGTGTGGGTTGGGATTTTGCTGGGTTATGTGCAACATTCCATAACCAGGAGATAGATCCGCTAGTGTATTAAATCCTGTTGTGTTCCTGTGTTGATACGTATTTTATCTGCTGTACAAAAGTTTGGCTTTTAGAAATACCATGAGAAAGAGGAGGAAGAGGAGAAGGAAGCTGTGTGTGTTTGCAGAACTCATCCTTTGGTCATGTATTGCTCTGGGTCCTGATCAGTATTTTGTCTGGGTATATCTCATCCCAGAAAACACTTGGTCCAAACCTGCTCTAAAATTATGTGTCAATATAGTAGAGTTGGTTGCAGGGGTGATTTAAAATTTTTAATTAAAAAAAAATTATACCAGTAAAAGCCCTAGTATAGATGAAGCTATGCTAGCAAAACTGTTTTTGACTTGCTGAACTGGTATAACGGGGCAAACAACAGTTGCTGGTATAAGCTGCATCTACAGTAGAAATCTTCCTGGTATAGTTGCACTAGTAAAATGCTACTGGTATAACTGGCCTGGCAGGTCACTGGGAGTACAGACCTTTCCTGAGGCATGTACTCAACTTATGTTCGGTGGATAGTTCCTCTCACTTCAGAAATCACCCATAGGTAAAATTCTGATGACATTAATCACCCTGATTTTAACCTGTTTTACAAATAGGAAGAAAACCTATAAAATATTTCTTGAAGTCCTGTATCTGCTCTTTTCTCTTGTCACTCTCCCATCCCCACCCAGCTTCTTCCTTTTGCTGTTCCAGTGGTGCCAGACCTGCTGCTTAGTTTTGTTTTTCTCCCGCTTTCCTCTTTCATTTCTTCACTGTATGACTGTAGTTCCTGGAAGTCCTAGTCACAGACTTAGGACCCTTCTGTTCTAGCTGCTGTTCAAAGATGGAACCAAAAGATGATCTCTGCCCCCAATACTGTTATACAAACACTATAGGAATCAACAGGCTGATAAAAGCACCCAAGGAAACAGTATGGGTCCTCATGATGGGCTGCAGTCACTGTACATGAGCAGGTTAATTGTTGTCAAGGTCTTTTCTACATGTTACAGAGAAGAGGAAATTGAAAGAAGGATATGCAAGATGATATTGAGGTAGCTTGGAGGACTTTTACAAGGGCATCCTCCCAAGCATGAGAGGTAGCAGGTAGGAGATGGGAAAGGCCTTGCTTGAAAAGCTGCCAAGTGGATGATGGAGGCTGGTAGCCAATCAGAGGTGGCTGCTGTCTGATCTGAGACTGAATGAGAGAAGATAGGTAATGTTGAGGATAGGCTATGAAGGGCAAAATAAGGGGTGGCAGCTTACGTTTGCAGTAATAGAGAAGTTGAGGCCAGTGCAACATGGAGAGAAACAGTGTACTCGGAGCAATGGGCTAGGAGAACACAGCTGCAATCTGCATGGCTACCTACAGGGCAAGGTTTCATCCATAAAGAATTGAGATGGGAGTTGATAAGAGCTCAGTGAATGTTTTAGCTGAATTTCTGGTTGGAAGGGCTCTGCCTTAGATTTGCTTATGCATAAACTAACTACAAGACTGGCACAGTCTATAAATGGAGACTAGGGAGTAGTGAGAAATGAAGATGGTACCCAAATCAAGGACCTGAATGTCAGGCAGGATGATGATGTCCATGGAGGGTAAATCTTCCAGTGGAAAATTAAGAGCATGTTGAGCCTGAGAGAGCCATCCATGAACAGATGTAGGCAGCTGGGCCAATATTTTAGTTTAGACAGAGGGCAAGAAGTCTGGAGTAGGCAGGTCAATTTGTGAGTCTTAAGTTTAGAGAAGGTAGTTGAATTTGTGTTTGTAGATGATAAGGAAGAAAAAAAGAGAATTAAGGGCAGAGCCCTGTGGGGTTTCCCCTCAGAAATCCTGCAGGGGCAACAAAGAGTATGCATAAAAAACATATGGAAAGAGCAGTTAGAGAGACAAGAGGGAGATCCAGGAGCTGAGCATATCACAGAAGCTGACTCTGCCTGGCTAATAGTATTGAAGGAGGATGACAAATGAAGGATGATCAGGGTAGTGAACCAGTCTGTGATTGGCTAAGAGATCATTGTATGCCATGGCAAAAGCAGTTTCATCAGAGCACAAAGGGCAGAAACTAAATTAGAGAAGGGTCAAGGTAGGATGAAGTTGGAGGAGAAGAAGTTGGAGGAGATAACAAGGAACAATGGCCGTAAGTTGACTGAGAGTAGATTCAGGCTAGACATCAGGAGGCACTACTTCACAGTCAGAGAGGCTAGGAGCTGGAACAAATTTCCAAGGAAAGTGGTGCTTGCCCTGACCTTGGGGGTCTTCAAAAGGAGGCTATACAGTCACCAGCTGGAACCATTTGACCCCAGCATCCTTTCCTGCCCATGGCAGGGGGTCGGACTTGATGATCTGCTTAGGTCCCTTCCAACCTTACCAACTATGAAACCCCAGATAACCAATTGTAAACAAAGCATCCAAAGAGTTAAGAGATGACACAGGGAAGAGAGATAGGGTGGTTGTCTGAGAGGCAAGTGGAGACCAAAATGGGGAATTCTTTCAGAAGAACAGAGATTTTTTAAAAAGGTGTAATATAAGGGGGCAAAACCAGAGGAGTGTGAGAGATTCAGAGGAAGAGTAGGGGAGGGGAAGAGAGTAGGTGTGAGGGATGTCTGGGAATGGAATGGGATAAGGTCACTGGAACAAGTTGTGGGATGAAAGGAGGAAAGCAGACAAGAAATCTGTATCTGTGCCAGGGAGGAGGAGGAGAGAGGTGTAGGAGATGAAGGAAAAACAAGCTGAGAGGAGGGCAAAGGCCACATTGTATTTTATTGCTTTTTCTCTTGGAAGAAATGACAAGGTTCTTGGTGGAAAGGGAGGTAAAATGAACCTCCTGTTCCAGTGTGGAAAACTGCTGTAGATGAAAACCTTTCCTGGAAGTTCATTCAGTTTGAGATGCTTATATATCATAATACCTGGTAATTCCATGTTATTCACCATTCCATTTTAAACAAAACCCAGAAGTTTGCAGTTGCCTCCAGCCTCTGTCTCCTACTGTGTTCTGATGTGATTGCCATCTGGCTGCTAAGACTACAAGGTCCTTGGGGTGAGGCCGTGTCCTTTCTTCACTTTGCATAGCTCCCAGCACACTCTGAGCAGCTGTTTATCAGCTAAAAAGCCTGTCATTTACTGTCTTAGAGGTGCTTTATTCCCTAACAGTCTGAGTTTTACAGCAAGTTGTACAAATAAGCAAGCTGGAGTGAAAAGAGAATAAGCTTCAAGTGTAAGATTAGTGCACAAACTGTGCACATCTACATGTATGGGAGAAATGTGCAGTACCGATTTATGAAAGGGACGCATGTATGAACCTAGTTTCCCAAGACGTCTCTTTCAATCCTCTGTTTGATTTATAGTAGAGGCATGGATACTACTTTGGTGAAAAGCTACAGCATTAAATATAACTTAAAGTGACTAAATGCACCAGTAATGATAATAAAGTCTTATAGTGTATTCTGTGTTTTACCATTTTAAAATGTGATGATGTAGTCTTTAAAAAATGAACCTGCAACACATCTCTGACTGGTATGTAAAGATGCCAGGACAAACGATTGAAAAAAAAATGTTTGATGCTACAAGCCAAACTCTGAGGTAAGATAAATGTAGCTCCTGGGACTTCAGATTATATCCAACGAGGATCTGGCCCTATGAACCTCAATCCTTTGTATGCTCTATTTTGAGAAAATGCTCATGCTGGTAGTTGGAATGGATGGTAGAAATGTACCCTTGAGCCTTGGGGTGGAAGAGGGGTTAGAGCATAGATGTCATCCATCACATATCAGATAGGGCTTTCTGAGCTGCTGTAAATGCCACCAGGAGCTAACCCATCTGGGAGTCATTCCATTCCTCTCTGGTAGCTGAGGCATACATTCCTGTCTTAGGAAAGCATGCCGGCTCTGCATCTCAGAGGACGTGTGCTCTTGAGCTTTGTCAGTCCGTTTTGCACAATCTCTCTGTCACTGTATCTTTGTTGCAAATTTTATTAGTTTTTCTTTTTTTGGTTGATTTCATAGTTGTTTAGTCATTGATCTCACCACCTCCTAATTTATTCAGCTTGCCTTATTTGTACATGCCAGCCGAGGCATGAATTAATACTGATACAGATGGGGACTTGTTGAATGATGTTATAATGCAAGTAGTTTCAGCTAATTGGCACCTGTGTTTTCTGTTCCATTTCATTTTCTCCAAGTGAATGCCATAATGGACTGTCTCCGAAGGTGAAGCAGGGAGAATTAAACAGCGAGTGCCTACCTCTTCTGCGTCCTGGTGTGAAAATGCAGTGGCTCAGTTCTGCTCTTGTTGTGCATGTTCAGCTGCCATTAGCATTAATGGGAGATAGCCATGTGTCTGCTCGTGTGAGCACTGTGCTCAGAGTACAATGTACCCCATAGCCTCTGGGTAATAGAAGCCCTTATCTTTCATTTCCATATTGCCAGTGTGGAACAAAAAGGCATTGTAAAACAAATCCATCCTTTTCCTCCATGGGTGTTTTCCCTTGCTCACTTCTCTCTGGATGAGAACTAATTTATAATGAGGCAAACCAGGGCTAACAGAGGAGATGTGTTGTGAATTTTCTGTCCACTGAGAGAGAGGAATAGGCTTCACATCCCTCATACCACCATCTGGATCCCTTCTGGTTTTATCTCCCTCATCTGCAGAGTCCACAGGGTAAAACATCAGCTATCCTGAAGACTCCATATGGTTTCTGTAGAATGAATGTGCCTGTCTGGATTAGATCACTGGTTCTCAGTTTATGAAAACTTTGCCTAATATAGTTTATTTCAGTGTATTCTATATTCTGCATGTGTTAGTGAGCATTGGAAAGAACAGAAACGTGACTGTGACATAATGCTACATAGGTCTATGGAGCAATACTAATGGCATCCTAAACTGCAGGGCCTCCTGAACTGAGGACTGTGTACCAGTAATTCCTAGAGAAAGATTTACTGCATTTACTTGATTCCAAGATGAAGTTTTTTTCCCTTCCGTTTGACGTAGTGGAAAAGCCCTTTGTCTTGGAATCGAGTACAAAGTGATTTTGTGGGGCAGGCAGCTGTTGTGGCTATGGGTCAAGGCAGATAGTGCAACTGCAGCCTGTTCCCCCATGGCCTCTGCACTCCCTCCCTCTCCCCACTGCAGCCTTGGTCCCCTGACTACCCTCCTGCATCTCCTGCTCATTTCTCTTCTCCCCCATGTCACTTTTGCCTTCCCCCCACAACCTCAAGACCCCTGTCCCCTTCTCCTGTCTTCCCCGTGACAGCCTCTGCTCCCCATTCCCCTTTCCCCCCTCCCCTTTCAACCCCCCAGCTGCTTACTCTTGCTTCGGCAGCAGCTAGCCCCTGTCCCTGCTTCGGCCTGGGGCTTGGCCCCAGTATGGAATGCAGAGTCTGTTGGCACCGGAGCAAGGGTAAGCAGGTAGAGGAGCGGGGGGACAGGTCCAGGTGGGAGACAGAGACTGTGTTGGAGAAAGAAGGTGGGAAAGTGTTCAGGGGTCTGAGACTATTGGACCCAGAAGTGGAATGGAGGAGAGGAGGTGGCAGACATGGGGCAGAGGGTATGGTGTGTGAGTAGAGGTGATTGGTGGGGGGGGAACAAGGAGCAGGGGTTAAGCTTCCTGCCCCCCATCCTGTGCCCTGCCTGCCTCCTCACTGCTTGGCCATCCACTGTCTTTCTTACCAGATACCATCCCATTAGCCTCTACCGTTTGCCCCCTTACTGCTTCCCCCACCACCTGTCCCCCACCACTGCTTTCCCCACTGCAGTGGTAGGGATGAATTTAAGACAATCCTCCAATAATTAGATTCTATTCATAGAAAAATATAGCAACTTTCTACATTTTCCATGTGTAGATTGTAATTATTGGGTGGGGGGTCATCTTAAATTCAAATTTGTCTTGAATTTGAGTAAATGTGGTAAAACCCTAGTCTTGAACAGTATTTTCTTTGTTCATTACAACTCAGTCTTTTCTTTTGACTTCATGATGTTTTGAGTATGGGTATCTTATCAGGTTACTGTTGCAATAGGTCTGTGTACCCCGTAGTGGCCACAGTGAGGCAATTCCATTATATCAACACAGGTCCCTGGCAGTCATGCATGGCACCTTGTCCTCATAATGCCTTGTCCCTATAACTTTGCTTTAGGTAGGTTGTGAACTCTTCCTCTCCAGGACCTAAATCCTAAATAGCTATTGGGGACATACAGTGTGTTCCCCCTTGTGTAATGTTAAGACATGAATCAAAATGATAGTTTATATAACAGCTATGTAGTTAAGAAAGGAGGGAGAGAAACAAAGAAAATGATTTACTTTTATGCCTTCATGGGTATCTCTGTGGGAAACAGCTGTATAATGGATCATAAAATATAAGTTAAAAAGGCTAAATGGTGGTAGCTATAGTCTCATATGCAAATCCACCAATTTGCATTCTGCTTGGGTCTTTTGCAGCCTTCCAATTCATAGGAAACTGTTCTGGGAGGATCAGGGTTTTCTAATCTCCCCAAACACCAGTCATTAAACCCTACCTATATGAAAGTTGCTTTCTATTTATTTTGTTTTTCTTGTTGTTTTCCCCTTGGAACCTTCTGCTCTTGGTCTCACAGTGAATTATCTCTAATTCATGTTATGCAAGCATGTCTGGGGGTGCCTGTTGACGTGTGGGATGCCTGCCCTGATGCACTGTAATAACAGCGTGTTAGAGCAAACATGATTAATTTAATCTATTAGAGCATGCTAATTAGCATGCTCCAACAGCCTTGGCATCACAGAGATTTAGCATCCCCGCTCAAAATGGTGGTGGGGGCGCTTTAACTAAAGTGTCCCTGCTGCCATTGTGAAGCACAGGACACTGAATACGTGAACTTTGCTATGAGCTATTTTACAAATAAATTGGAGGGTTTTTTTCAAAGCAGACTCTCCAAGGGTATGAAGGTGAGAAGGAACAAATTCAGGATGTCTAAACATGTTCTGGAGGTGGGTTGGTGGGGTGGGGAGTTTTAAGCTGCTGGAATTAAAGTGCCCATAGCATCTCATGTAGTCAATGTCCTGTGCTTCACAATGGTGGCAGAGGCGCTTTAACTAATGCTTGTTCAACAAGCTTTAGTTAAAGTGCCCCCACTGCTATTTTGAGTGGGGATGCTAAATATATGAGAGCTGCAAAGTTCATGAGGTTGTGAGTATGCAGACAATGCCAATTTATGTGTTTAGTTGTATCCATCATGATGGATACTTTAACAAGTCAGGAGGATGTACATCTCCAGCAGCTGTCCGTGAGAGTGTAGACTGCTTCTTAAATGCATGTCAGTTGTCCTGCATGTACTCTTTCTGCAGCAGTGCCAGTTTTTATGTTTTCATTGCAAATCTCACAGTGTTGAATATTTCATTTATATTCCCAGGTCATGGATATAGCAGATTGCATGAGATACTCATATTATACCTACAACCCCCCCCCCCCCCAACATGCACACACTCCCAAACCAAAAAAACAACAGTCAAAGCCTTTTATTATGGCTAATTAAACAGACCCAGAATTACTTTTTATGATTCTAGGGATCCTAACTCATGATTTTTCTTAATGTTGGGTAGGGAGGGGAGCAAAATAACCAGTGAACTGCTTTGTAAACAACCACGTGGTTCCACCTTCCAACTTTAAATTTTTAGCATCAGAGTCTACCCTTCATTACATATGAGTGTGTGTACACGTTACCCAACAGAATATGATTCCAGTCCCTGACTGATGTCACTGATATACAATAATATATGGCAATGGTCACCAAGCAGTGGATCTTGATCCACCAGTATATCTTGGAGCCTCTTGCAGTAGATCTCAGAGCCTCTTGGAGTCGATCCGAGGCTGGGGTGGGAGGCTGAGTGCCCACGTGGATGTATGCACATACTCTGGCCCAGCAGGTCAGCCCATGAGGATGGGAAGGGGCGGAGGCTAGATTAAGCCCATGGTGGTGAGAGACAGTGCTGCAGAGGTAGGAGCAGGGGTAAGTTGAGTGGAGCCCTGACTGGGTGGGGCTTACTTGCTGGGGAGGTGCGCCCCCAAATAATTTTTTCTTCCTCTGCCTTGATCTGCCCTGCATCTTCCCTCCCCACAGACTTACCCCCTGGGCGGTGGGGAGGAGGATGGCAGCAGTGCATGATAGATCTTGGTTGCTTTTAAATGCCAAAGGTGATCTCCTACTTTAAAAGGTTGGAGACCATTGATATATGGCAATAATAATCCTATCCATATATAATGGTGTGTGCATGGACCGCACCTAATACAATTGGGCCCTGATAGGAGCAACTGGTGCTTACTGTGGTAAAATAATAATTATAATATTTAAGAATAATGGGTGGTGTTTTTAAGTATCGATTTGCACATCACTGTTGTTTGTAACAGCACATCTCTTGGGAATATTAGTGTAGCTGCAGCCTGCAAATCTTGAGAAGTGCCTTCTTCGTGGAAGACCTGTAAAAAAAACAAACAACCCCCCCAAACAAACCACTAAGGGGATTTTTCCTGAAAAACAAATTACAGTAAAAACTGTGTTCTCCAGTATCCCCTGAGAATGGGGGAAGCCAGATAACAAAAGATGCCCGTTAATTGAGTGGCCCTGGCCGCCGCTTCTCCTGCCACGTCTGGGGTGTCCCTCCATATTGCCGCCCCTCCCACAGGCCCTGTGGGACAGGGAGGTGGGCCTCACACGGCCGTGGGGGCTCGGCAGCACAGCCTGCTTTGCCCCGAACTATGGAGCCCTCAGAGAAACCGGAAGTGCCACAGTGGGCACTTCTGGTTTCACTGTATCTTACAAGTCAGCGATGCCAGATAACAACTTTTACTCTATTTTATTTTTTGCTTCATCTCCAAATGTTATTGCTTTGTTTGCAGTGACTGAAGACTGGCTCTGTAATTACAAGTTCACGGCCCAGTGGAATTGGAACATTAGCGGTAGATTCTATCTTTCCTCTTCCCACTTCTACATTTGCCTGCCTAGCTACACTGCTTAGCTGCTTATCCTTCTTCAGGGTTCTTTGCAACTATTTTAGGATGTTTCCACCTTTGAGTTAAGAAACCTGTTGCGAATCAGAAGATGCCACCTTACTGCTTTTCTATAGGTGTTTGGCAATCTTTGTCAGAAGGAACTTAAAATTGTTTGAGTAAAGGGAGAATACTTCAGTGGCAGAGTAATTTATTCAGGCAGGTTTAGGGAAATTAGAATATAGATGATCAGTGCTGTAGCAACAAAGTTTGGCGCCTGGGGCAAAGCCCACAGTGGCAACCTGTCCTCACTCTGTGCACAGATCCAGGGGGACTTGCCCCCATGCTTGTCCAGGAGCATACACAGTGGTGGGAGTTGCCTTACCCCTTTCCCCCACCCCCAAATGAGCCCCTCGTGGCTCCATCCCATGCCCCACCCCAGCTGGGCAAAGCCTGTTGGCACCCCTTCACTTTGGCACCTGGGGCGGTTGCCCTGCTCATCCTCCCTTTGCTATGGCACTGTAGATGATTGGGTTTCAAACAAATGGCAATCCTCTCCTCAGCTCACCAAGCCGCAGCAGATTCTGTAATGAGGTCCTAATGCAGAATGCGCAATTAGATCAAAATGATGAATTTGAACAACTATATGTGCTATCAGAGATGCAAATTTGGGAGGACCCTTGCAGAGTAAAAAGGGTCAAGTCTTTGGGCACTGAGTATTAATATTGAATTATTTGTAGTACAGTAGTGCCATGAGACCCCAGCAAAGAACTTGGGCTCCATTATGCTAAGTGCTCTACATTCATCTAGAGCAGACAAGGTTCTTTGGGTAAATCTGATATCTTTTATTAGAACAACATCCATTTACTACATTCTTCTATTAAGGCCCTGGCAAACATTATACTTAAAGTGTGATTAATTTGCTAATGGAGCAATAAACTGTATCATGACATACATTCAAGGACTTCTTCCTTGTGAGAGCCAGTGAAAACGAACACTCAACATGACATGCTTTACTTGCACACAATAAGAATGCATTGGGGAGAGAGGAAAAGCACATATAAGATGAAGAGAAAGGAAAATATGTATAGAAAATCATTGCATAAGGTGTCCTGAAGGGGGTTTGAGTTTCACTCTTTGCATGGACCTTCCCTGCTCTGTGTAAGGGGTGAGGGAGCAATTCCTTCACCCAGGGGGTGAAGCTCAGAGCTCACTTTTCATTAGCAGTACAGCTGAATGCAGGATTTGGGAATGAGGCATGACAGCTCCTGCCATCAGCTCTTCAGCTCCACTTGCTGGCGAGACCTGTCAGAACAAGTTTGCAGGGTGCTTTTTTTCTGCTCTGGTCTGGTTAGCTTATCTTGTGGACAGGAACCAGGACTGTCATGTGGAGTGACAGTTTCCATCAAGTAATATTTCCTGTTGCTTGATGGAAATAACATCTGTCAGGGGCCCAAAGGACTGCCTCTGATCTGAAAAAGCATACAGTACAGATAGCCAAACGAGGGGTAAGTGTACATCACAGACTGCAGTGTAGTGTGCAGGTATCTGACTTAACTTTTAAATATACTACTTGGCAAACTGGAAGCATCCTAGCCACAGTAACATGAAAGGCAATTTAGCTCACATAGAGTTCTGTGCTGCCATGACTCACCTGCTTGTGATACTAGAAAAAGTTTTGGCTTTATCTGTGTTTTGCTGCAATCACACCCAAGGTGTTTGAGAAAGGAAGTAACATTGTCCTCCAATTGACTTGCCCTGGCTCACTCAGGAAGCGTATCAGAGCCAGTCATTGCCTTAATTGTTGCCTTAATTGAACCCAGATCTATTGCCTTAATTGTTCTTTCTCTCTTAAATAGGAGAAACTTTTGTTCAAACAGGAAGGACATTAATAATGATAATTTGATAATTGTAGTAATAGTAGTCATAATAGCAATAATAGTCATAATGATGACATAGGGGAACTCTGACTGACCAGGTAAATAGAGCTATGAGTAGTTTTTATTTTGAGGCTTGCTCCCCTGAGTGCCAGTAGTGAACGTTCTCTTTCATTAAACTTCTACTTAGTTTCTTAATTAAAAGTTCTTATCTCAAACTTTGCAGCACTCCCACATTTCTCCTGACAGCCTGGGCTGAAAGGCAAAGACAAGTTAGGATGTCTTTAAATGTCAGAAAGTGCTTTTCATTTTTTTATATATGCGCGCGTGTGTGTGTGTGTGTGTACATATATATATATATATATATATATAGCCAGACCTTCAAGCAATTGTCAATGTCTTTACTGAGGCATACAAGAAAACGGGACTGATGCTTAACATTCAGAAGACTTAAGGTCCTCCGTCAACAAGCTCTTAATGAGCAATTGCCAGCTCCGGTAATTCAGATTCATGGTGAGACTCTGGAGAACATTGAGTATTTCCTGTACCTCAGAAGCCATCTCTTGCAGAAGGCTAACATCAATGAAGAAATCCAACATTGCCTCAAATGCGCAAATGCAGCTTTCAAGACACCTAAGGAAATGGGTGTTTGAAGATTGCAACATCACATCTAAAACCAAGTTCATAGTTTATCAAGCAATTGTGATCCCCACCTTACTGTATGGAGCTGGGATGTGGACAGTATACAGGAGACACAAGTCATTGAAAAAGTACCATCAACACTGTCTGCAGAAGATCCTTCGAATATTACGAGGAAATGGACACTAGGGCTGTGTGAAGCTTCAGTCCTTGATTCAGTTCGGTGGAGATTCGGTCCAATTTGGTGGCCAAATCCCAAATATGAATTGAATCAGAGGACCCTTTAATTTCTCCGAAAGGAGTCAGAGAGATTCGGAAAGATTCAGCGATTCAGACATAGACACAGCTTTAAATGTTTTTTCTACATATCTCTAAGCAACGGGCGGTTCATGAGTGCTGCAGTGCTGGGGGTGCATGGAGCATCCCATAGAAATACAGGGGGCTCCTCAGCATGCTCAGCAGCAGACCCAGAAGTGGACCAGAAGTACTTCTGGTCCATTTCTGGGTCCACAGGGGAACACGTGGGGAGCCCTCTCCCCAGCTCAGCGACTGGTGACTCCTGGGTCTGGGAGGAGTACACCCGGGGGTCTCCCCATGGCCGATCGGTGAGCCAGGGGGCATGCCTCCCCACCCCATGCACTCCCCAACAGACCTGGAAGTGGACTGGAAGTATTTCCAGTCCGCTTTCAGGATCACCGCTGAGCCCACCCCCCCCTTGGGACACTCCATGCGCCCCAGCATCACAGCATTCACAAGCCATGCTGGCACCTTGAGGCATATAACAAAAATATTTAAAGCTGTGTCTATGTCCAAATCGCTGATTCTCTGAATCAGCATTGAATCTTCAGGTTTGGATTTGGCCAAATTGAATCAGGGACAGTGATCCAAGACAACAAATTGAACCACTGCCCCTGATTCAGGCCGAATCCAAATCCGAATTGAATAGGGCCCTCTTTGTACACCCCTAATAGACACACCGACATTAGTGACCTCTCAGGCAAACACCATGAGCATCGAGGCAATGATCATCTGACATCAACTTCTCTGGGCTGGCCATATCATCCAGATGTCTGACTTTAGACTTTCAAAGCAAGATTTCTTCCCCTAGCTCAGTCAAGATGTATGCTCAAGAGGAAGGCAAAGAAAACGCTTCAAGGATGTCCTCAAAGCCAACTTGAAAAAATGCAACATCAACACCAACTCGTAGGAGACTCTCTCCCTGGACCACCTCAAATGGAGAAAGAGGCTGCTGCAAGAATCTCAGTACTTTGAAATCTTATGACAAAAACAGGTGACACAAGCAGGAGCAGCAAAACAGTGCGTCTCAGACTGAACCAAAAATCTGGAGCCAACCACTCTGCATGGAAACACGTGCCCTAGTTGCAACAGAGTCTGTTGATCCCAGATAAGCCTCATAAGTTATCTTCAGATGCACAGATAAGGTAATCATGGAAGACAATTGTCCTCGATTGTGAGGAATCGCCGAAGAAGGATATGTCAGTGTATTATCAAGTAAAATAAAATTCGGCAATGTGACAGAATAGATTTCTTTAATTGCCTTCATTCTTTAAGATGAATTTATGACTGTCAAGGGAGATTTGCACTTTCAGGCATGCCAGAAATCTGAATCATCCTGTCTGAATGGAAAGCTTTTCCAGCCCTTGGAATACCAACCTGTGGCACATGTTTTGGAAAATTGCTGGTTGTAGCAGGATTTGCTGTGGAATGTGTTATCTTGCCTAATTATGTATTAATTAATTATGTTTGAGGAATTAGTTCATTCAGTCCTTTATTTCTCCCTGTTTCTTTGTCCTGCCATTGTGATGCAATGGTTATGGAAATAAAGGACTGATATCTAGGATTAGTGATAACAGTAGTGTCCCAGGCTCTATGCGCTTTTCCTGTTCACAATGCATCTACTGAACTACATACTTATGTGACACCCAACACTACTGTATTTCTGTATCATGAGTAGGGAGAGATAGTTAGCTATGTTAGCCTGAAGTCAAGCAGAAGGCAGAGCAGGGGTGGCACCTTAAAGACTAACTGGGAGACTGTGTATCATGAATATACAAATGAATATATCGTTACCCTTTTAGGGATGTAGGTTGTAGCTGTCTGTGTTGGTCTAAGGACATCAAGGCAGACGGGGTTCTTTGGGTGAATCTGATATCTTTTGTTAGACCAGCTTAAATAGTTGGAAACAAATTTCTTAGCAAGCTTTTGGGTTTAAAAACCCTTTGTCAGGCTGAGGACGTACCTGCAGTTGGTGTGTGCTCTTCCTGGATGAACAGTAGAGAAGACAGAGGCCAGTATGCATGCAAGAAAGGCAGTCAGTGGAGATGTTCTTTGCCCTTTTGACACAGGGAAGCCTTGTTATCCCTATTTCAGAGATGGAGAACCAAGATAACCAAGGCCTTTCTTAGACTAGGATTTTGAAGGTGTTACGAAGACTCTATTAACAGTCTGGACCATTTTGTCACTTGATAAAGGCACTTTACAGTAGGTTGTTAATGAACGTTATCTAATCTCTGCCAAATCCTGGCCAAGACAAGGACAAGAATGCTAAATAAGCTGTCCAAGGAAGTAGGTGGTAACTGAGAAATTAGACCAACTCTCTTGATCCCTGTCTCTAGTTCCTTTCATACAATCCAGGTTTCTTCAGTCCTACCATGATATAGCCCCTGGTATTAAAGTCCCAATGAGCAGAGAGAGGTACTTAGCCATTTTAGTCTGAAGTCAGTCAGAAGGCATGGTAGACTAGCACCTCATGGGCGTGTCCAGATGAGCAGGAAATTGTGTTTCCTGGGGGACTGCCCATGCCATGAATGCTTTAGCATGTGGCAGGTTACCCTGGGTGGAGTAGGGGAGGCTGGGGCCAGCAATTGTGCTGCCCCAGCAACCTTGCTTGGCATCCTGGGGGGCCTTAAACAGCTGTAGACATGGCAGGAGGAAGTATGGCCAGCAGCTGAAGTGTAGCTCCAGCTGGCCAGGCTGTGGTTTTGGGTGGTGTGCACTACCACCACATGCCTGATCCCACTTTTTTTTGTCATGGATTTTTTTTGACCCTGGGATCTCCCAGAGTCAACCTTCCCCCTCCCCTCTGCCATGACTCCCTTGCTGCAAAGTAGCAGCGCAGGAAACGCCTGCACGTCCAGTGTGTGGTACCATAGATGGGTCTGCGACGCCACATACCAGACGTCTGTGCTCATTGTGGGGCTCCCCGATCATTCCCCCAGCTCATTTGACTGCTTTCCTGGCTTGCCCCCCTGCCAGGGTGAGGCAGGCAGTGCTGACAGCCCTGGGAGAAGCCATGGGACCTGGGGGAATGATTGGGGAGCTGGGGGATTGAACCAGGATCTGGGGAATCGAACTGAGAGCTGGGAGGAATGATTGGGGACTGGGGGAATGAACAGGGGCTTCCCCCCAGGTCCCAGTATGATCCCCCAGCTCCCAGTCGCTCCCTCCAGCTCTCTGATCATTTCCCCCAGACCCTGTGGCTTCTTCCGCGGCTGTCAGCACTGCCTGCCTTGCCCCGGCAGGGGGGTAGCTGGGGGAGCAGCTGGAGGAGCCACAGGTGCTTCTGGGGCTGCCAGCTCAAGCTGGGGCTCGTCCGGTGGCTCCCCCAGCTGCTCCCACTAGCACTGCCTAGTGCCTGCCCGTACAGTTTATGGCTGAATTTCTCAATCTCTCTGAATCAATTTGGAATCTTCCAATTTGATTTGGAGAGATTAATGGGTCTCCTGATTTGATTTGGATTCAGAGATTTGGCCGCCAGTTTGGGCCAAATCTCCTCTGAATTGAATTGTCTACCAAAGCTTCGCGCAGCGCTACTATTAGTCTATGCTGACCTTTTCATTACAGTCCCAAGCCAAGGTTCCCAACTGCGCAGAGTCTGTATAGCTAATGTTCCTTTTGAGGCATAATAATGTTCATTGGGACTAAGCTAATTTTCCTTTGTGACCAGGGATATGGATTTGAATCCAGGCTTCTAGAGGGCAAAGGGTAGCATATCAACTCCCTCATCTCCAGTAAATTATATTCCCTAATATTCTTTAGGGGACACTGCCATTTAGTATAAATACAATCCTTCCCCTGCTCCAACAGTTTGAATTCGATGGGTTATAATATCAGAGTATAATTATATTTTTGCATCTATGGTTTTAGCACCTGCTATGGATATTAAGAAATTAAGAACAGAACAATATCCTACATTCAGATGGGACCTGTATAAAAACAGATGACTTAAAGCACTGGCTATATTAGAAAACCTAATATTTGCTGAATAAGAAAGGGCAAAACAAATAAGTAGTATGTCATTTATGTTCAGGCATTTTAGAGGGTAATAAAACAATAAAAACAGTGGCAAAAACAAACAATAAAGTGCAGGTAATTTCTATTCAACATTTAATCAATACAGTTATTTTTACACTAGCTAGAATGAAGAGGTGGGTTTTAAGTCTAACTCGCTGGCACTTGTGTGGGCATAGTTGTGTGGGTGAAAATGAACGTATTGAGGATTAAAAAGGAAGCAGGTGCAGTTTTATCAATCTTGCAGTGCCAATACATGTTATAGTCGTATTGGGGAAGCCTCTGTGACAGCACTTCTTTATTCCAAATTATAGTTGCTGTATAATTTGAGGCTATCTCGTGAAACAGTCATTTCTCCTACTGTCTACTACTGGGTTTGGCAACACTCCTCCCTAACCCTCCTCCCCAAACCAACACCTTTCCCCCTTCTGTTACTATTGCTTTAGCATTGTTTTGCATATAGCGCATTGCATGTAGCGTAAGAGTGATGCTGTAGCCGTGATGGTCCAGAAATTGTGAGCAACAAGGATTCTTAATGGTAGACTCTTTGCTGGATTCTCTCCCTGAATTAATAATGATACTTATTGGACAGAGGTGTTATTGCAGTACTCAAGTTATGGATCCACTGGTCTCCCAGGAACCTGAGCAGAAGAAAGTAACAGTGTGCTAGAGCAGCTTCTGGTTTAAAGAGTGCAGGGTCTTTTGAAATATTTGTTAAACAAAAGAGCTGTTACTGGTATTTTCTTAAGAGAAGGGCTGGAGGGTGGTATTGCCAGCATACCACTTTGATCTCCCTTTTTATTTAAATAAATAGTATTTTGGATGAAATTCCAAAGTCTCCTCAGAGATAGAGAAATTGTTTGGAATTGGGTATATGAACGATCAAGGTAGCTTTAAAGAAGAACCCAGTCTTTGTAAGAACATACCCTGGGTACTGTCACTAGTTTATCTGCTAGGGGAATAATAAGCTGCTGCAGTGCCCAAAAACATTGCAGTAGCATGTAGAGAACTTAAACATGTCCAGCTTCATTGTGCTAGGAGCTGTACAAACATAAAGCAGACAACAGGCCCTGACCCAAGGGTTGACAGCTTGAAAATAACGTCCAAGAGGCAGATGAAAAGAACACAAGGATTGATGAGAGAAAGAGAGGCAACTAACACAAGTGAAAGTGCATTTTGTCAGAGATTACTTTGCCCATTTTTTTGAAAGCTCATGGCTTGGGTTTCTACACACCTGCCCAAGGCCTGAGTGGAAATACGGAACATAAAGCATTGCAGCAGTAGCCACCAATAAAGGCTTTGTCTTTTTGTTGCTCTGCGCTGCTGTGAATTGGACACCAGTACTCTATCTGAGCCAGTGGCTGGACAGATCTTTTGATGGACCAAAGACATACTGGTAGACGTGTGGGTTGTAAGCTTTATTGATGAACATTATCTATGATGGCCCTGTTTCTGCATTGTTGTTCTTGTTTTACTAGTGATCTATCTTTCCCTTAACCAAGCTGTCATCTCCAGAGTCCTTTACCTGGTGTTTCAATCAATCTGGGTCCAGGAGATCCTGCAGTACAGCACGGTCTATGTCAGAGCTGATGTAACACCCCTCCCCTCCCTTTCCCTCCAGTTACCAAAACAAGACACTTAGGCTCCATTTGGGCAAAAGACAACATTATTCTTCACAAACTAGTGCAGTCTTACTCTCTAAATGGCTACCAGTCTGTTGCAAAAGGATCCAACTGTTGGATCTTCATCTGGGTCTCAGGCACAGTCAGAAAGCATAGACCCTGTATCTGGCCCATTTGAGGAGTACAGACATTGTAGTCCAGTGACATTGACCTTAGAAGCAGTGCCACATCCTTCCTAAGCTCTTCCATTTGCTCAGATGTGTTGTCCCTCAGTGTGCACTGGCTGAGTAAACTTTTATATATACCTTCCAAGGACCATGCAAAGGTACTGAAACATATTCACTTAAATCAGCAGCGCAAGATACTGAGAGATCTAAAAGCAAAATCCATGAAGGTAGTTCATTTCCACAGACCCCCTCATCCTTCCTGAGTGTGTTTTAGTGTTTGGTTACTGTCTTTCAAAGGGGCCTAGGACCCCCTTCCTGCTTAGACTTCTAATTTTGGTCACAAGGCAATCCCCCTGCCTTCATTAGAGAATGTGTCTTAAAAGCAGTCTGTATTACTTTTTCCTGCTTCTTATACTGGGATTTTCTAGGATTCAGTCATGGCAGAAGGACAGATGGCAGCAAAATATTTTGAGTCAGTAGCTCTGTCTGTATCCCAGCCACCATTTCATGTACCAGGAAGGAACTGTTCAAAAGGGGATGGCTTTTTGGTGGCTTTCTTAAGAGTGTTGTTGCAATCCAGCATGGCTGCTACAGTATGCAGGGAAGAACATAAACGGGGTTACCCTTTCAATCAGCAGTGGGCAAAATATGGCCTGTGGGCCAGATCCAGCTTGTCAAGGAATTTTGTCTGGCTCACGATGGGTCTCTTGGCCCTGTCTGGCCCAGGTTTTGGGGGGCAGGTCGTGCCAAGGTGTTTGCAGCTGGTTCTGCCACCCCCTGGTACATAGCAGGGCTGCTAGACTTGTTTCTTAGCAGCCCAGCAGTGGCAGATTCTTCCATCTGCCACCAGCGCTGGACTGGCTCTGCTGCCTGGACACCCCTGCCTGTCCACCTGGTACCCACCACCAAGGATCTGCACAGGTAGGTGGGATCAGCTGGGTAGATGGGATGAGGTGGTGGGAGAATGAGGAGCAATATCCAGGAGTGGGATGAGTGGGCTGGCCTGGGATCACAGGGTGGGATCTTGGGGCAGTGATAGTGTGGGCCAGGGCTCAGGGAAGAGCTGTGATCCGTTCCCTGTATGTCCCTGCAATGGATGCAGATTGTGGCTCTGCCCCAGGACCCAGCCCCACGCTGTCACCACCCCAAGATCATAGTATCATAGTACCTAGGGTCAGAAGGGGCCTAGAGCAGGCCATCTAGTCTGACCCCCCGCCAATGGCAGGAAACGAGTGCCAGGGTCA
>JAGPOW010000304.1:113925178-113951040 GCA_030014935.1 Caiman crocodilus | reverse complement strand
AAGGTGACCAGGTTGGTCTGACACGACCTGCCCTTAACAAACCCGTGCTGATTTCCCTTCAGCATAAAGTCTCCTGCCGGTCCCTCACAGATATGAGCCCCATCCACTTATTAAAGACCCTGGACCCATCCACTTATTTCGCTCCTGGATGCAGCTTCCTGCCTGCTCCTGGCCCCATTCTGATTGCATGCCTTGTGTGCATGGGTCCTGGCCCATCTCCATCGGGACCCAAGGATCATGGGGAGGTGACAGTGCAAGGCCAGGGCCTGGCTCAGAGCTATGTCCTGCTCCCTGCACATTCCTGCCTGCAGAACTGGTGCCTGTCACAGGGATGTGTGGGAAGTGCATTACGGCTCTGCTCCAGGCCCTGGCCCCACGCTGTCAGCACCTCGAGACCCAACCCTGTGATCCTGGCCTTGCTTGCACGTTTCGCTCCCGGACGCTGGTCCCCATTCCCCTGCAGTCCCATCCCAGTTGAGCGCTGAGCAGAGCCACTTAAGAGAGTTTTGGTGAGCTGTTGGGGTCTGGGATAGTGCAGACCCAGCCCATGACAGCTCATCAAAACTCCCTAAGTGACCCTCGGGTCCAAATAGTTTCCCAGCCCTGCTTTAAATGGAAGTTGAACTATAAGGCCCTTTTAATATAATACATCATAATATGGTATATTATGATTTATCTCTGTGGGATCTTCTCTGAATAACAATAATTATCCTCATGTTTGACCTTCTGTGGGCTAAATTCCTTTTTAGGAATGTATTTATTGTGCCTGTGGAATTTGAGATTACTTTCTAGGCATTCTTTTGATGTCTGAAATATGTATTATTTTTGTTCTCTTATAGCATTTTCATTTTGTAATGCCAAATTTTGGATAATATTCCCCTCCCCTTCCCAACCAGCTTTTCCCAAGGCACACTGAAAGATACAGACAAGCAACATAAGTCCAGGTGAGTGTCTTCTCTTTTCATTGGTGATATATTCTTTTCAAATCCCATTTTATTTTTGGACTGCTTTTCACTGGTACTCATCTGACATAAAGCACTGCACAAGCATCCCATATATTGTGATAAACCAGTGTAATGTAAAATCTGTCTTGTAAGGCCAATTTGAAAATGTATGATAAGATCTGAAAATATACATCTCCCATGTACTAGGCACCTGTAAATAATGTGGAATATACTTCGTTTCCACAGCATGTTTATCTTAATCAGGAATCCATGGTTACAGGAAAGCAATCAGTGAGTTAGGCATGGCTGTTCCCTTAATTGCAGTCTGCAGATGATGTCATAGTTATGGGAAAACAGTGGATAACCATTGCCATTATGTAGGGCTGACATTCATAATTGGAAAATTGAACTGTACATCCAAATACAATGGTATATTGTGCAAGATCTACATAAATCCGTAACCTTAGTTAAAGACCTCACAGTTAGGCTCTGCAGTACTGGAGGTAATGGACTGGTAATGAGTAGAGCTAAAGCAGTATGCAGAGAAGCAGTATGTGTAGTGTCATTGCTGTGCTTTTGTCAAACCTTGATAATACTGTGTGCACTGGACTGAAAGAAGCTTGTGATAGTAAGCAGAGCTGACAACAGCAGGGGTTGTGCATCAGGTGGAAGCATGAGATTAAGGAGCAATTTCACAAGATGCCCTCAAGTGCTAAAAGACCACTTTTATTCTGAGTGTGTATTGTGCCCAGGTATCTGCACAACTCACACCCACTTGAGTTCCAGTCACTTTGTGGAGGGTGGTGGCATAGCTCTGAATTTGGAAGAGCTAAAATTTCTGCTCTGTGCTATATTTCTGTGAGCTTGTGCAGCGTCCGACTGGGCGATCTGTTTAATATGTAGCAGAGGAAATTATGTAAAAACCATAAATATAATGCTGTGGTAAAAAATTATAGACTGATCAGCTGAGGGGAAGAGAGCCTATATTGCTGCACAAAAAGCTAAGAGTGCTGAAGCCCTTTTAATGCCCCTTCCCTACCCAGTGCTGCTTCACCTGAACTTCACCCATTTTCTGAGCCTTTTTGTTAAATATTTTGTCTTTCTACATCAGTTTCTTCAAAAAGGCAAATAACTTTGCTGATAATGGTCTGCTAACCAATTCAATCTTGGAATAGCCTTTGATGATTCTGATATTAAGAGGTACATTTTCCAGCAGAGATCACTTAAGCTGATGTTGAGTGGTTTGTGACAATGTCTGGAGTGACAATAAATGGAGGGTTTTCTGTGTATTGTTACATATGGAAGCCAATCAATGGTGAAAGCTGTGGTACTAAGTGGAGTGTGATAGGAAGAGGAGTGATATTATCAGGTTTGACTGTACATAACATTATAGGAAAAGCATGGGAAGGGAAGCTGTGTGACATACAGAGACAAGTTAAAGCTACAGTGAGATTGCTTATCTCTTTTTTAAATATTGTTATATTAATAAGCAATGTCTGGCCCAGAAAAACATTGTCTATACTGCCTGTTGTTCTAGATCATTTTTCTACTTCTCTTTGTGATATTTTCTTTTATTTATTACTTGGTACCCTCTTGTATACTACTCATAGCTGAAACTACACTGGTGTTGGTCACAAGAGAAGAGATTGAGAACGTCAGCTATGACACTAATTTCTTGTACCGGTTTGGTGTGACAAAGCTCAAAGCTCTTCTCAGTCTTAGCTCTCTTAGTACCACTGTTTGGTTACCAGCATAGTTACAAAATTATTGTAGCTTTTGCTCCAGGGTAAGGGAGAAGATCTTTGAATGGCAGCTGTAGATTTTATAGGAACATGACTGCAACATCTTTTCAAAGTTCTTTGTAGTTAGAACTTTTTGAGCTAGCCATTTCCCCAGCTAATCAGTTTTCCAGGTAGAAACTTCTTTAGAAGTAGAAGCCATGAAACAAATAACAGCTTTAGAGTGTCTTAAGTTTGCGCTGTGCTTATAGCAGGTCACCCCTATATACCTTTATGTTCTCTTCCATAATTAAATAAGAGATCACCTCTGATTAAAATGCAGTCAGAACCACAGATGCTGTAATAATAATAATGACATTGGCCTCTACAAAAATAGATGTCAAATGGGGAGTAAAAAACTTTTCGCATTTGCTTGAAATGGAATGAAAATGGAGCTGTCCAGTATATAATGCTAATGAATGACTGTAACTCTACAATTTTACAATGCACTGGGTTTATTTGGTGTAAGGGAGCTGAATGTTGGAACAGTTTAATATAAACTTTAGGAGGCTTTAAAAGTGACAGAGCATAAGATAAAATGTTTTCACTTATTCTGTGTGCAGGAAGCTCTTTGGCCACTTTCTTTACATTATTCCTGTGACCATTTCCTATGTTTTGGCCTGGTACCTAGCTGTCCCAAGAAACATGGTTTTGCTGCAGGAATTATTGATTGAAAATAGATGAGCCAAATCCTCAGCAGGTTCAAACAGGTTGAGCTCCATAGAAATGAATTTATGCCTGCCATGGACCTGATCTTATGAACCTACCCTGTATTATTTATGTTAATCATTGGCCTTATAATATCAGGTATCTACAAGGAATCTGGAGCATATAAATTAGCACTGAACTATAAAGAAAGGCCAAATGCTGTAGTGTGCCTTTTAAAAGAGATTTTAAGTCATTCTAAGGAAAATTGAAATATATTTTAGCCTCTGTGATAATGATGAAAGAATATCAATTTTGAGAACACGCAACACTTTTTTTTCTTTCTCAGGGTAAAACGATGAGGCTTGATGACCCAGGGTACACACAGTTGGAAGGCAGGTTCATCACAGTGCAATCATGATCTCAATTTGCATTGTGGCTATCTAGCAGAGGCTTTAGTACTGATGCCTCAAACTTTCAATAATTGTGGACACCCTTTCTTCCCTCTCATTTCTGACAAATAAAGGAGCGTCAATTCCTTGCCATACTTCCACTTCCAATCTTTCATGTACTTCAGATGTGAATGGACAGATGAGTATGGAAATTTGTTTGCTAGTCTAGGAAATTTTTGTTTTCCTTTTATGTTACCAAGCTCTGGCCAGAATTCTAATCTGAGGAAAGAAACTAATTTTAATGGAATGAAGAACTACAGGGAAACCAGAGTCTCCTGTGTCTAAGCTTCATCCAGAACTGAGCTACTGAGTTACTAAGAGTTCTGGGTGCCCCTAGAGTACAAGGCGCAAATAATCTTTCTATCACTTGGTCTAGAGGAGACTCTTTTTTGGCAATCATTATGACAAGATGCAATATCCTCCTTCATAATTTTGGATATTCATATTTAATTTGGGAGGACAAATTGCTCCTTATGTAAGACTTGAACAGAGGGGCCCCCATCTCTGGCCCTTTTCGAGCAAAGTTCTTAAGCATGTGCTTAAAATAGAGCTATTCATGTGCTTAGTTAAGCATATGCTTATGTGCCTTGCTGAATCCAGATCCAAACTTACTAAAGCTTTGTAAAAACTCGATACATTCTAAATTTCCCTGGAAAATCTCTCTTTCCAAAGGAGACCAGACTGTTTCCAGTCAAAGCAATTAAGAGTGTATTTATAGGCACTGACAGACATGCAGCTTCCTGGTCTAACTCATGGCACTTCATAGAAAGCGCCAAGAGCTAAACTGGCCCTCCTGATCCAACAAATGTTTGCTCTTGGATTGGGGGGTGGGTGATCAAGCTTCACTTTCAAGCTGATTCGGAGAGAGAGGCTGCAGGTCTGCACCATCTGTTCCCTATCCCTGGCCCCTCTCCAAGCTCTCATGCTGTCTTTGGATGGGAGTGGGGGGAAGGCAGAGGAGGGAGGTCCATTTGGGGATTTCCCCAGCCTGTTCTGGAGTGGGGGGAAGGGTTGGAGCCCCTACCTTGCGGGGGCTCGAGTCCATCCAACCCCACCCTCCAGTGTTGGCTGGGCACCCCCAATCTGAACTAATTCCCTTCTCCCCCTCCCATTTTGAAGACAAGGCCAGGAGCGCAGCTGGGCTGTGGCAGCCTAGTTCTGCTCCCGTCATGTATTGACAGACATTTATGAACGCACTGTGCTTTGGAGCACCTTCATCTGAATCCTCATGTAATGAAGGTTCAGATAGTTGCACAACTGAACATTTTTCTCAGTGCATAGCTGTAGAGTGCTTTTAGTGGCCAATTGCATGAGAAACCATGCCTGTCAGTGCCCAATTTCACTAAACATTGACCATTGGATTTTCAAACATGTCTAAGTGGGTTAGAGGGATACAGCCCATTGTTTAAAATCTGTTCCTCAAATGATTATGTTGCAGACAGTCAATGCTTGGAAAATGAGAGGGGAGCAGGCAATTACATGCAAATATGGAAATTATTTTGCTATTGTTGAATGTAGTTTTGTGCAATTCCATTTAGCAGCTTTAAAATACTGAACATCTGCATTTAAGTCTAGTAGATGTAATGTATGATCATCCTGTTTCTACTAGTTTGTTTACTAAGGGATCTGACTGGGAATTTTTACATTACTCTAGGAACGCAGAGGAGATTATATCTTTCAATAGCAGCCGTGATATGATTTATTTATGTGTCTGTGCAAGTTACTGCCATTTCAAAACCATGAATAGAGATAAATTTGAATTTCCTTTTCATGCTAACAGCAAAGTCTGTCTGAGATTTAGTGATCACTAACGTTTACCAAGGGATTCTCAGGGCAAAAGCCATGGTAGGATTCTTGATATTTTGACTTCATAGGGGAGCTTGACCTATACAATAAGTTAGTAAGTAGTAAGTGGCACAACTGATTTGTTGTGTATTTCTGATGCCAGAATCTAGAGAGGAACAAAGAAACCCTGGGCATAGGATGCTATACTTCTTCTTGAGTTGCATTGCAATGGGCATGGCTTAGGCATCATGACTGAATAAATTAGGAGGCCAGATACATCCAGAAATTGGCCTGTGGCATGTTGGACAACCACCCATGCTGCTGTATTACTTGAGGATACAGGCCTCGCGTTCTGTCATCCTTCCTGTTCTGGTCACATTCCTTCAGGCCTCATTGAATCTTTTCTGGAGATCCCACCTTTACCTGAAGATAAATGGTAACCTCTGGGTGGAATCTACAAATGCTGTTGCTTCTTCCTGCCTTGGTAATTCTTTGTATCCAGTAAATTTTTCTCATTGAATGTGGTGTGAGTTCATCATAGAGCACAAAAAAAAATGAACCTTGGACACAGGACTGTGACAATCAGAATGGATGGGGAGAGAGAACAATGAGGGGAGAGGTGAGTTTGGTTGAGGAAGAGCATATTTGAAAGAGTGTGTGAAGAAATCCCAGTTTTCACTGCATGTCACATTATCTAACGAACAATACTCAGTGATAGGAGGAGGTCAAAATTGAAGGCAAACCCACTAGGAGTAGAATTATGTTTGAGTGTGAAACCTACACTTCTGGGATTCTTTTGAGGCTGATTCCCCAGATCTAACATTACATTAAGGCTAGGCTTTTGGTGCTTTTGTTCTGCATAGAATGTAATCGAAAACTTTGTCAAGTATATGGGTTCATATACTGCATCTGCAGACACAATCTTTAGATTTTCATTAAAGATAAATGTTTTAGTGCACACAGAATGTTTTGTCCATGATATTGCAGAAGCAATTAGTGATTAAGCATCTGCTTGCACCTTCAAAATAGAGAAATTTTAATTCCAAATTACTCTGATCTTGCAAGAATTTAAGAATATTCTGAGGGGTATTGAGTATTTCATCTGTATTTGGCATTTAGTGGCAGTGGCCAGAACCCAGTTTGATGGCATCAATATAAAATGAAATGCTGGTTAAAAGAGAAACAATTTTCATCTTTCATCCTTTTAAGAAAATAAGTTTGTTCAATGGGTGTTCAATTTCCCCCTTTCTTTGCCTATGCTGCAAGTGACCTTCAGTTGAAGTACACCTATTCCTGGTTGAATCGGGGCCAATTCCAGATAGACAAAATCTTTTAGAAGTCATTTGAGAGCTGAGGGTATTCAGTCTTTTTTGGACTGGATTCAGTAATTACACCTTTGCAGTCACAAATGCCTATGGTGCTTAGGCAGTCCAAGGGCCTGACTGCATATTTGGTCCCTTGTGTGTGTGTTTCTTATTCTATTATGTAAAATTTTTTGATTGGCATTGGGTCTTGAGTGCACCATCCATATAGGAAAATGAGAAATAAGTTGTGAGTGTACATTCCTATGGGAGATTCTTATGCCATCTCCTCTGGGCACTACAAGCAAGAGGTGGGAATTAGGGCAGCTGTCAGATCTTCCTTCATTTCTTCCTTATAGGCAGAACCACAGTTTTGCAGTGCATCTTAAAAATTAAAAAGTAACTGAACAACTCTGTGTTGTGGTATTTACCAAGTGTACACTGATAAAGATTTTTTTTGGCTGATAACAATGGCTGATTGTTAACCAGGCTTATCTACTGGTACCGATCTGATAGCCAATATGCAGTCCCGCAACTTAGAGAGGCGGCAAGGCCAGGGCAGGGCAGGGCAGGGCAAGGCCAGGCACTGCCCAGACAGGGTGGGGTGGGGTGTGGAACAGAGCCATGGGCTCATTTAGGAGGCATATGGATGTGGCTCCCACCGCTGTGTGCACCTCTGGGGGAGGCATGGGGAGGATGTGCCCCCTGGATTTATGTGCAGGGCAAGGGTGGGCTGTCCAATGCAGGCTCGAGGCCAGGGGCTGCACTGGCCTCTTCCTGGTGGGGGGGGCTGGGCTGGGGCTGTGCTTGGGGTGGGCAGCAGTACCTCTGGGAGGGGTGGCTACAGGAGGGGCTACACCCACCACAAAATTTGCTGTAGCTCCCCTATAACCCCCCGTCTCAGTGCTGCTTCAACCTGCCCTGCCCTTGCCCACCCTGAGTGCAGCTCTGACCCAACCCCCACACTGGGAAGAGGTTGGCACCACCCCCAGCCCTGAGCCCACAGTGAACAGCCTGCCCTTGCCCCACCCACTAATTCGGGGGCCACATGCCCCCTACCTTCCCTGGGGGTGCACACAGAGGTGGGAGCACCCCTTCCTTCTGCCTCTGCGCCTCCTGGATGAGGCACCTGCCCCATTCCCTCCCTTGCCATGGAGGCCTTGACCTGCCTCCCCACACTCCTTCCCCCCCCACAGGCTTACTGGCCAGACGCTGCACTCCAAGCTGTCTAGCTGCACTCCTGGCTGCATGCATACTGTGACTGCATGCACGCACAGGACATTTGTCAGTGACATTATCAGCCACATTGCCAAAAAAAGTCAATTGCTGATAATTTCAATTTTATTTTTATTGGTGATGATCCAATATGGACTGATTTATTGGTGCACCTCTAATATTTACATTATGTTGTTGGCTGAAGTTTGCATTGCACACAGAAAATTAGTAAATCCATCTGAAATTCTCAGTATGTGGCTTCCTATTTGTCCCTATATCAGTGATGTTCACAGTTTTGGCCTCAATGGACAGGTGAATGGCAGCAGGGCTTGTTTTCAGGCTGGATTAGGCTGCATACCAGGCCCAGGCCCCAAGGCCCTGTTCTGCCTCTACTCAGCCAGAGCCCAGTTATGGTTGGGTGGGGACAGTGTGGGGCTTCCAGAGCCCAGTTCTGGCCAGGTCCCGTGCTGCCTCCATCCAGTTGGGATCAGACTCTGGGGAGATCCCGCTGCCCCTGCTCAACCCTGTAGGTCCCATACTTCCTCTGCCTTGCAAGGATCGGGTCCTGCCACCACCTTGTGCATTTCATCTAGCACACAGGACCATCCCCTGTAGGACTCCCGACAGATCTGTGGGCCGTACCTGGACTCTTGACAGCCCCAGACGAACATTTAGTATTGGGTCACCCTTCACCAGAGATGATGATGATAATCATTATTTGCACCATTTTCAGGCCCCCTTTCTGTCCAGGCCCCAGGTGGCTGCCTAGTTCGCCCCTGCTTGTGTCCTGCCCTGTCTGTGGGGAGCCCTTCAGGCTAGATGACACAGCTCTGGGGGCCAGATCTTGCCAATAGGCCAGTAGTTGAGCACTCCTGCCCTAAATGAATAATGGTTATTACAAAGAAGGTTTTATAAGGAAGATGAACTGTTTCATCATATGTCTCCCCTCATAAATCATTATACAGACAACATTTTTCAAAACTTTCTAGTGATATTGAATGCCTCCGTTTTTTGGTACCCAACTTGAGACGCCCTAAAAGGACCCAATTTCCTGAAAAAAATAGATCCCTTTCAGGTGTCTGGAATTAGGCCCCCAAGTTACTTATTTCCCCTTAGGCATTTACCCTACTATATTACAGTCTTCTTCATAAATTGTCTTACTGAATTACGTTTGGTGATTTGTCCCTCTTTATTTGGAGACTTAAAAGCTTAGGGAAGATGCTGTGTGTGGGGAGTTACACATCTGAGGGCTTTTTGTAAACCTTGCTCCTAAATCTTTGCTCTCTAGTGCTTGGATTCCAGATAAGTTCCTGGTGAAATGAGCTGGAATAATAACTGTATTTCACTAATACACCTAAGCACTACTTCATTTTTAGTAAGGTATAAAATCTGAAAGGAGATAAGATTTGCTTTTAACTTGTAATATGTAAGATAGTACTTTTACTTTTCATTTAGAAACTGATAAACTTTGGGAACATTTTGTCCGTGAAAGCCACAGGAAAGCTAAAACCACCATTGGTTTCACCCTACCCTCCTACTGCAGGGAATATGATGGACAAATGTTCTCTAGAGCAAATTGCTCTTGAGTACCTTGCTGGTTTAGTGCTTAACCATCATAATACATTCTTTGCTGCTATCTCTTAACACTTTCCCTGCTTTGCTGCTGTTTATTTTTTGGATCCATAGCTTTGCACACAAGCAATCTTAAGTGAGAAGTTAAGTCTCAATCCTGCAGTGGGAGCTGCTTGTGAAGAACACTTTGTCCATGTGGGAACGCAATGGGATTTTGGAGGTTTGAATTTCAACTGATTTTAAGATGTTACTACAACAAAAATTATGGTCAATGGGCACTGCAGAGGTCATGGATTAGACATATTATCATTGCATTGAGCTATTCAGAGGGTGGGGCAGGACAAAAGAGGAGCGGGGTTTCCACTAAAGTATTTCTGCATTTCTTGGTGGGGGGCTGGGGAGAAAGGAGGTGAGGCGGGCAGATATCCTTTATATATTGCTGGAAGTATACAAAATTTAGCCACTAATTTAGCCATGCTATGTGATATCTCAGAATTTTCTCATGGTAAAACTAAAATGCTAACTGTACCTGGGTGTCTCTAAATAGCTCCAGAGGGGAAATATTAATCTAGGGATTCATTAATCACTGCTTAATCCAGTAATGTCTCAATAGTACTTCATCAGTTTAAATGGGGTTACTCCGGGGTCTGATACACAGCCCATTGAAATTCATGGGTTTGCTTTCAGAGGACTGAATTAGACCAAGAGATTAAATCAGACTAGCCAATTGCTTTTTCTTTGCTACATTAGAGTGAAGTGCCAGCTCTGCAATAGTTAAGGTTGAGAGCCCATTTCTATTTAAAGGCCAATTCTTCATTCTCTAAAATCCACCTTTGCTCTCTAATTAGGTCTGCCTAGTAGTGCAGGTTGGGGTTACTGTTCCAGATTTGGTTCCATTGAAGCAAGGTGTTGCGTAGATACAGGCCCCTTCCCCTCACTGCCTACTTTCCCCCAACAGCTTTTCTTGAGATTGATAGATCTTAAGTTTTTTTTTCTGGCATGTGTCCCTCTCTCCACAGACCTGGGGTCATGGTCCAGTTTGTGCCCAAAATGCTCTCCAGCAGCTTGCTGTTCACCCATTGGCATCTTTCAAGAAACAACACTGAAGGACTAGTCAAGCAAGAGCCTCGCAGTGTATGTGTGACTCTAATGCAGATAGATCACATGCTACATGCACATGGGGAGTAGCCAGAAGCATGCCCAGTTTTCACCTTGGGTTGCATACCTCAAGGAGATATGCAGCCACCATGATGCCATTCTCTGTTCAGTTAGCATTAATTTGAACCCGTGACAAAAATCTAGACGGGGAGTAGAGGAGAACTGCCTCTAAAAGCTTTTATGTATTTATTTTATTTGGGGAGACTGTAATCTGAGCATAGCAGAAAACCCACAAGGAGTAGGAAGAGGACAAAGGTGCAGGTCAAAGGGAAGAATAGAAATTAGGATCAGTTTGAGAAGGCAGAGACGGTGTGTGGTGTGCAGACAGGTAAATTGTCAGGATTAGGGAGAAGGGGGACCTATCAGTCCCACATTCTCTTCACCTGTATCCATTAAGATTTAAGGGTTCCCTTTTCTGTGGGAGGATATAATCCCTATTGTTGTTCTTCTTCATGAAAGCTGGTGTGTGAGGGATTTATCTCCCCATCATGAACTGATCTGCGGTCTCTGTCCCACCCTGTGAGCTATCCTCTGCTTCTGAGTGCTGACCAAAGAATAAAGTGTGCTGGATGCGTGGGAGCTGGGAGGACGAGAACACCCATGGTGATGAGTGGAGCAATGTGTAACTCAGAACGATTCCTCTCCATGGGGAGTCTTCATTCCACTGAGAACTTCACACTGAAGTTAACAGGTCATTTCACATCTTTCTGAAGAGCCCCTTTTCTGTTTGAAGATTGCCTTTCTAAGTGTTCTTAAATCCATGTGCAGACTGATTGCCTTGAAATATGCTGTGGAGAGTGTAGAAGGGAAGAGTCAGTTAGCTACATGTGAGCTCATTTAAGCCAGAGGGTCCTGAGATTCAGTTTTTCCCCCTCCATAACTCTCCCCTGACTGTTTCTTAAAGGCAACAGATCCTATCACTGCTGTGTTGTATATTTTCCTGTATAGCCGAGGAATTGAACCATGGCTTCGACTGAGATCCAAAGGGCTTGTCTGTACTATTTCAGTGACAGTAAGGAGGAGTGTCTGAAGACACCTAGCCCACCCAGATCAGTCCATCTACGTGCCTCAGCACCAGAACCTGTGAGGCTGCTCTTCCACCTGCTCTCTGGCCTGCTGCATACCAAGAGCACAAGAGTGGCCATGGTGTTGAGTGTGGGGCAGCCCTACTGGCTGAAGAACTAGAAGAAGGCACAGAGAAGGGCAACAAGGATGATTAATGGTATGGAGGGGCTTTCATATGAGGAGAGACTCAAGTGGCTAGTTCTATTCAGTTTATAAAAGAGACGCTTTGGTGGGACATGATAAGGTTTTGCAAAATACTGAATGGGAAAGAGAAAGTTTGTTTATTACTTACTACCTCTCACAATTCAAGGCCTAGGAGGTCATAAAATGAAACTAGTAGGTAGTATGTTTAAAACAAACAAAAGAAAGGTAGTTTTTCCGCCCACACAGTATGTAATTCAAGTGTGGAACTCATTACCACAAGATGTGGAAGCTGACATTTGGGCCAGATTCAGAAAGGGATGGGGCAAATTCTTGGAGGAAAGATACATTAGTAGCTATTGAGCATGAAAGTTAGGGGCGCAGCTTCTGAATCTGAACTTTCTAGACCTTAAATGCTGGAAACTGCAAGTGAGAGAAGAAAAGTAGAAAAAACCCTGGTCATACCCTGTGAACTTTCTTTTTCAGCATCCACTGCCTGCCACTGTGACACAGGATACTGGGCAAGATGAACCTATGGTCTGACCTAGTAAATGACAATTCTTATATTCTGATTTCTGGCTCTGGACTTTTTAGCGGACATGGGCCATAGGGGTTGTGTGGTCAGGTTCCTCCTCTTAGGGACCCACCACCAATGTAGTGTAGACAGGCTCAAAGAGTCTGGTTCGAGTTACTTAGTGGTTATCCCAGTTAGTGCAGAACAACCTCTGCTCATTAGGGGAAGTGCTGTTGGGTTATATGACATTGAACATGGTCTTAAAAAAAAAGTTAAGCTCTATAGATAGGTAGGAACCATTTTCACAACTATCATATCCAGGATCTCTGAAGGCCTTGCTCTTCTGGAAAGCCTAAGTTCCACTCCCTGCCTTCTGTGTATGTGCTGGTATCTAGGAAGACCATGCTCCCTTAGTGTGGTACAAGCAACTCTTTCAACCCCCTCTGCTGGGCTGGTGTGCGGTCAAGATGGGTAGAGGTAACTTAGATGTAAACCTTTTAAAAATGCATACAAACTTAATGCATGTGCCACCCTTCTATACAATGGAGATGGTGAAGGAACTAATAGAGGTGTGGAAAAAGGTAAGCTTAGGGGGATGACTAAGTAGATCAAGACCATGACTGGAGAAAAAAAACAGGAGAAGAGAGACCAACTGGATGGGTCATATAATGTGGCATGACACATGGCTCAGTATACCGCTCAGGCTACATAATCAAGGAAGCACGCAACCATACAGTTAGCAAGCTGCTGCTTGAGTTGCGTGTACAAGGCAGCAGCAGGCACCATCCAACAAGGAACAATGTTTTACATGTTAAAGCCTTCTGAAATATTACTGGCTAAACGGGATGAGAAAGGGAGAGTGATCAGGAAAGGATAGCAAGATAGGGAATAAATTGTGAGAGTCACTGAAAGAGAGCGGTGGAGGCAAAGGGCCCACCAGTTGTCCCTCACATGCTTCAAGTCACTGTAACTCTTGTTTTAATTAAACTGTTTTGATTATGGGGTCTAGGCCATGCCTGTGATGCTTTTTACTGGCCCTCGTCACACTACATACTTCAAACTTTTCAAAGTATAACCACAATCCCCATTCCACTATAACAGTGGTCCTCTACCTTTTTGTTTTATGGGCTGGATTAGGCTCAGGTGCCAGGATCAGCCCACATGCCGTCTCATCAGGATTGGGCCCTGCACTGCCTCCACCAGGCCCAGCGTGTACCAGGATCAGGTCAGACTGCCTCCATCCGGTCCAGCGCATGCTGGGATTTGTCTTGCATTGTCTCTGCCAGGCTCCGCGTGCCCAATGTAGCACACAGGACCATGAAACATGTCCTGCAGGGTTCCCTACTAGTCAGGAAATTTGGTAGCAGGGGAATGGCAATTGCTGCCACTGCTGTTCCACTGCCAAGTTTCCGGACTTATGGAAAGCCCCATGAGCTGGATAACAACATTTCTTGAGCACTCCTGCACTATAACAAAGTGTACAGAAGTCTGTCCAACCCATCTCACAGGCCTTTCACCCTTATGTACATAAGGCCATCTAACATTATATTTTCATTTGCCCATCATGAAACCACAGACCACACTCATCGCCACCTAACTGCTGTCATTTTCTGTCAGGAAGATCTCTTTACCCTGCAACTAACACAACAACACAACACATCATGAAAACAAGATACAGTGAGCCTTTCAAGGTATATAGACACTGTTATTTTGATCACAGTCATACATTGGCCTTTCCAGATCACATCATATTATACAAAGAGCACTGTCTGTCTTCCCCAGCTAATGACTCCATGACTTATTACAGGTAGACCTAGCACAATAAATGCAGCTGTGAAGAGCTTGCATAAAACGCATTGTTTGTAGCCAGCTGCAGTGGGTGGGAAGGGGCTGAATTAAGTTGCATGCATATGTACCTTAACTCTTCCTCTCTGCCCCCCACTCCCAAGTTTTCAGACATCTAAATGTTATTGAACTGGCTATTCTTGTAAGGGTAAGATACCACCAGATGGCATGAGCTCTATGGGTGCAGACAGACGTTAGGGCTACAGACGCTAGAGTTCCGCTCTAACTTATGTTGCTATACATAAAGCACCATGAGTTAGTGTTCCCATCCCCCTGCGATCCAACAGATGTTCGCCTGTTGTGGCGAGGGGGTGAGGAGCTGGAGCCAGCCTACACAGGCCCAGGCCAACAGGTGAGGGCTCTCCAGCAGCCTCCTAGGAGGCTGCCAAACCACCCTTCTCCCCAGCCCCCCTTTCCCCCCCAGCTCTAAGGCTGTCAACAAGACAGGAGGGGGAGGTCAAGGCAGGGCAGGGCAGGGTGTTCCCAGCTGCTGAATGGCCGGAGGTGAGGTGGGGAGGCAGGAAACTGGTTTCTTTCACCTCATGGCCCCCCAGCTACCCTGGCTGGGGTACTGGGGGGAGCCAGGTTAGGCCTCCAAGGCAAGGGAGCTCCATTTCCCAACCCCTACCGCCTCAGGATTGGCCATTCAGCAGCTGGGAGCAGCCAGCACAGAGCTCTGGGTTGTTGAGTGGTCAGATCTGAGGGCAAAGAGGTGGGAAATGCGGCCCCCTTGCCTTGCGCTACCCCAGCTGGAGTATTAGGGGGGCCTAGGCAGACCCATGAGATGAGGGGGCTCTGTTCCACACTCCCTTGCCCCCCAACTCTGGCCATTCAGCAGCCCAGATCTGGGGGGGGCATGGAATGGAGCCCCCTTGCCACAGGAGACCGACCTGGCTCCCCCCAGTACCTCAGCCAGAGTAGCTGGGGGGGGCATGAGATGAGGGGGCCCCATTCCCTGTCACCTTCCCCCCAGCTCTGGCCATTCAGCAGCCAGAATTTCCCTTTTTCCTCCTACCACCCCTGGGGGATGGGGGAGAGGGGGACAGTCCAGCCCAGCCCAGCCCCCACAAGAAAAATTAACCCTGGAGGAAACATGAGTTCCCTAAGGCACTCTTCTTTTGAGTGCCT
Source organism: Caiman crocodilus (assembly GCA_030014935.1). Lineage (NCBI taxonomy): Eukaryota > Metazoa > Chordata > Crocodylia > Alligatoridae > Caiman > Caiman crocodilus. Next base: position 113,935,497 of record JAGPOW010000304.1, on the reverse strand, counting down.
TAATGTAATACCTGATTTAACCAGGGTTAATTTTTCACATGATTGGCTATTTAAAAAGTGCTCTGTAGCTGTGCACTGTGGTATAGCATGGCTGCAGAGCACTTTCAAGGGCCTGGTTGCTCAAAAAATGTCACCTTTGTCTGCACCCTGTGTTAACATTTTAGAACCCCAAAGATACTGCAGGATAGAAATTGGTTTTGTTTTATGGTCTTTTAAAAAACTTCTTATTAGTTGTAAAAAGCCAATAATTAGAGATGCTGTTTATGATATCAAGAAAACCTATGTAGTAGCTGAATACTAAGAAGCCTAATCATTCTAACACAAAGTATAGAGAGGTGGAGGTTATTGTAAAGCTAGGCATGTAAAGTCTTTTTGTCAGCCAAATGTATACACCTCTGGAATTCTGCAGCTCATTGGGTTTCCAGGGGTTCATTGCAATTTAGAGTGAGTTCTGGAGAGTCAGCTCATTCATTGCAGAAATAGCAGCAGTGGGCTCACTGGGAATCATCCCTCATGGAAACACAAATTTACAGTAACAGCATTTCTTCCACTTTATTTCCCACAGCACTAGGTTAAAACAGCTCAGGCTTCAGGACAGAGCTATCTCATATTGTTCCTTTATTTATACAGCATGCTTTTCCGAGCTCCAGGTCCTTGAAGTCAGGTCCAGGGCCTACTTAAGCTATGGCTCAGGTTCTCAGCAGCAAAGCTTGATTGCAGTGCATTCATTCCCCAAGGTGCCGCCTACCCTGCTCTCTCGTATGCCTGCTCTATACTTTCTTAAAACCTTCTGGAAACACACATTGCTGGCATATAGCATTCCTGCAGTAGATCTGTGTACAAAGGACACATCTTTCTTAGCTGCAGACTCATTTGATCTGGTGCTTGAGATAACCTTCTGAAGAGCCAAGAGGGGCATCCTTTTGAGACAAAGCATTATTCTTTTACCTTTTCATAACTGGATTGTCTTGCAAAGTTTCCATTTCCCTGTGTTGAGTTAAGGCTGCATTATAATGCTGTGAGATAGCTTTCCATATCTTTACAACAGGGCAGTGTGGGTCACATTGCAGCTGCTTGTTGAAGGGACCCATTAGGGTTGTGGCACTTAAAATTGACGGGGAAAGCTGGTGGTTTGTGACAGCTGCTTATTAACGTTAATTACAATTGCCCCTCTATTAACTTGTGCTTTCCGCTTTCTGTTGGTTGTATCCATCCCCATCTTTCATCCTATTAAAAGCAATAAGAAGGGTTTTTTTCTAACCTGCACATAATACAGTTGAGGTCTGACCTCTTACTGGGGTCTCCAGATGTTTCCACAGTAGCAAATACTAGTGTTAATTTAATAATAATTTACCTTTACTGATAAACATCTCACAGGCTTGCATTTCATCTTGCACATTTTAACTGTACATTCCTCATAAAATGCCTACAGATATTTACCATTGCCTAAAACTATACAGGAGCAAATCATGTCCTTTGAGTTATTGGGCTTCTGGTGGTGAGTTTGGCCCACTATGTGTGTGTGTCCAGTTGTGCACTTGCCTGTTGATACACTTTCTTTTGCTGATGTACTTGTGCACTGGTTTGATTATAGTAAAGTTTGCCATAAGTTAGGTATTAGCTTTCCTTTATTCTGTATTTCCCTCTACAGCCAAGGTATTTTAATTTTATTTTTAGTATCTATTTACAGTCATGCAGGTTATACTAGCTACCAATGTATACTCTTAGAAATGGTCAGGGAAATCTTTATGCCCTTGTAAAATACAGGTCTGAAAGGGGGTAGATACTGATCATTTGGGACAGTCCAGTGTAGTCAGTAACTTTCCACATAAAAAGACTGGTGAATTTGTGGTTCTCGCCTCATTTTTATTGGATTCATATGGGCCTCGTGGCTGGGTTTTCCTTAAGAACAGAGCTAAGACATGGAGTGCTTTCGTTTGAGACTAGAATCTGACAGTCAGACATAGTTGTTAGTACATATTTGGAAAATGCAGACCATGTGCTTGGTGATGTACAAGACAAACAGTATAAGGCAGTCCCCGCTGCAAGTTAATCTTATCTCCTGAAGTGAAGCATTGCTGAGGAATTTCTAATTTTGACAACTGGGATCAAATGTTTGACTTCTGAGTGCTGACAATAATGCTGGGGTGTGAACTGCTTTTTCCTGTTAATAGCAACTGTGCAGCATAAAAGCCACAGTAAATGCCAGGAAGCCATAGGTCTAGAGTTAGGGGGTGTGTGTTTGTGCACGCTCTTAGGGAAAGGCTTTATCTTTCAAAATCTTTATAGAACAAAAATCCTGTGGCTGGTCAAGGATAAAAATAGGCCTGGGTTTTCTGTGACTGCATTCCATGGCTGAAGCCTGAAATCCATGAATCAGGACTCAGTGATCAATCTGTGCGAGACCAAGCACGAAAACTCGTCAGCCAGGGGGAAAAGGAGTTGCAGCTAGCTGAGATTAATCTGATCCCAGCACTACTGATACTTTGGGAGGGACCTGTGTTGCTCGTACAGTCCCCACAAGGTACTGTATATAAAGACCTTGGATTCTGGTGCCTGAATTGCCTGACTGTCAAAGCACAGGTTAAGCACAATTAAAATTGTGCTTAGCCACACAGAATTCCTGCTGAAAAGAGACAGCAATTTTTAAACGCTATTTTTGTGTGAGAATTCAGTCTGTGTGAGACCTGTCGCTACTCATCTTAAAGGTGCCTGGTGGTTTGGTTATTACGCCATTCCCATCAGAATATAATTTTGATCACATATATATGCCTGTGGCATTTGGGCATATTCTTTTTTGCTGGGCTTCAGATTTTTCCAAATACCATTCCTTGAAAGTGCTTCTGTAATGATGCCCACTCAAGAACCTTTTCTGAAAGAAAGAAAATTCTGTGATGTCGCCATATACGATTTATATGTATGGTCCATGCTTGATTTTGCCTGTTCTGTAGAAAATATTAAACTCATTGCACAGGAAGGTTGATGTTCTCAGAGCAAGTGCTATTCATTCATTACAAAGGCTGCAAAAGTCAAAAGCAACTTACACTGAGGTAAACAAGTGATGCAAAACTCTGATCTGGACCTGCCTGTGTGTAGCCACTTATCCCACGGTAAGTGAAAGCTAACCTGTGCCAACTTACCCCATGCCCTAAGATGCTACTTAAGTTTTAGTCTTGAACATGTTGTATGTGAAAGCTCTTTTTCTTTATGAGATGTTTAACTTACATGCCATCTAAAATAAAATATCTGCGTTTAAGTTTGCTATAGTGCCAGGTGTTTGTAAATGTCCTCTGTTGTTTTAGTACCACGGAGAAAGCCATGAAAATCTATTATCCACTAGCATAGCAGACAAGCAAAACAGCTAGGTAATTTAAGTGCATTATCTTCTTACTTTCTAGTCCCCTTGATACAGTTATGCACCTGTCTGATACCTTAGGTACATATGTTCATGCCTACCTTCTATGTGCTAGGCTTGTATTCCACATACATCTGTTCACAGGAACCTTCTACATATCTGACTCTAATACGTTAAGGGCATGTCTACACATGAGGATTTAAAGCGCATTAACCATTTTTAAGGTGCATGAGAAGTGTAGGTCTACAAGTGCATACCCTTAACATGCCTTAAAAATCGTGATTTTAGGCTATTTTCACCTAAATTTAATACCTGCAAAATGCAGGTATCTAATTTATGCAGGAATAGCTAAAGCACCTTAATGCACGTGCAGATGCATTAAGACACATTAATGCTGTGTATGTCGACTGACTTGGGACTAACCTGTGTCCCAAGTTGGTCTGCACACTGCTTTAATGCACCTTAGTACACGCATGTGTGGAAGCGTGCCTATTGTTAGCTTAGAAATATGGTGGGAACTGTTGGTAGGTAGGCTAGAATAATAAAAATGAGCAAATAATCAGAACCAAACTGAGACATGAGATACATTTTGAGACAATGGGAAGGTGTGTGCAAGTCAGTGTTCCCTCTAAGCTGTGCATGTGCACAGCCATGCACAATAAAAAAATCTTGCCACACAATAATTTTTTAATGCTGTGTATATGGTGGCTTACTGACAGTGATGTGGGGTTGGGGGGTGTGACAGGCAGGCATCCCTGGGGCCGTTCTCTACACACTCTACGACCCGCCCGCCTGTTTCGGTGGGCCAACTGCCTGCCTGTCCTCGCCCGCCACGACTTGATCTTCATCGGTTCCTTTAGATCTTACATAAGTTGGAGGCTGCCCATTTATGCCCTGATGCCAGGGGGCGCTCTCTGCGGCTTCTTCCACCCCAATACCGCAGCCCAAGCCTTGCTGATGGCATCTCAATCTTACACTAATCGCCGGCCCCACGCTGGGCCCCAGAATCCCCTATACAGGACCCCTCTACGATCCCTCAAGTCAGGTGGCTGCGTCACCATCATCCAGGCTACCTAGCCCCCCAGAGCCATCTTCCCCTCTTGGGTGCGGTCTCCCTGGGACCTTCAGCAACTTGCCCTGGCCCACCTCCAGGCCAGTCAGGACCTCAGGCCCCTGGCTTTTGGGCGTCCCTCGCGGTGGGCCCCCAGCCCTTATGGCCCTCTTGGCTCTGGCCTCAGCTTGGGCCAGTCAAGGGTACTCTCTCAGCTCAGGCTGGGTCTCTAGCCCCTCACTCTCTCATAGGGTCCACCCTCTGGGCCCTTCACAAACACAGGGTTACCCACCCAGCGGTGGGGGCAAGGGGTTATGGTGCCCTGACTCGCCTTTCACCGGGGTGGTAACTGGCCTGGCGTTTCCTGGGAGCTCCCACGCCACTGAGAGCCCCACCAGGCCACCCACTCCCGGCAGGGAGCAGTTTCAGGTCATGCCCAGGACCAGGAGCCTCCTTCCACCCCCTACAGCTCCCCCTTACCTCTGGGTGTTCTCTCAGCAGATCTCCAGTCAGGCAATGTTGCTGCCTGGCCTCCAGCAGCCAAACTGCCTGTGTTTATATAGGCCTCAAAATAGCTGCCCTCATCAGGCACCTGGAGGCTGCCTGCTCCAGGACCTTAAAGGGGCAGGCACCCCCCCAGTCCCTGTGACGAACTTTACCCGCAGCTGGCGCGCTCAGCGCCCCACCGCGATCTCCTCCAGCGGCAAGTGGGCTCAACGCCCTGCCGCTCACTCGTCACCCCAGTGGCAGGCAGGTTCAGCACCCTGCCGCACCCTCACCACCAGCGGCAGTGGCCTCAACGCCCCGCCGTGCTCTCCGACACAGTGGCAGGTGGGCTCAGCACCCTGCCGCTCACTCAGCAGCGGCCGGCAGGCTTGGCACCCCATCACTGCGATTTCCTCCAGCGGCAGGCACACTCTGTGCCCTGCCACACTCCCCACAAGTGGCGGGCACGTACTGAGGCCTCTCTCATCACCGCCCCGCTCTCTCGGGCACCCTCCACTGCGGCCCCTCCTGGGCCTCGGAAAGTGGTGGGCACAGCCAGTGCCCTGCCACAGGGGACCATGACCCCTGGGCACTGGCCTAGGGAGGGACACCCAGTGCTGTAGCAAGGGTGTGCCGCTGCTCCTCCTGCTGCCGCTGGCTTGGCATCCGTCCGCTCATCACCCGCCCCAGCCCAGCCACAGGCTGCTGCAGGAATGGGGACAGGTGCGCACACTGAGATGCCCACACATTCCCAGCCAGAATTCTTCACGGATTGCTAAACCTTAGGGGAACATTGGTGTGTGTGTGTGTGTTTCTTAGGCTGGTTCCAGCCAGCATTACGTTGGGAAGTAGCAACTCTCTATGTGGCTATGGATCATGAGCTAAATCCATCATGTGAGACACACCACGATATGTTTAAATACAAGGCTTGGCATAGCTGGCAAGTAGAGGACCTTGTTCCGAGGTGAAATGCCCAGAAGTGAATATTAAAAAGCAGCCAAATATTTATTTTCTCATCATAGATAGTTTTCCCTGCTGGCAGGTAAGTTAATGGAATTTTAAGTTGCAAGAGAAGAGCTTTTGTTGCGAGAGGTTGGATAATAATGGTGCTGTGGTGAATCAATCATATTTCAGTTTTTGGTTGCAAAGAAAATTGAAAGTTGACATCATCTTGTGAAAATTTGAGGCAGGTTCCTCTCAAATTGGGATGCTCAATAATCAGATCTGTTCAAATGAAAGATTTTACTGTTATGAAAGATCTGTCGGAATAAATGTGGTAGCTTGGTTTTCTTGTTCTTTTTGATTTATCATCCGTTTAAAATATACTACATTTCCATTCAAAATTAATTATGGGAACTGGCTTTTAAAATTCAAATGTAAATACATTCTTCCCCATTATCCCTGTTTGAATACTGTAATATTCTACAAGGACATTTTGATCTTTTTTGTTTAAGCTGCTCCGAAAGTATATAATGCAAAGCAAATGAGAGGAAAAGTGTGTCTGTGGTGCTTCATAGAGCGATGCCTTTTAGTTCACCTTGTACATCTGTATCCTGAGCAGCAGGTGCCTCTGCCAGACAGCTGATCTATGCTGGTGTGATTTCTGAGATGCACCAAAGGTACTTTCTGTGCCCTCATTGCTGTGGGAAGGCTGCTGAAAAAGCACACCAGAACAGGGGAGAGCAGATCATGCTGACAATTAGGCTGAAAAGGTGGACCCTTCAACTTCACATGTTGAGGAATAAACACAAAAAGACAAAAAAGGGTCTCCACTTCAGCTCACTATAGGGAGTCAGTGCAGGACACCTTGTATCAGAAAGAGACAGGAATACAAGTTCACAGTGGAAGAGGGCCATCTGCTAACTGTTTTAGAATAAAAAGAAGGAAGGGATAGGGGAGAAGAGTGAATAGGGACTATTCCAATTGAGAGGCTGTCAACTTAGCCACACTGTCAGCAGAGATTGTATGTTTGAGAGATTTTATTGTATGTTCTTTCCTTAGCAAGCATCATCGGCTTTAAAAAAATACAGTGAGCATGGGTCTTGAACTGTATCAGGCAACCATGCCAGTTCATCCAGCTAAGACTTTGGTTTTTACACCCAGTGTCATTGGCTTCTCTTAATGGGTAAGCATTCTAAGCCAGGGATATCAAACATATCTGGCCTGTGGAGTTTCTCTATTTAGCCCACTGGGTTATCAGGGGGCCACTGAAAGTTTTGGGGGGTCATGTCCAGCTGTGTAATTCCAGTGGCTCTGTTGGCCACTAACATCAGCAGCTAGCACTGTCACCACTTCTGGACTAATTACCATTGTTGGACCCTTCCCACGGTTGGTAGTTGACTCTGGACTTGCTGCTGAACACCATGCCCATTCCTTCAAGATCCCTTACTACTGCTATTGCTGGACCCTCCACTGCTGTCACCACAGTAACCAGCTGTCTGGATCTGGCCCACAAGGAGTCCTGTAGTTTGGATCTGATCTGTGGCCCAGGTGAGTTTGACACTCTTGCTCTAAGTGATCCAAGGCATATATTTTTCCAAATGACAGTCTCACATTTGGAGACCAAGATCCATGGTAAATTAGATTATGCTAAATTGCATCCCAGCGAAAGCAAGATGGCAGATTCAGTTATTCAAATTCCTGGTGTATTTGTACGGGGAATATATGCATCAGTGCCAGAAAGTCACTAGTACGATACAAACAACTGTTGCTTTGTTGCTATCAATGTGGTAAGCAAAGTATGCCTTCTTTTGTCCAGGATATGGTAATATGTTAGGGAGGGAAGAAAAAAGAAAACAACCAAAATTATCAAAACAAGTAACTAAGAGGAACAGAGATTAATTAGCTGGAATTATTAACTAACTGTTTCTCCTACAGCTAGTTCAGGGAACCAACATCAAAAGATGGTATAATTGATAATTGTTGTGTTTATTCAGTCACAAAGATGTCTTTTCTTATGCTTGAGAAGACACCACCAATATAATAATAATAAAAAAACCGACTTGGACAAATAAGATTTTTAAGTAGTTAAGATAACAAATGGAAAGCATTAAAATTAACGAGTCAGTAGAGATTGGGCAAATGAGTTATACCACATAAAAGGAAAGGTAAAATAAAATGAGAAACAGTATGTAGTAGGTCTGAAATGCTGATGGTCCAAGAAATGCAGTGCATTGATACTTAGAAAGTAATATTTTAACAAATTGAGTGGACTGAGCTGTTGGCAGTCAGACTATGTGGAATATACTAGGTCAGGAGGTCACAGATGGCTGTTGTCTGCTCTGGATTTAAAAAAAACTTAAACAGGTGGAGCCCTTGTCTTGTAGCTTTTATAGATTACTCTGCTTACTTCAAGCTGAACCCAAGTTTATTTCATAGGGAAGATGCTATTCAATTGTTTAAAAAGGGCAACCTACATCTCAGAGCCATTGGACTCAGCCCACAGAGCTGCAAGCCTTCAGCAGTGTTCAGTGGTGGGGGAGGGGGCCTTGCCCACACTGCAGTGTTATCAGCAGGGAGTAGTGGCTTCCAGTGTAGCTGCTTTGGGTACAAGGTAGGTCATTTTGGTTCACTGCTGAAAAATGTTGCCCACTGTTGACTTAAAGCACACAGACATTAAAGTATGTTTTTATTCAGTTGAGCTAGGTGGCTGTTCAAGCCTCATTAAGACAATTCGGTAACTACTTAAGGAAGTAGTACCAACTGCACTATAGAAAACCTACCAACTGAAAGTAAAATGGACACAAATAATGGGACAGCTCTGACTACAAGATCCCTTAAACTGAAGAAAATAGTCAAAATATGAATTGGTAAAGTAGGTAGGTTAATAAACCATGGTATCCCAACAAAGCTATGTAAACTGACTCTTAAGTCCTCTTTGTACCATCGTGGGAAATGGTGTTTCTAGGACTAAACAAAGAGAGAAGCTTTAAAATCAATGACAACTCAAGGTTATACAGTATCCACATAGACATCCCTAGCTGAAGACTGTTAACAGCAAGGTAAAAGAAATGAAAGAAAAGTGTGTTCAATAACCATTTACAATATGATTGTTACCTTAGCACTGCAGACCAGAGTAGGGTAGCTCTGTTCTGATATGGAGCTGGCATAGATTTAAAATGGTGAAAGGAAAGAAGGTGGTTCAGTCAAGTAGCATATAAACTGAAAGTTAAAATTGTGTAATGTGAATGACAGAAAGATCTTACTTAGATGTAGTAAGATGCTTATGTCGTCCAAGTTCATCTGCATAGCATGTTTTTCTCTCTCTATTTTTTCAACACAGCATCTACCAAAGTACAGTGTAAACAATGGCAAAGCACAATGCTCTTGATACCTAAGCCAAATAAAAGGTAAGGTGTTTAAATTACAAGGTAGTACCAGCTTGCCTGCTGCTGTCCATCAGTTATCTAGGAGCATGGGCCAGAAAAGCTTTGTGTTAGGTGCTGTACAAAGCAAAAAGCTGATCCTGTCCCAGAGAACTTCTAATTAAAGTATAAGATGGAACACTAGAGGAATACACATAATAGATGGTTACTGACAGATGGAAAGAACAAATAATTGTTGAAACTATACTAATCAACATAATAATAACCACAGTCAAGTTCTTTTGTAGGTAGTATGGTAGAGGGGAATTTTAAAGAGGAGTTTGAAGGAGAACAAAGAGCTTTGTGGATAAGTAAGGGTGCTCTTTCCAAGTATGAGAGGTAGCATGGAAGAAAATATAAAGGGACTTGTTATGTGGGAACAGTCCTCTGGCTATTAAGTGAGAGGTGATAGAGGTAGAATAAAAATATGCCATGAAGAACTTTGAAAGTGATGACAAGTATCTTATATTTGACTCAATAGAGGAAAGGGAGTTGGTGGAAAGGGAAAGAGTGAAATGGTCAAAGCAAGACAAGGTTCTTGGGTAGATGTGCTATCTTTTATTAAACCAACTAAATTGTTGGAAAAATTGTTCTTTGTAAGCTTTTGGGCACAACCATTCTTCTTCAGGCGTACAGAGAGTCTGCTGGTGAATTTTGTGCTGTCATGGGTAGAATAGAAGCCAAAATTCAAAACGCAGGTCTGTGAAAAAGCAAATACCTGGCAGAGAGGATCAGAGGAGTGGAAGACAATAGGTGACCAGCAAACTCTCTACCTGAAGAAGGAAGTTTGTGCCTGAAATTCTGTTCCATCCTGGAGGAAAGGCAACAAAAGGGCACAGCAGCACCCCTGGCTTTCCGGGGATCTAGCAGACCTCTTGAGGCTAAAAAGTAAGGCCTACAAGGGATGGAGGATGGAATTTACCTCCAAGGAGGAATATTCTGCACTGGTCTGGTCCTGCAGGGAGAAAACCAGGAAAGCCAAGGCTGCAACTGAACTCCAACTAGCTTTGAGCATCAAGGACAATAAAAAGTCCTTTTCAGATATGTGGGGAGCTGGAGGAAA
>JAGPOW010000304.1:113905418-113924786 GCA_030014935.1 Caiman crocodilus | reverse complement strand
ACCTTGGGAGGAAAAACCTGCAGCATCTTTATAGGCTTGGCAGTCCTATTCTGGCTAGTACTATGGAGGAAAGACTTGGGGGTCATCACTGACCACAAGATGAACATGAGCCTGCAATGTGATGCTGCAGCTAGTAAAGCGACCAAAACTCTGGCTTGCATCCATAGATGCTTCTCAAGTAAATCCTGGGACATCATTTTCCTGTTGAACTCAGCCTTGGTGAGGCTGCAACTGGAGTACTGTATCCAGTTTTGGGCCCCACAATTCAAAAAGAATGTGGAGAAGCTTGAGAGAGTCCAGAGGAGAGCCACACACATGATCAGAGGTCAGGAAAATGACTGATGTTGACAGGCTGAGATCTATGAGGCTCTTTAGCCTGGAAAGGTGCAGTCTCAGCGGTAATCGATGGCCACCTATAAGTTTATCAGGGGTGACCATCAGTATCTGGAGGAATGTTTGTTCACCAGAGCGCCCCAAGGGATGACAAGGTCAAACAGTTATAAACTCCTGAAAGACCGTTTCAGGCTGGCTATAAGGAAGAATTTCTTTACTGTCCAAGTCGCCAAGGTCTGGAATAGCCTGCCATCAGAGGTGGTTCAAGCACCTACATTGAACACTTTCATGAGTAAATTGGATGCTTATCTTGCTGGGATCCTATGACTCCAGCCGACTTCCTGCCCTTTGGGCAGGGGGCTGGATTCAATGATCTTCCAAGGTCCTCTCAAGCCCTAATGCCTATGAAATCTGTTTGGACAGAGCCTACACGTCCTAAAAGGAGGGTGAGTTGAAGGTGATACTATGAGCATGGGCCTGAGTGACAGGCAGGAGTGTGATGATTGAGAAAGAGGACAATGAGTGGGAAAAGATCAAGAACCCTTTTTTAGTCATGTTGAGGATGGAATGGCAGTGAGAGAGCTATAATTAGATGCAAGAGAGAGGGGGAGGAGAAAAGGTCAGAGAAGAGTCAGAGGTTCAGGGATCAGAGTAAGTGTGATGAAGATGAGGTGATGGCATAAAGTTAGGGCAAATGAAGGATTTGGAGGAGGAAAGCTCATGAAAAATGTATTTGTTTATAAGTGGGGAGAGTAATGGGTGGATCCAGGATTTGCTGAAGGGGGGTATGGCACTGCCTCTCTGCTGCTTCCTCTGTCCCCACCGAAACCAGTTACCTATTCAGCAGCTCCCTGCATCCCATAGCTGGAGTGGCTATGGGGCTCCACGTGCATGCGAGACCCAGGGACAGCAGGGATGGCAGTGGGTTCTTTCTTCCAGTGCCTGCTCCCAGGCAGTGAGGAACTTCTGTGTGGGTGGCAGGAAGCAGGTATAGAAAGAGGAAACTCACCCATTGCTGCTAGTGTCCCCAACCAAATCCAGCAACCCATGCAGCTACAGCCTGCAGCTCAAGTGGGACAGGAACAGCTCTAGTGCTCTCCCAGCTTCTGGGTTAGTCAGGAGGAGTGGTGGTGACTGCAGACCCCTGAATCCACCCCTGGGGAGAGGGAAGTGAGAGCTTTAGTAACAAAGGGGAAGGGAAGGTGAACATTGGAAGAAACTGGTGCAATCTCATTTGGAGAGAGAGCCAGAAGGACAGAGTCAAAGAGGGCAAGAACGTGACCGGTATGGCTAGTGTGGGATTCAATTACATTGGAGGCAGAGCAGTACAAAGCCAGAGAGATTGTAGAATCGAAAGAGGAGAGAACCGATTGAAGTGAAGAAAATCAGCAGCTGCTGGGTGGTGTTGAATGAGACCAGCTGATGTGGGAGAGGGGAACCGAGCAATAGCAAGACTAGAGCTATAGCAGCATCTGATTTATTCAAAGAGAACAAAACGTTGCCAATAGAGAATGACAATTTGTTTACTTCAAGCATTAACTAGAGCTATGTGAACTCAGCTTTAGTTGATCAGCATCATTTATGACCTCTCCATGTGTGCTTTTAACCATCTGTGAAAGAATGTCTTGTTTGAGTTGGTGCAGAAAGGCTTGATTTACAGCAGCCTGCTTTAGTGGGTGTCTGTTCATCTCTGCAGAAGATGAATTAAACCATCAGTTTTGAAATTAAACATATCTTGAGATGTTTGGTGGGTTACAGCTTATTTAAAGTTTTATTAAGGTGTTAGTTCAATAACAGAACTCTCTGAAGTGCGGAAGGGGAAGTTTGACAAAGTAAAGGAGGTGGAAAAAAATAGATTGCCCTTTGTTTTTCACGTAATTGGAATGCTTTTAAGGCATCACAGAAAACATTTGCCTGTTCTCCCTCCCAACAATATATTTCTCTCTGTGAAAGTGACAGATAAGACTCACCTAGTTATAAGGTCTGTAGCTCAAGATATAGGAAAAACATAAAAAACTAAGAGTAGGAGCATTCAGAGTTCATCTGCAAATAACCTTGCTTTAGAAGATCCAGTTCTTCTATTCAGTTCAATAGAAAAACATAGACTCCAAATCTATTTCTTAATAGAGCTGTCTTTACCTTCAACTAAAACTATGCACATTGCAGGATCAGAGCTCAAAAAAAAATCAATTCAGGTCCTACAGAAGCCAGAAAGGGAGTGGTAAGCTCTTCTCCCTGATAAACAACTATGCAGATCAGCTGTATAATTCACTCTTCCTCTTATTCTCACAGCTCTTGTCAAAGGCTTGGCCCTGAGATGAACGCAGAAGCTAAAACCACCAGTTACGTAAAGGATTTGGACACATCAGTTAAATCCCTCATTCTCACTAATTGAAATTGATGGCTGGAAATAGTGGAATGGCAATCAACAGATTCAGAGAGCAACAAGTGAAACAGAGTTTGGAGATTTAAGTTAATTTCTCTAGTAATTTTTTAAAAAAGAATACATAAACCAACAGCCAAGCCCCACAATCTAGTTCACATGAGCCCAGCAGATGTTTGGCAGGATTCAGCAAGGCAGGCATTCAGTCTGTGCTTATCATAGACCCAGGGCTGTATGCATCAATGCCACATTCTTCAATTTTCCTTCATCTTGGGGAAACTAATCTTGTCAAGAAAAGGAAAGTAGGAGGAGGAAATGTATCATTCCGACACACACCGGATAGAGTTCTGGTGCTTGATGTTTGTTAGCATAGGGGAAGGCTGGAAGAATGCCTTATATCTTGCAGACAGCCTATTACAGATACGAATTTCAATATGTCTGGTTTTATTTTTTTTTGTACATATGTATGAATTATAGGGCTGTTTTCCTCTACGCACCAGAAACTGAGATGTTTGAATCCCAAGCCTCACATCTTTTGTTGGGGGTACCTTTAAGCCACTTATTAACTGCCTGGCCATGACTTCCCTTTCATCCTAAACAAAGGAGAAGAGGGAACATTTGCACACAACCTGAAACAGGCTGTTCTGTCCCTTTAAAGTGGAAATGGCAGTATGAAAGCATTGGCTGTGGAAGTGGTTTTCATGTAGCTCTTCCTTTTAAATGAAAGTGTTTTAATCTGGACAATAAAGTGACATAGTGAGCATTAGTACAGACAGTGTGACTGCTTTTTTGCTACTCCTTGCTATATATATCTGGATGAATTGCTGGGGTGATTGGGGTAAATGGTAAATCTTTTCTTCCTATTAGCAAGACTGGGCATGGAAAGAGTGTGTGTGCAAAATGCTTTAGTAGAGTGCTATGGAGGAAAGGTGGACCTCCATCTACCTGCAGAATGATTCCGACATGAATCTAGGATGAAGTGTAGGAAGTAATATCAACAATAAACAATGGACAAACTGACACAATGACCAGAATGTTGTGTGCCAGTGAGGCTCTTAGGTACACACTTGAGAGGGAAGGTTTAGTTGTAAAAAAACAAAAAAAACCCCCAAAAAACAAAAAAACCTCGAAGTAAAAAAGTAATGTTCTGCTACATTCAGTGGCTATTGGAATGACTGACTATGTGGAAGTCACAGCTGGAATTTTCGTATGGTTTTTGTCACTGTCCTAACTCTTCTCTCATTGAAATCAGTACTAAAACTCCCATTAAATTCGGTGCTGAATACTTGGGAAATTTTGCTTCTTAGAAATTTTGGCTTATATCATTGTATCATCTATGACCAAAAGTAAAAAATAAATCAAGTAGACAGACCTATGTTACATTCCTTGGCTCTGAATGTGGAGGAGATTATCTGAGCCAGTAGGAAAAAGGGAGGACTCTTTTGTAAAACCTGAAATACTTTGTTTTTTGAAATTAAAGTTTTCCACATCCTATCCATTTATTTTATATCTTTAAAAAGTTGTAACCACTCTATTCTATGAGGCTTAACAGAAAGATGTAACTTTTCAGAAAATTAAACTCTTCAGTATTGCTGTGGTAGCTGTCAGGGTTTCATTACAGGAGCAGGCTTCTTAATATAGCCTACGTAATGTAGTAACTACCTCTTGCCCTTCTGTGGATTTTCTAATCACTGACTAGCCTCAGGAGACCAGTTAACTACTCAGGTGTTACCTGTAGAGCCATGATGTGTGGAAGGGTGAACAGTCTGAGTGCAAGGCTCCACTGCCTATGCAAAGTTCCCCTCGTGGCATGTAGAAAAGTGATCTTGATATCAGACAGGCAGATGAGGATGACTTGTTTATGTAAATTTAGTAGGAGCCTTGGGTTTCTGGGAAATAGCCTATGCAATCTTTTGTGCCCCCAAAGTTTGGTGTCTTTTGTGATGCACTAGAGGCATTAACAGAAGCTTATCTTGATTATTGAGTTAGCAGTCTCATGTGTTAGGGCCCCTGGCAGTTTCATTGTATCAGAGCTCCACCTTCAGCACTGCATCTTGGAGTCTAATGCGTCAGTGGTTCTTGCCGCAGCGGTACTGAGTCCCTGAGGCTACTGAATGAGCCTACCTGCAGTGATTTGAATGCCTAATTAAAACTTGATTTGAGACCACGATTTGATCTGAAGATTTAGCTAAGAATCCAAAAAGCCTTAGTGGCTGATAGGAGGGAGGATATTTCTAAATGGGAGGGAAAAAGGCAGCTGTCAAAGTGCCCATCTCTTCACAGTAACTTGGAATTGCTGCTTAAATTTACTATAATTTCCAACCTTGGAATAATCTTTTGCACAACTAAGCTTAAACAATAGTTTGTGTAGTTGCAAAGAGTATTGCCTTTGAAAGATGTCAGCATTTATGAGTGGATGAAAACGAAGTTGTGCTTTGGGTTCAGAATGAGAGATGGCAAGAACTGGGTAATACACAAAGCTACAGCACCAGGATATTTAAAAAAAAAATAAATACAAAGATCCTTTTAATTTAGAAATGTTTTAGCCTACTAGGCTTGATGGCACAATTTCTTGACTTGGTTTCCTCTCAGGTGGAAGTACTTGTATTTTATATTATTTTTCTCAAGATAAATATCTACATTTTCTAATGGTCTTTTAGATAAAGAGCTTGGTCCTGTTCTCAGTCACACCAAAGCCTCTTTCTTCTGATGGAAAGGGCCTTTGAATAGTGTATAGTCCACAGTCATTTTCACTTTCTAACTCATTCTTTACTGCAGCATCGCAATGTTGGGGGTGCAAACATCCAAACAGGTCAAAAGAAAAACTTTTCTTTTCTTTTTTTTTTTTTTCTTTTTAAAAAGAAAAAAAATCCATGAAAACACTTCTGGAGGTTTTAAAATTTATACATTTGTGAGTGTTCATTCTGCTTTCTCTCAGAATAAGCATTAGAAATGGATAGAGGCGAAAAGAGAAATCCTCAAAACTTCCCAACAGAAGCAAAACAGGAAAGACAGAGTGAGGGCTCAAGGGGGCTTCCAGGTATACACAGAAGACAGTAGGGCTTGGATGGCTCTCTGCAGTGGAACGGCCTTTCTAGGCAGCCCAGGTGGCAGACAGCTTCTTCTAGCTGTCCCGCTGTCACTGGCCTCAGCCCTGTGGTACCAGCAGGGACCCATGCATGCAGCCCTGACCTTGCACGCCCCACACCTGCTCTGGGCTCGCCCAGCCAGGCTCAGCAGTGGTGGCATGGCACAAAACCTGTTGTTCAGCATGGGGGGGCGGGGGTGGGGGTGGGGGGAGAAGAAAATAGCTCCTTCTCCTTCTGCTACTGGCAGTTCCCTGCTTCAGCTTCCTGGAGCCCACATGGAGCCACCCCAACCTGGCTGTGTGCTCAGGGGCAGCAGGACACACCATGGGAGGGTGGTGCAGAGCAGATGTGGCTCGGAGCGGGCCAGGTTGGCACTGTACATGGGTTCTGACTGATCCTCTCTGGTGGGGGTGAATTTTGAGCAGGCACTGGGGACACTGGGGTTGTGTGCTACTGGTGGTGGTGGGGAGGCACCACAGGGTACGTGGGCTCTGGGCTTTTTCCATGGTGGGGGCAGGTGCTCACTGGCTCAGGGGGGTGCACACAGGGGTCCCATGCACACCCCACCATACCTACGTACTCCTCCCCTGCAAGTCCCACAACACCACCCTCCCCCCCACACATCACAAACACTACACTCATCTACACCCTCCCCCACAAGGCCCACACCCCCACATGCATCCCCCCAATCCTCTGGGGGGAGCCCAGCACTGTTGTGCAACCACCACACACACCCCCACACCCCTCTAAGCATACCCAACACCCACCCCTTCCCTTCCCTTCCACATACCCCACAAACCCCTGCCTACCCACACAGACTTCCCAACACTCCCCCCACAAACCCCCATAACTACCTATCATCTAGACACACCCCACATATACACAAATCTACACACTCACACATCCCCCCACAAACCCCATATCCACCTCTCCATACACCACCACCCCTCCATACTCCCCTACAATATACAAGAGTAAAACTTCATTTTGAGCTATTATGCAATCGCCTCTATGTATAGTACACACAAATAGGGACAAAACATCTTTTAAAAATAAAATTAATAAACATTATTGCCAATATTTGATTTTTAGTATATACAGTAAAAGTTCTGTTAACCAACATCTTACAAGCCTCTTACTTAGCTTCAGGTTAGAGGAGGGTCAGGCAGAGGCACTATGGGTCAAACTACAAGGGGTGTGTGGTGAAAGGGACCTTACAGTGGGTGTCTACTACAGACCACCCAACCAGGGGGAAGAGCTGGACCAGGACTTCAGTCAGCTTATGGAGGCGTTTAGGTCAAGGGATAGTATTGTCATGGGTGACCTAAACTACCCAGACATTTGCTGGGAGGAGCAGACAGCCAGGTCTGACCGCTCGTGTAGGTTCCTGGCTGTATTACAGGACCTTCATCTCATCCAGGAAGTGCACAGCCCCACTAGGGGTAATGCCTTGCTGGACCTGGTCCTGGCCACAGGGGATGACCTGGTGAGGGGGCTGCAGGTCCTTGACAACCTGGGCATAGTGATCATCACCTGCTGGATTTCACTATCCAACACAGGGTGTCAAGGACTTACACTAAGGGTAAAGCCCTTGACTTCAGAAGGGCCAACTTCAATGAGCTTAAGAGACTAGTGGGGGAGGTAGTGAGGGCCCAGAAGGTAGCGGAGATGGGAGTCTATGAGGGATGGCTGTACCTTAAGGAGGCGATCCTCCAGGCCCAAAGGGTAACAGTCCCTGAGAGAAGCAAAAGGGGGGTAAGAGTGCTCAGAAACCCCCTTGGCTCAGCAAGGGCATTCAGCAATGCCCAAGTACTAAAAGGGGGGGGGGGGGATGAACAACTAGTGGAAGGTAGGAACTGTCACCAAGGAGGAGTACTCATCCTTAGCCCTCCTATATTCATGGGCCGTTAGGAAGGCCAAGGCAGAGGTGGAACTCAGGCTAGCATCCAGGATTAAGGACAACAAAAAGTCCTTTTTCAAGTACATTGAGAGCAAGAAGAGGGCATCAGGCAATGTAGGGCCCCTGCAAGATGCAAAGGGTAATCTTGTGGCTACACCAGACAAGAAAGCTGATATTTTTAACAGTTTCTTTGCCTCTTTTCTTGAACAGGGACCGGGACATCCCACCTACCAGAGGTAGGGACAATCCTGGGGATAGCTCTATCAAGCCTTCAGTCAGCCCAGATGTAGTTAGATCTTCTGGAAGGGTTAGACATTTTTAAATCTGCAGGTTCAGATGCCCTCCACCCAAGGGTGTTGAGGGAGCTGGCAGGGCTCATCGCAGAGCCCTTGGCCCACCTGTATGAGCATTCATGGTCATCTGGCCAGGTGCTGGGGGATTGGAAACTGGCTAATGCAATCCCAATTTTCAAAAAAAGGGAGGAAGGAGGACCCAAGTAACTATAAGCCTGTAAGTCTCACCTCAGTGCTTGGGAATATCTTGGAAAGAATCATCAAGGAGCACATCTGTGGGGGGCCTGCAGGGGAGATCATGCTCAGGGGCAATCAGCATGGGTTCCCCAAAGGCAGGTCCTGCCTGACCAACCTGATTGCCTTTTATGACCAAGTAACTAAATTCTTGGATGACAGTATTGCCATGGACATAGCCTTTCTAGACTTTAAGAAGAACTTTGACACGGTCTCTCACCCCATCCTCATCAGTAAATTAGGCGACTGTGGCATTGATGCCTACACAGTTGGATGGGTAAAAAATTGGCTGATGGGGCGCACCCAGAGAGTAGTACTGGACAGGTTGTACTAATCCTGGTGACGTGAGCAGTGTGGTACCCCAGGGCTTGGTCCTCAGGCCCACACTTTTTAACATCTTTATCAGTGACTTGGATGAGGGGGTGGAAAGCACACAGTCCAAGTTTGCTGATGACACTAAGGTGTGGGGCAAGGTGGACACACTTGAAGGGAGAGAGAGGCTGCATCTAGATTTAGACAGACTACAAAAGTGGGGAGATGAGAATAGGATGGGGTTCAACCTAGACAAGTGCAGGGTGCTGCACCTGGGGAGAAGGAAGCCACAGCATCCATGCAGGCTGTGGAGTTTCCTTCTTGAAAGCACAGAGGTGGAAAGAGATCTTGGAGTCATCATAGACTCCAAGATGAACATGAGCCACCAATGCCAGACCGCAGCCAGCAAGGCCAGCCATACCTTGTCGTGCATCTAAAGATGCATCTCAAGCTGGTCCAGACTGGTCCAGAGAGGCGATACTCTCCCTCTATGTGACCTTGGTCAGGCCGCAGTTGGAGTACTGCTTCCAGTATTGGGCACCACACTTCAAAAGGGATGTGGCCAGCCTGGAGAGGGTTCAGAGGAGGGCCACCTGCTTCGTGAGAGGGCAGCAGGATAGGCCCTATGAGGAGAGACTGAGGGACCTGAACCTGCTCAGCCTCAGCAAGAGGAGGGTGAGGGGGGACCTGGTGGCTGCCTACAAGCTCATCAGGGGAGATCAACAGCACACAAGTAGAGCCCTTTTCACCTGGGGTGATGAAGAGCAAGAGTAATAACCTGATGGAGAATAGGTTTAGGTTAGAGATCAGAAGGCAATATTTTACAGTTATGGTTTTACAGTTACAGTGAGGGTGGCCTAAATCTGGAACCAACTTCCCAGGGAAGTGGTCCTCACCCCTACCTTGGGCAAATTCAAGAGGAGGTTGGACAATCACCTGTCTGGGGTCTTGTGAACGCAGCGTTCATTCCTGTTTGTGGCAGAGGGTCAGGCTAGATTATCTGTTCAGGTCCCTCCTGACCCTAGCTACTATGATACTATGAAGCCCGGATGCTCAATTAACCACATGCCGGCTCGTAAGATAAAGTGAAACTGGAAGCGCCCACCATGGCACTTCCAGTTTCTCGAAGCCCCAGAGCAAAGCAGCCGGTGCTGCTGAGCCCCCACGTTCTGGAGGCATAACAGGCTGTGCGGGGCTGTTCAGAGCCCACCTGCCTGTCCTGCAGGGCCGGCAGAAGGGCAGCGATGCTGTGGGAGGGGGGTGGGACGCCCCAGACGCGGTGGGAGAAGCGGTGCCCTGAGCCACTCAATTAAACTTGCAGATTTTGTAATCTGGCATCCCCCATTCCTGGGGGATGACAGATAACAGAGCTTTTACTGTGATTTAGTTTGTTTTCTGGTTCCAAGATGGCAAAACCCCTTCCCAAAAGGAATACTTCTGAGGGCAAGGGGAGGGACTACTGGTGGCAAAAGTCAGGGGTTAGGGGCAGGACTTCCAGCCTGAAGATGGTGACCAGGGTCAGAATACCTGTCAAGGGGCAGGGCTACCCTTGTGACCCTTGACAGCTCACCAAACCTCATTACACAGCCCTTCAGGAAAAATACTTGTCCACCCTTGATTTAGATGCTGAATGGGGGAATGAAGAAAAGGAGCATGGGGTCAGGAGAGTTGGTAATGGAACGGATGGGAGGAGGCAGTTAGTGTGCTCAGCGGTGAAGGCCAGGGAGCTGCATTAACAGAGAAGTCTCATGTCGCTAGCATCTGTGATTCTGTAAGTGTGGAGCTGAGGGGAAGCTGGTGAGGGGTCTAGGGATGGGATTCCAGGAAGATGCAGAGTAGCAGGAGCAGAAAGTGGGAGGTGTAGATTAGTCTGCACTGCTGAGGTGTAGGCAGCCAGCATGTCTTGCAGTACGTTTGCTTGCCCTCATCATGATGCACTGACCCCAGTCCTAATTTTCCATTTCCCTCTGTCCATCCCTTCCTCTTTGCAAATGGTATCCCACTCATTTTTTTTTAAACACACCCAGAAGATCAGATGCTACTTTTTCTTTCTGCCATAGCTAAACAAAACAGGACCCTTTCCCACCTCCCAGTGAGAAGAGGGCAGCTGCAAAGGGCTGGCTTTGCCCTGGGTGCCTGAAAACAACAGGCTCAGTGTCATCTCCTTTAATCTTAGCTGCTGATGTGCATATGTGCCACCTCCCACTCTGGCACTGGACCATGCTACAAAAGCAGCTGCCCGTAGCTCTGAATTGCTAATAGGAGCTCTTCTGTCCTCCCACCTTCTTCACAAACCAGGACACCCTATGTGCAAACCCCAAGCCTGGAGGCCTTGGAGTTCAGATGCCTCTTAGTCTTGCTTGCCCCTAGCCAAAAGGCTGAAGGAGCGAGCTAGGGGGAAGCCCAAAAGCAATCCCCCATCTCCATAAATTGTGCAGCCGAGACTCTCACATTTGGAGGCATTTGTAGACTCTTGCAGGGATCAGCCTACCTGCAATGCAAAGGACAGGCCTTCACTCTCTAACTACCCTTGAGTCATTCAAGGCTGAGAAGATGGTATCTCCTCTGCATATCTGAAGTCCCAGACTGACGAGTCTGGGAGATAGGATACGTGCCGGTAGTAGTGCCACACAGACTTGAACGGTTCAGCTCTTTTTGGTTGAAACTTGGAACTGATTTGGCTCTGGAAACAACATTTTATTTAAAAGAGAAGGGAGGGGACTCGGCTTTCTACTCTCTAGTACAAGGCAACAGCTGAGTTAAGTTAACACTGTCCCTTAGGAGCGGTTGGGACCTGACAGCAGGAGGAAGCAGATGTTGCTAAAAGATCTGTGGTGCAGGAGGAGACAGGGCTGCCTGGGCTTTGTTGTTCCCAAAGAGCCTGCAGTCCAGTCAGCCCTGTTCCTTAGTGCTGCACCCAAGAGTGGGCCTCCCCAAACTCAGTGGAAATTGAGCTGTTGCCCCAGTGGCAGACGTCCAGCAAAGGGCAAGTTTCTGCTGAGTTAAAAGGAAAGTTGGAACATTACTCATGGGGTGTTGGTTGTGAGGAAAGCACTATACTTCCAAGATTCATCATAATGTTGTTGTGGAAAAAAATTCCAGGCCTTTGAAGCTGATATTGGGGAGCAAACAGTTAGAGAACTTGTATCTTTACAACCTATGCAATTCAGCCCATGACAGCTCCAGTTCTTTAGCCTTTTTACGCCAAAGCACTTTGAGTATTGGCTCCCAGGTCCCTCCTATTCAGTCTGCTGTGGCCAAAAGATAATACTGCCAGAAATTCAGTAAGCTGGAGCTGAACAACCCCCCTGCATATGGCTGGTGGAAAGGGCTATGGCTCTAGGTGAAATTCTATTACACCATTAGCAGTGAGCTGAGAACACAGTGTCCAAGCTGTGATGCTGTTAGCTTTCCAGAGCTCCTGGGGGCAAGGCCAGTAATTCACTGCTGAGGATGAATTAGTGACATTTGGCAAAGCCTACTCCAAGGGTCATGTCAAACATGATGATCCCTGATAGCCTGTACTGGAACATCTCAGCCAGCAGGGCTGAAAGTTTCTGTTTCCCCTAGGAACTTAAAGCACAGTCCTCTTGTACAATGTGGCACTGTGGCTTCAGTCACTAAAGGATCATCATCACACCTTGTCATGGCTTTGCAGTGCAAGAGCAAGGACAAAGAGTGCATTGATGGCATAGATGAGCCAAGAAGCTATTTCCTCAACTCCTGCTGGTCCCTTCCTATGTCTCCCTTTGCTTCCATCAGGTGGTGAAAGTAGCAGATGGGCTGCCCTGCTGATGACACGCGGTTGCTGGCAGGAAAGTGGAACTCTTGCTCCGAGTCCCTGGCGGGAGCACTGACACTGCTAGTAGGCAGGCAGCTCTGTCTCTTGGCAGCAAGCCTCCAAGAGCAGATTACTTTGTCCTTGTTCTTAGCTCTACTTGCCAGGTTCCCTTCTGATTGCCAGACTGGTAATGCATGGGGGAGATAACCCTGGTTCACTGAGCAGCAATTCAGGCTGTCATTAAACTGGAAATGCTCAGACAAAATTCAGAGAGCCATGTGCTTAGCTATTTGGTACCAGGTTTGTGGGTGATTTTATTTATTTTTCTGGGAGATATTTAAGCTGGCACTCTTTCCATCCCTGCTGTACTGGTTCACAAGGGAAAAGAAGACAAGCTCCCCAGGCCTGCTCCTTGCACCTCATCTATAAAACAGGCTTCTTGCTCCTGTTCTCACGTGAAGCAGAGCATCCCAATTGATTCAGTTCTTCTTCCCCCTTGGTCTCCAAGTGTTGGAAAACTGCTTGTGCTCCTATTGCTGTGGCTTGCTGCGAGATTCATAGATGTTAGGGTCGGAAGGGACCTCAGTAGGTTATCAAGTCTAACCCCCTGCATAGGCAGGAAAGAATGCTGGGTTCAGATGACCCCAGCCAGATGCATATCTAACCTCCCCTTGAAGACCCCCATTTTGGGGTGCTCTTTGATTTTCTTCCCCATCTCATGTGGTGGGCAAAAGAGATGATGTATATGATAGTTGTGAATTGACACACCTCATAGGCGTGGCCCCACATTCAAGAGGGGGAAGTGCCTTCTACCACCTGTGTCCCATCTGCTTGGACCTCTCACCTTCATTAGCTTGCTAGTGATCCTGGATAGGCCTGTGAGCAGCTGCTGGTACCAGTATGTCTAATTCCCCAAGAATCTGGACTTAAATTACCCAGGATGGATTTGTGTATTTCTTCTGACCTGTATCTGTCAGGTCTTTTGGCATCCAGGAAAGCAATTACTGTGCCCTGCAGGTGCTGTTAGACTTCAGCAGTCTTAGGAGCAGATTTCTGCAGGCTTTATTAATTTGATTTATATACAGCCCTCCCTAAAAAAAAGGCTCAGAGTGGCTTACAATAAAAACAACATAAATTATTAAAACAGATAAAACAACAACAACACAGTAGGTCATGAAATAGCTCCCCAAATAATGCCCCAGCAATACCCCAAAACCAAACCCAACTAGCTAAAAGCATATCCCAAGAAAAAGGTCTTACAGTGCTCTCAGATGATGTTCAGGCTTGGGCTCTGATAGCTTCAAGGCAGGAGGGAGTTCTGGAGCTGAGGAACCATCTCCTTCCTATTTTCAACAAACTTGGCACAGAGGGTATTTGCAGGTCATTACTATCAGCTGGCCAGAGATGTCATGATGGAGTGCAAAGGAGGAGGTAGTCCCTTCGATATGTAGAGCCCAGGCCCTTTAGTTTTAATCCAAATATAACCCCACACCTTTTAAAGAGGGATTTCTGAACCTATCCAGCTGAGCAGGGTCAGCTCAGTGCCTGCACCTTCCTTTTGATCACCGTGTGTAAGGCACTGATTGTTCCTTGTTTTCCTATGGCAAATACCAAATGCCTAATGTTTATGTAGTATTCCTTTTATGGAAAAAAAAAAAGGGTTCAGTACATACTTCCCCTCTGTCCAACCTGGCAAACAGCATGTGGTACAAAGGCTAACTCATACTTACAGTGCAGTTAAAATATATTACCTGATTAATGAACTGATTATTATCTTGCTGGGCAGATTACTCAGTACAACGAGCATGAAAAGATGTAGAATAACCATGATAGCAGCACATCAGGGGTGTACAGTACAGTCAGTATATAAAGAAGAATGTTTGTCTCTTTTTCCAGTGGTTTGGTTGAAAATCCAAGATACACATTTTCACTGGCATTCCACTTTAAGATGCTATTTAGCCAAGTTTAAGTTCCTAAAGCAGAGATCTTTCTTTCACCCCTCAGCCTGAGGTCTAAAAATCCTCATCTGGCATATCAGTACTGACTGCTTGAACATGACACGTACACTTGTTCCATCACAGTAACTGGCCTCAGTAGCATTCAGTGAGTTCATGTCATAGATTCCTCATCCACCACTTACAATGCTTGTTTGTAGATGTCCAGGTCTAGCAGTTGATTTACCAGAGGTGTGCTCAGAGTAGAAAAGAGCAAATGAAGGACATAGTATGATGGGTCTGTGGAAGAAATCAAACTTCGTGTTGTGCTTGTATTAGAATTGGCAGAGCCATCTAGGTTTATTTAAAACTATACAAGCGATCGCAGGGAGAGTTCTCAAAGGAACTCTGACCCCTACAAGTTTACAAGCATATTTATACTTTAGACAGCAAAAAAAGATGCAGGGTTCAGACAAAGCAACCTTGAGAGAAACAGAAAGATGTTGATCATTTGTTTGTCACATGTAAGCAGTTTACTTATTTAACCCCCCCCATGTTTTGGGAACAGTTACCAGTTTCTAGTTTGGCAGATAGGAGAAGGTTAACATCTGCACACAGACAAAACAAGGCATGAAGGTTTCTTCCTTATCTTAGAACATTTTGAAACACATAGCACCAGCATCTTCTCTTCTTTCTCTTTCCTCCTAGTCAAGGAAGAGGCCTGGTTAAACTTGCTTCCACAGGTCTAAAATGTTTGTAATGGCTGCACCAGGTGACAGGCAGGAGTGGGTCTCCAGAAAGAGATGGTTATACCATTGCAGCTGCCAGTTGTATCCTCCCAGAGGATCCAAAGCAGGCTAGAAAACTCCCAGTGCCCTTTACCCTTATGGCTGCTTGTCACAGAGCACTAAAGTGCCCTACTGCTAGAGAGGGGAAACTACTGGGGAAAAGAGCCTAGCAGGGAATAGGAGTCCACCTGTGGGTTGTCAGGGCACCTGGAGGGAGCAAATGACCCACACCTGCCAGTGGTCAGCTGCCTGTAGGAGGCAGAGCACAGCTGTTATAAAGCCCAGGGCTAAAGCCAGGCTGGCAGCTCTCTGCTAGTAGTCAGAAAGGCAGGAGTGCCCTCAGCCATGATGTAAGAAACAGTGAGAACCGCAGGTACTGTTTAAGCAAAGTTATAGATGGTGGCTCTAGAGCATTGGTGCAATGTGGTTTAGCCAGGGGGCTTGAGTTTTTGTTTGGTTTTGATGTTACACTGGTGGTTTGGGTAAGGCTATTAGGAGTTGGAGGAGGTCTCATTGGGGACTCGCAGTGCAGTGTGAGGACCCTAGTGCCAGTAAGGGTGCAGCTTATGGGGTGCTTAGACCCCAACCCCAGAGAGGGGCACTCTGGAGAAGCCCTGGTGTGAGTGTGGTGAGCCCCAAAAAGGGGGTAACATTATTAGAAAGCCTAAGTGTGAGTGCAGTGAGCCCTGGAGAGGGGAGTGCCTTATTGAGAAGGCCCTGGACAGGGGGCAACAGTGTGGAGAAGGCCCCAAAAGAGGGCAATGGTGTGTGGAAGACTCTGCGAGGTGAAGGAGAGCCCTAGGAGGGGGTGGCAGCGTATGTAGAAAGAGAGAAAGATAAGGCCAATCCAATGTCAATTCCAACTGTGAGGCTTGGGCATGGTATCAGGGGCGTTTGGAGCCACATATAGCCCATAAGGATAGGGTGCCCCAAAGCACCCATTTGTGCAGGACAAGACCTATGAGGGGTCCAGGAGTCTACAGGGCCAGAGGGTGCAACTAACTGCGTCCAAGGAGACGTGAGGCAGCCTCCCAACTGATTCAAACATCAAACACGTGGCAGGCAAGAAATAGAGGGTGCCCTTGAGCTGACTTGGCACGGAGAGATCATGGCCCTCCTGCAGGACCCTGCCGTGACACTGCTGAATTTAGAAAGGCAACACAATCAGTCACTTTTTAAAATATCCCTACCACGTATATAGGGATAGATGACATTACTCGTACAGTACTTGTGTATCAAAGCATCTTTTGCCCATACAGCTCTCTGTGCATTGACAGCCTAATAGTTATTCTTTTTGTAACTGTTTCATGCTGGGTAATTGAGATTTTTCTGGTGCTGTTAGCAGCAGGATCCTCGGACACACTGGTCGCATCTAGATGAGCGCAGCTGTGCAATATGTGGCACTGCAGACACATCTGGGGTGCCACATACTGCACATTCAGCTAGTTTTCACACTGCAAGGGAGCAGCATGAGTTTTTGGTGTTTTGTTTTGTTTTTTGTTTTTGATTCCTGGACATTCAGGGGTCAAAAAAAAAAAAAAAGTGGAGTGGTGCTTGCAAGGGTAGTGCATGCTGCTTAAAACCAGAGCATGGCCAGCCGGAGCTGCACTCCAGCTGCCGGCAAAGCTCCAAGTGGAAGGATCACTGCTGCAGCACCAGGAGGACCCCAGGTAAGGCTGCTGGGCCCAGCCCAGTGCTAGGCCCAGCCTCCTCTACTGCACCTGGGTTAACCTGCCAAACACAACACATGGCACAGGCATTTTCCTGGGTTAACCAGCAGGAGCACAAGGTGTACTGCTGTTAGCTGTCCCTGGGGAATCAAATGTCCACAGTTGTGTGGACATGGCCAATGGGATCATGAGTTTTCACTCCACTCTCCATCTAGTAGGCATTCCCCTCATATACCCAATACATAGTGATACATAATAAAATTCCCCTTGCGAACAGGATCCCTTTTAGCCAATGACTTCGCTGTTTAGGCTCAAAAACAAATGTAGCAAATGAACCAGAATCCTTTCCTGAAGCATTAGCTATATTGGCGTCTGGTGGCAGAGCTGTACTGCTAGCCAGCACATCCACAGGTGGGAAGACAGATGCACCAACATGAGCATCCTCTCACAAGTAAACATCAGGACTGTTGAGATCTCAGTACTTTGAGACCATATGACAACAGCAGGAGATGGAAAAAATGGGAGCAGCAGAAACATCAGAATCCATAGCCACCTGCCTCGTGTGGAAATGTGTGCTTGAGTTGCAACACTGTCAGTCCTGGATCAGACTCATCAGTCATCTTTGGACCCACAGTTAAAGCACTAATGAAAGACAACTGTCCTCAACTGTGAGGGATTGCTATGATATTTGGCTCTCATTAATGCATAAGAAAAATACTGACCACTCCAAGCTGGATTGAGCAGAGTCTGCAGAATGCTATTTTATCTTATAAAAGTGGACATTTATGTATGTTGTATAGTGTCTATTTGATTAATTCCAGTCAGAGAAATCCCAGAGCACTGGAGTCCTCAGGCTGGAGAAATTGGGTGTTCTCACCTTTGTCAGTAATGGTTTGTTTTCCCTCAAGTAACTTGCTATCTGTTATCCCTTGAAGCTACTGTTGATTTGCTGTCTCCGTCAAGCTATTCAAGGGTGACATAGACCTATCGTTTTGACAATGACCTTAATCTGTTTGTGCATCTCAAAAGAAAGTCTCTGTCTGGGGAAATGGATGAGCTCAGTCAGTTGATAATGAGATATGGAGCCTTTCATTTCAGCTGGTTTGGATCCAATACAGATCAGTAATGGCTGAGAGTTGTTACATCTAATAGCTTTTCAGAGGCACATATGAAATAAGGTTAGGAGTTTCAGACCAGTGTCCAGTGAACTTGGCTTCACATCACAAGACCTACTATTCTGGGCCCCCTTTTGGGCACTTCCAGCAAACATACCAAGGACTGAATAAGCCAGGCTTTAACTTGCTTCTCATTAAGCAGGCTTGTAGCAAGTTATTAGATGTTTTAGTGGGCAGGAAGTTTATCCCGTACCTGTCTGCACTGTCTCTTTTTTCTTCGTAAACACGTAGCTTCTGTCTGAACTTGCACCTTTACAGTACTGCTCTGAGCTGTGTTAGGTGGACAGTGTAGTTAAAGGATAGTTTATAATAGTTCTCCCACTGCTGCTTCAACTGGTGAAGCTGCCTCCCTGGTACTGACTGCAGTGTTGGAGAATGATGAAAATGATAATCAAATCCAGGGCTGTCATTCTGACATCTTTCAACAACAATGCATTGAAATTAAGTGATTACAAAGCCTGACCTTTTCATTAAGTAGCAGGGACTTGGAGGAGAGGCAGGGGGAGTAGGGGAATTAATATTCAGAAGGCTGCAATAATACCACTGAATTGGGTAAGGGAATGTCACAGTTTGACTTTCATTGTTGTTCACTATCTGCAGCACCTAAGCTCTGTAGGTTGATGTTGTCTGAGGAATAGGCAACAATTATTTCAAAACGGACATCCCAATAGCACCAACTACCTTGAAACCAAGATGTAGGCTCCAGTGCAAGATGTAGGGTCCAGTTCAGTGCAAATATAGAGAGACTTTATTAAAAGGCAAAAACCATCATGGAAAGTAGTTATGGATGCTTCAGAAAGTGGCAATCTGCAGGTACCTCAACGCACAAGATTTGTCTCACCTGCAGGTACTATTGGCAAAATCAGCATTGTGCTTTTCCTTCCACGTTTCTCTGAAGGCCCAGGTTATTGCTATACCCTATAGGCTACCCAGTTTACTGGCCCAGTGACCTGATGCAGTCTGACAAGCAGTATTGACCCAAAATCTCACCAGCTTGCTTCCTGGCTGTGACATGTAAAGAATAGGACTTCCTGACAAATTGCCCCATTGGCCCTCAAGCACGCTGATGAAATAAGCCCTAACAAGCTCTGGTAGAAAATACTCCTAATTACATATAGGCTTTTGAAGGCTTCATTTAAATCGTGCCCTTATGTAGTAATGGTCTACTTCCCTGTTTTCATTCCACCCTTTTGACTTTAGTCATTAGACCTTTACAGCATTTCTCTTCCCATTGATGTTATATCAAGCAGCTGCTGTCCTTCACAGGAATGTGAACACATTATATTCCCAGCTATTTATCTTCCTGTAGTAACACTGGAAGAGGAGATATCTGTGGCCCTTCCCAAATGCCACAAAGCATCCAAGAGTTCTCTTCATGGTGATGATCCTGGAGTTGCAGGGCTGGCTGCACAAGTTATGGTGATTTTTAGATGGAGGGTGATTCTAAGATGTATTAAATTAAACAGGGTATGCAGT
>JAGPOW010000304.1:113895057-113905318 GCA_030014935.1 Caiman crocodilus | reverse complement strand
TTTGTTTGGCTTCTTAACTTCAAAGAAGTCATGGTTTTTTTGTTGTTTTATTTTTAAAAAAAAATCAAATCAAATCCCTACTGTGGGAAGAGAGTACAGTTGACTAGTGTACCTCTTCTCCCTGGTAAATTCTCCTTCACTTCAAATGCTAAAACTCTAAAACATCCCTATGCTCTTCCCTTGTTGGCTCAAACTGTGTTTAGTAATTCGAATGTGGGATGAAGCCCTGGCCTGGACTTCAAAACAAATACTAGTAGCTTACTGTAAAGAAGAGTCTACATTTTCCCCTAGTTCAGATTTGTTAATTCTTTAATCAGCAATGATGCAGTGGATGCAAATGCTGTGAATGGCACAATCTTCTTAATAGTCACCTTTCTGTCTACCTGTATCAACTCTTATGTCAATTAAAAGTTAAGTTCTCCAGTCAAAGTCAACTTGTCTGTAACAATAACAGTGTCCTTGTGGAGTGTCTACTATTCTCTTCTCTCATCAAAGCGGAGAGGACTTTTTGCGAGTAGTTCCTGCTAGTATCTTGAAAGCTGCTTATGTAAATGGACCATGCTTTGATGGGGGAGCAGATCTTAATCGGCGGAAAGCATCTGCCTTGTCTCATGAACTTGAGAAGATCCTGATGTACCGTGGAGGTGGCACTCAGAAAAGGCAGGTATTGGTGTTATAGAGAAATCTGCAGGTTGAATTAACCTTATTATCCACACTTTTCACCCTCCCCACCTCCAAACTACAGCAGTTCATGTTGTGTCACATGCCCCTTTTGAGTTTATTGTACTGCTGGGTACTCCTATAATTCTCTGTTATGGATAATAAAAATGTAACACTTTGTCGTAACACTGCTGTGTCTTCTTCAACAACCTAAGAGATATTTTAAGTTGCTCTTTTCATCTTTCCTCTCCCCATCCTTTTTCCCCATTTCCACCTTTTACTTTCCCATTACTTCCTTTCACATATCCTCTAGCAGTTTACAGCATACCCCTAGGCTGCACATGCCTCTGTGAGAAATAGTGTAGTAAATCACTGCCTCATGCAGGCTGGAAGCCCCTGAGTGTACATTTTAGATTGCACTGGAGCCATAGCCATATCACCCTCTCACCTGACACACTCAGTGTGCTCTTTAAGTTTGCAGGGCACCTCTCCATGTTGCTGGACTGAACTGCACATTCTTTTCCCTCAAACCCTACTGATGAAGGGGCAGAATAGACTGGCTTTGGAGTGTCCAGGCTCCTGTATGCTTAAGGTCAGATCTGTATACACAGGTATTACACTCTTCTTTTCTAGGCACGTGGTGTAAATGGCTGGGCAGGAAAAAAGATGTCCTCACGAGAAAATTGGAAGATTGTGGGCTTAACTCTAAAACAGTCGGGTGGGTGAGAAATTGGCTGCAGGATAGGACCCAGAAAGTCATAGTGAATGGGTCTGTGTCATCCTGGTGAGAAGTGGGCAGTGGTGTCTCACAAGGGTTGGTGCTTGGTCCAATACTTCTCAATATCTTTTATTAATGATTTGGATGTGGGGGTGAAGAGCTCACTGGCCAAGTTTGCTGATGACACCAAGTTATGGGGAAGCGTGGTCATGCTTGAAGATAGGCTAGATATAAGCAGACCTAGACAGACCGGCAAGTTGGGTGGAGCAAAACCTGATGAAATTCAGTGTTTAGAAATGTAAAGTGCTCCACCTCAGGATGAGCAGCTCCCAACACACCTACAGACTTGGCAGCACCAAAGTGACTAGGACCATGAATGAAAGGGACCTGGGAGTAATAACAGACCACAGTATGAATATGAGCCAGCAGTGCGATGCTGTAGCCAGTAGAGCAAATAATATTCTGACGTGCATCTCGAGCAAAACCAAGGAAGTGATTCTTCTGCTCTACCCAGTGCTGGTGAGTCCACAGCTGGAGTGCTGCATCCAGTTCTGGGCACCACACTTTTATAAGGACATGGACAAGTTTGAGAGTCCAAAGAAGAGCCACCCGTATGATCAGTCTTAAAAGACAAGCCATATGAGGAAGGGCTGAGGGATTTGAGACTCTTCAGCTTGAAGAAAAGAAGGCTGAGAGGGGTCTTGGTAGCAGCTTATAGATGTACACTTGGGGTGTACATCAAGGGCTTGGTGAGCAACTGTTCACCAGGGCACCCAAGGGTAAAGCCAGGAGTAATGGCCACAAACTCCTGGAAGATCAGTTGAAATTCAATATTAGGAAAAACTTCACAGTCAGGGTGTCCAGACTGGGGAATAAGCTCCAGAGGTGGTGCAATTGCCTACCCTGGGCAGTCACCTTGCCAGGGTCACCCGACCCTCAGTTATCTTTCCTGCTTGGTGCATAGGGCTGGACCCAATGATCTTCCAAGGTCCCTTCTGGCCTCACAATTTATGAATGACAACATCAGGCCCCTTCTCCCTGAAGACCACAGAAGAAGAGGGGCTATGCTGCATTGATAACACTTTCTTTAGTGCATGGAACCCCACTGGTCATAGCAGCTAGGCAGGGAGGCCCAGGCAGTAGCATGTTAATTTGGGTTATAAAGGGAGGGGGGGAAAGTGTGTTTATTGCTCTGGCTACTAGGGAGCCTTTTGCCATCAAGCACGTGACAGGCCGTCTAAGGAGGGCAGCAGTTGGGGGTACAAGTATGGTGATAGGTGCATGGATATGCGGTGCAAACTGTGTAATGGGTTTTTAGTGTGCTTTGAGCTCCCAAGTGAACCACAGGGGCCACTTGGCAGAGTGTTGGAGGTGCAGTTTGTGTGTGTGTATGTGTATACAAACAAACATTTTCGCAAAAAAACCAGAAACTGAAAAGGTGTGATGAGCAGCAGTGATGAAAAATGTCCACAATAAAGTGGGAGACAGCACAGTGAAGCTTGGTTGAAATGGCATTTCTGAAGAGCCCCAAGGATGTTATTGTCTGCCTCCATCTGTTTTGTCATGTGATTGATTAAACTGAGCATAGCCTGTTTCCAGGCCACTGGATGGGGACACACAAAACATGGATTCAGTTCCCATCTCTATTGGTACTGCACAGCAGTTGGGAAACCTCACTGTGCCTCAATTTCTTCATCTGTAAAATGGGGATAATGTTATTGGCCTTCTTTTGTAAAGGTGTTTGAAGTGTATGGATGAAAAGTGCTATATGAGACCAGACCACCACAGGCCAACGATCCAGTGTGCAGTCTCATTTATAGCAAATAAGGTATGTACTTCAAAGGGCAATCTCCAAGAGGTATTTAGAGGGTTGATTCAGAGAAGTACTCAAAGTTTGTCGCATAAATCTTTACAGTGAGTTAGTTTGTTTTTTAGGAGGGGGGTGGACCTCAGTATTTGGGCAGCCACCTTGGGCCACCTTAAAGTTGTCAGCAACTTGTGGGTGGCACAGTATAGAATGTCATCCTATTACTGTTTCTTACTCCTGTTTCAACTCTTGGTTCATTCAGGGAATTTATATTAAATTCTGTTCTGTTATTTCTGAACAAAACTATGAAGGTTTTGCAGGTGTAACTGTAATTTGGCCTGTGGAGTCTATTATAACCAGCAGTGAGGTTATAGGAAAGAAGCAACACAGCTTGGCACTTAGAAAACCACTGTCAAGTTGCAGGAGTTTTATTCCTGCAAACTGATCACATTCTAGTTGGAATTCTTCTAACAACAAGAAGCACAGAACCCTTCGATGCGGCTTCTAGAGTAATTTTTCAGAACCACACTTTAAGTGAACTTTTAAAAGAAGGGTTTGGTTTAGGGTCTTATTTTTTGGAATAGCTCTAGATCACTGGTTCTCAACTTTTTTTAGACTCATGGGAACCCACATTAGACATGTGACATCCTCAGCAAATTCCAGTGCTTAATTTTCACTCTTTTTTTGATTATGGAAAAATATAAGAGCAGTTCTTCTGTTGCAAAGAGCTCAGAAAGATCACAACAGATCAGAATGTTTTTAACACTATGTATTCTTATTTGAAATCCCAGGGTTTATCTCGTGTTCCCATACCTAACAATGCTAGCATTGCATATCATCCTTGAAAGGATCTTAAGACACCCCAGGGTGCCACTCTTCCGGATCTATGCATTGAATGTAGTGTTTCACTTGTTATTCCAGGAATCTATTGTGAGGAAACCCAGGAGAGATGCTTTAGTAGTTTGAGAAAAGTTTGACAGCGTAATAGCATTGCAGCTGAGGAAGATCTTGTTGATTTTGTATTAGCGGGTTTCTCAGAAGATGATATTCTCTTGCTTCACCAGTACTTCACTTATGAACCATTTCCCTTTTAGTAAGCGCCTGGCTCTTCTTCTACGTAGGCATCAATTTCTTCTTCGCTCCCCCGTTTTTTATTTCTTTTCCTTTGTTAGAAGCAACTGCTTTCCAAGAGTGATGCTAATGGCTGATGATTATAGGGCCTATTTAACAAGAATGTGAAGATCAATTGAATTTCCCTCAGCATGCAAGGTGCAAGCAGAATGATCCCAGCACCTGTCCAAAAAGCACTTGAAATGTTAATATCATAAAAGATCACAAAGTTAAGGACGCTTGTCTATTAAAAAGACAACCCCCCCAAAAAAACCCAGAACAAAACTAATGCAAAATGAAAGAGAAGACCTAATCACAAGTGTATGCACTCCACGCAAGTAATGATAAACTGCAAACTAAAAGAGTCTTTAAGAGATGGGCTGGGTTTTTCAACTTGACCAACTATGGTTTTGTGCCTTATCCCAGCTGTTCAGCAGCAGTAGTAGAATGGCTTGCAGAATGTCAATCTGTTCCAAATCATGAACCAGTGCTAGTGTAGGATACCCACCAGAGATGCCACCACAGAAGAAATGGTAACGTTGAGGTGGGTGGTATTCTACCCCGTGTATGCAAGGGTAGATTTGCAATCCATAATCTTCACCTTTGCACTCCTCTCTGATTTCTAGGCAGCCTGTGTGGTTTTGGTTTGTTAAAACCTCCGGTTTTGCTAGCACCAGTCCTACAGTGGTGGCAAATTTAGAAACTTAACTTGCTAGTGTAGATGCAGCCAAAAGAAAAATAACGAGTAAGCATCACCATATGACCATAATGGGTTGCCTTTAGTCACCAATTGCCATTATGTCATAATGTGCCTATGTAGGGCAAGATAGGGTTACTATATTTCCAGTTTAAAAAAAGAGGACACCTGTAGGGTAGAAGGAGGGGAGAGAGGTATATAATTGTGAGGGGAACAGTGATATGCGTGTGCCCTGCCCCTCACTCCTAAAGCATAGCCCCCCAGCCCTGGTGCTGCCCCTCACTTCCAACCCACAGTCCCTGCCCCCCAGACCATGCTGGTGCCTCTCACTCCTGACTTGTAGCCCCCCTGTCCCTCCTGATACCGCTCATTTCTGACCTATAGCCCCCTGCCCCACTAGTCCTGCTAGTGCCCCTCACTCCTGATCTGCAGTCCTCTGCAACCCCCAATCCTGACAGTGTCCCTCACTCCTGACCCACAATCCCCTGCCTGTCCAGCCCTGCTGCCCCTGAATAACCCTCCTCACCCTGCTGTGGGTCCTGGTGCCAGCAAACAAGCACGTACACATGCGCACACACGTGCATTTCAAAGAAAGGATGTCAAGAGGAGCATATTCTGTCCTGATTCCTCGATAGCCAGAAGAGATGTGATTAATGCAATTTGCCTGTGTGCATAGGAAGTTAGAAGGGGTCTGGAAATCTGCCTGCCTCTGGTTTAAAAAAAACAAGGGCAGTAAAGATAAAGTCATTAGGCTAAGGCTGATTTAAAATTAACTGATTTGTTTCCTGGCTGAAATAGTGGATATTCTACCAGTGAAGCATCAATATTTGGTTCTTGTGCTGTTGAGATACTTCCTTGCTGCCACATTAACTCTTTTCATGCACTAGGTAATGTTTTGGGGGAAAGGAACCAAGTTTCCAGGCAACAGTTTAGGCACATACGCATTTGTTACAGGAAGGTGTCTCTTTCATCTGTTTTGTTGGTGTCCTAGATCAGTCCAGTACCACCCATTGTTCCCACTGGCACAATGGCCATCTTTTTATGAGGGGGAGTGGGGTTGGTTTTTTTGTTGGTAATTTGTTGGACCGACTGCTTAGCTGTGGGGATGTTAGGTGAGGAAGGGCACTTTGTGCCTGAAAGCTCAAGTCTGATGTCTCTCTCTGTAACAGGTGGAAAGCAGTGGGTTACAGCCATTTTTTGGTGGAGACAGCTGAGCAAGGGCCAGCTGCATTTGAGTAAGCAGCTAGAAGGAAGCCCAGAGAAGAGAGGGCTGCTTGAAACAACTTAGGAGCTAGCCAGGCGACAGGTGAACAGGGCAGAGCTCCCAGCACAGAGACTCTACTGAGCCAAGTGCCGTTGAGAAGAGCAGACTACTTGCTGAGCAGATGGGCCATGCCTGGCAGGAGTGGGGCCCAGGGGGTATCAGCTCAAGCCTGGAGCCAGAGCAGGCAGTATGGCCCATGATGCTAGAGGGAAGAGCTCCTGGCACAGAGCTGAGAGATGGTGGGAACAGCAAGGAGGCCTGGAGCTGAGGAAAGGACAGCATAGCAGAATAGGTGCCTAGGGAGAGCCCGGAGCGTGGCACCCAGCAGCTATTGGGAATGGCTGGTGTTTTGACTGTTGTAGACTATTTAAGACCATAGAACTGAGCTGTGGCTACAAGGGAGGTGGAGACCACAGGTGGGGTACCTGGGAGGCACTCCCCGCTATTTGGGGCTGAGGTCAGGTCAAAACTGCAAAGGGATGTTACATTGTGTGTTGCATAGGCCAAAGCCAAGCCATGTGGGAGCTATGAGTGAGCCATCCTCTGAAGAGGGACAGGGGACCCTGAACCAGAGACAACAACGTCAGAGGTCCCGATGGAAAGAGGCAAAGCCAAGAAGGTCCATGTGGACTGAAATAGCCAGAGAGGGGCCAAGGGCCTGAGTGATCAGAAATGAACAGAGGGTCCAATGAAGTAGGCCTAAGTGAGACCTACAAGGTATGGGCATAGCTATGGGGGGCACCTGGAGGCCACATTTAATGCCCCTAAGGCAATTTATTGCCCTAAGGCACAGATAGGGCCAGTAGGGCCACAACAGTTGCCTGAAGGTGCTAGCAGGGTACAGAACAGTTGTGGTATCAGAGTGTTGGTCCCTCTCTGCACCCACAGTATCAAGCATCCCGCTCAGTCAGTGAGAGGCACCCAGGATCACTTCAAGACTCAGAGGCAGCCTCCCAATTTATATACATTGAGGCATGACAGGCAAAATAGTGAGCGAGCATACAGAGAAGCTGGAGTGGAAGCAGAATTAGGGTGATCACTGTGGGGCATCACGGCCTCCTTCAGGGGCTAATCCTGGTACACTCCCAACTATAAATTTGGTCCAATAAAAGATATCAATGAGGAAACAGTCCTTGTCTCTTGTATATTTCCTGGAGCATCAGGGCCACAACAGCAGTTCCACCCATACACACACTAGGCGCTATCTTTTTAGCAGGTCAAGTTTCTTTTGCATTCTCCCTTTGGGAGTCACCCTGAAGTAAGGCAGCTTGAAAATTATTATCTTACTCCAATCTATGTGTTTCTACCAAGCCTTATCTCGAATGCTAAGACTAGGGATAAAAGTTGCACATAAAGCAGTTTAAGTGATCAGAAATTGGTTTAAACCTGTAACAACAGAAGTTCAGTGGATATAAACCAGTTTCAAAATGGCAGAAGCTGGTTTAAGATAAACCTGGTTGAATGTGATATCAGACTTAATTGATTTAGGTCAGATTGGTTTATGAAACTTCTGCCCCAGACCCCTTCCTGGTCTAAGTTAAATCACCGTCCCCCAGCATCTCAGCATGCTTTGCAGCCCTGGGTTGGGTTGTGTTGTCTGCTAGAGCAGAGCAGGGTGAGACGTGTCCCTCTGCTCCCTATCTGGAGTAGTGAGGGCTGGCAGGTGTGGGGGTGGGGGCGAGAAATCCAGCTCTCCACTCAAGCTGCAAACCCTGAACTCTCTTGCTAGCTACAGTGGCAAGTTAGATTCATTACTCACAATCGGAGAAAATAGTTCACTGTATCTTTTGTTCCATCCAGCCCAAAGGTTTTCCCTTCAGATATTCTCCCCTTCAAAGCTATTCCCTTCTCCAGTGTTACTTATTCTTTTCTCTGCCCTCATTCACCTCTTTTCCAGCAGGTTCCCTTTTTCCTGTTTGTTTCAGCTCTCTGTCTCCACTCTTACTTGAACTGGCATCAAGCAATCAGATCCTACTGCCTTGTCCACCCACAGAGGCAGAGTGTGAGAGGCAGCTGTGGTTCTTTGGGTAGATGTGATATCTTTTATGAGAACAACTACATTGGAAAAATTGTTCTTTGCAAGCTTTTGGGCATTGGGGGAGTTTGGTGTTTGTGTGCTCTTCTGGGTAGAATAGAAACTAATATGCAAAATGCAGATCTGTGAAAGTGCAAATGCATGGCAGCGAGGATCAGAGGGAATGAGAGACAATAGGTGTGAGACAGGTAGGCGACCCCCCCCAACAGCCAATCACATTGCCTGCTGCTCCCAGCACCAGGCAGCCAGCCAGCCTGGGAGAGCAGAAAATGCGGACATTTGCTCTTATTCTAAAAACCCACCTGGGCGCAGCACGGGGCCAAAATTGGACATTTCTGGGAAAACCTGTATATATAGTAACTATATAAACTCAGCCCAAATGTCTGAGGTGGGGGAGAAGGCCAAAGGGGGTGCAAAAGGAAGGAGGGCTAGAATGTCTTTTCAGCATGTCCTGAGCTGCTTTGGACCATGCATATTAACAGAGGGCTCTTTCAGAAAATACTCTGACAGCAGACTCACTTCATTTATACCAGTGGAGCTTGCATCATCTGATATCATTTTGTGGTGTAATGGTATGAGTGTGGAGAGGCAGTCACTGAAGATAAGTAGTTTGTAAGCCATAGCTATGGTGCCAGGCTGCACTTTGGACTATGACAGCAATGTTTTAATTACTGTGCTGCAGGTCCATGTTCACTGACATTATGCAATAGCCCATCACTGTAGCAGGTTTCTATGGTGCATCTTTCTTTTTTCAGTAAAGCTCAGCAGTAGCTGCAAGCCATTGCTGGATCTCACCACAGGGTGGTGACTAACTTGCCTTCCTGTTGCTAGTAAGAAAGCAGGCAAAGCACCTTCTCCCCAGTGAACCATACATACATGCATACTATCTCTGTCTGTAATTCCCTGCTTGTGTAGGGACCTGGTAGGGTCTGGACTTCTGCAATTATTGCTTAAAATAAGAAAGGCAGTGAAGCTAAGCCGGGATGGAAACAATAGGTGTTAGAAAGAGTATCAAAACTGATTGTCCTCTAAAAGAGGAATCTTTCTGTGCCAATTTCCTTATGGAGAGTGAGTACCAGGACAGAATTCATAAGTAGACCAATAGGTGCCAGCAATGGGCTTTTAGAAACCCTGACTTAGCTATTATTTGTCTTTGTAGCAGTCAGAGCTTTATGTATAATTACTGTGCAAAACTAATGTCAGCCAATCAGATTGCTAGCTTTGTAATATTCTGATGCAAGTCTATAGACAAAAAAAACTCAATTAAAAACTGACATTAACAGCCAAAATCCAGGTGCTGAATTGAAGTGCAGAGTATCATTAATAAAATCTTTCTTTCCAAACGTTTCTGCATGGCAGAAGAACTGGGCAAGTGAATGTATGGATGAGTCAGAATGGAATTGGAGGGAAGTTTGTCATAGCAATTTGAGTAATAGGCAGAGGGGAAATAGGTAAGAAATCCCTGCCTGGTCCCTTCATTCTGTCAGTGCTTGTTGACATTGATCAGTGATGACCCCTTGATGGTCTAAAGGGCAGGTTTGGTGCCCTTTAAAGTGTGTGCCTCAATCTTCCCCCATCACAACCACCCACAAAGTTTTTTCCAGTGGACATCACCTCTGGTCTCTACAGCCCTTTCCTACTATTCCCATCATGGTTTCAAGCATAGCTATAGCAGGGAGCTGTAGCCCAGCCCTGCAGTTCCTCTGCACTCTGCTCCTGTCCTGGACTTCTTTATAACTTCATCAGTGGACTTCTTGATCCTGAACATATTACATGCCAGGGCCTCTCCTGAGCAAAACTTGATAGTTGGGCAATAATATGTGTTGACTTGTAAAATAAGATAAATGTCCAGTAGGGTCACCTGGACCTTTTGGCCCATGATATTATGTCACTCGTATAAGGCTCAACTCAGTTGCTTCTGAGTGAATCGGTATTGTTTTTAATAGGATATTTCAGGGTAAATAAATAAA
>JAGPOW010000304.1:113871404-113891962 GCA_030014935.1 Caiman crocodilus | reverse complement strand
ATTATATTATACAAATGCAAAAAAATGCATTATACAAATGCATTATTGCATTCACACAGGGGTGATGTCCACTGGAAAAAACTTTGTGGGTGGTTGTGATGGGGGAAGATTGAGGCACACACTTTAAAGGGCACCAATCCTGCTTTAAAGCCCCTTTAACTTCACATAGGGGGCTGGGCCAGATGATCCTTGAGGTTTCATCCAACCCTATGATTTTAACCTCAGCCTCTGGTTTCCGGATATTCCCCAGGGTAGAGTGCACAAGAGAACTCTCATTGACGATCTGGCCTGCTGTCCATTTATAGCAAGGAATTTCAAATGTGAGAGGTGATAGAGACTCCACTATTAGCTTTAGGCTTGCAGAGTTTCCTCCTTCACAGGGTTTTGATTATGATTCAAATTAATGGTGTCGCTTTCTATGTTATCTGGCCCAAGTGTGAAGGCGCTCCTCTCTAGGAAGGCATATTGCTTGTGCCAACTCTTAGGACATGAGTGTGAAGCCTGTAGTATTTTGGGTTTCTTGAAGTCTGAATTCCCATTTCTTTTAAAGTAAGTTTCAGAGAAAGGATGAAAAACAAAAAGGCGTATGGAAAAGTATCCAAAATGTATTATGTTAAAAAAAAAAAAAGAACTTGAAGCCAGTCTGGTGGTGATTTTTTGGGGGAGGAGGACAGGAAGACTGACTCATGATGGTTGAACTCTTGGTATAGCAATGTTGCAGATCATACAAAAGTAGGGGAAGAAGGGACCTCCGGAGATCATTTAGTCTAATCCCCCACTCCAAGAAGGATCCTATCCAAACCTCCCCATACAAGTGCTTGTTTAGCCTGTTCTTAAAACTATACAATCAACCTTGTTGCATAACTACAAGGCATGTTGTTATAGAATAGAAGTGCTTAACCTCTGACCCATGGGTCAATGCAGCCTGCGGAGCCTTGGAATACAGCCTACAGGGCTCTGTATGGGTTGGGAGATTTGGCAGTAGGGGATCAGTGGCAGGACTGCTCCTCCAGTACTCTGCCAAAATCTCAAGCCCTGCAGGGCAGGTCGTAAGTGGGCCATGACCCTCCCCGCAACATGGCCAGATTGGAGCCAAGCTGCTCCCCCTTCCCTCCAGGAGTCTGGGCTTTCCCCCTTTTCTCTGAGGGGCTGGGCCATTTCCCCTTCCCTTCATCCAGCCAGATTGGGGGCAGGATACACCCCCTGTACTAGGGGGCTGGATTAGGGCTGTGCCATGACCCCTCTCCCCATGGGGCTGGATTGGGGCAGGTTGTGGTCCTTCCCCCCCACAAAACCAGGTTGGGGCCAACCCAAGCCCCTTTCTACCATGTAGCTGGGTCAGGGCCAGATTGCCCCCCTTCTTCCTCTGGGCAGCCAGATGGGGCTCTGCTGGATCTGGCCTGCCAAAGCATCAGGCTCTGCCCATCTATCCCACCAGCCAAGAAGTTTGAGCACCACTCTCATAGACGATGGCACACCATTAAGAAAGAGAAGCAGAGCTAAATTAGGATGGTCTTGCTACAGGCAATACATTGCCTAAGATTATTTGTGATTGTATTTGTAAAGGGAAATCCTAAGGCATAGGCTTTTTTACATACATCTCAGAAGTCACTTAAGGCTGTGAAAAATCCATGGTAAAATCCTGATAGGTATCAGTGGATGGAGGATCAGGCCCACACACACATTGAAAAACAGATTATTGGTTGCATTCTGAAATAGATTCTTCTCCAGTGAATGCTGCAGCTTTTTCACAGCCACGAGTTCCTCTGTCTTTGCTTCATGAAGCCACCATGTTCCCTTCATTCTCTCCCTCTTATCTGCCTTCCTCTGGCCGCAACTCAGTACCACATTCCAGTGCTCATCCCATCTGGGCCTCTCTTATGGAGGCTTTTGCTCCAGAAGGTATTATCCTTTCCCCCTATGACCTCCCCCCCACCCCCCAAAAAAAAAAAAAAAGTATGAACAGCTGAAAACATGGCTGTAAGGAAAATCCTGACAGAATAAGTGGAGTGTTCGGTAGGAAGAGAGAGGATACAATAACAAATATGTTTAGCAGTGGTGTCCTGCTTCCCATTGCTGCCTAGAAAGAAACAGAAAATATAAAACGTATCTTTTCTAATGCAGCTGGCTTGCACTGTATGGATTGGCAGGCAGGAGATAAGTGAGGTGACCTCTGTCTCCATCGGTTGCTTGCCCTGAGGAAGGAGAGGACCAAACTTGGTCAGAATTGCAGCACAGGAAGAGGAATGAGTCGGGCGTCTCACAGCGAGCCATCTGATTTTCCTTTGGATCTGTTAAAGCCGAATGAAATGTTGCTACTGTGAGGCTGGCTGAAGTCTGAATCCTTAGCCAGAAAGGTGGCAACACACAGGAATGATGCCTCACCTGTCTCTTCTATAGCAGTGCAAACTGTGCAAGTCAAGCCTAGCACACAGCTAAATTGAATCAGGGAAATAGACTCACCCAAAGGAAGAGAAAAGTCTAAATGAATCCCAGACTACCGTAAAGAAATACTGCTGCAGATGCGTCTCAAAGTAGTAGCAGGAATGAAGAAGTGTACACAGGGAAAAATGTATTTGCAGGATTGTTACCTGCATAGCTAAAGCCTGAGCGAATTGAAAGGCCACTGACCAGATTCTCATCAAGTATAAAACTACGAAGGTCCTTGGATGCCCGTGGAGGAGTTGTTATGCATCTACTCAGAACCTGGCCTACAAGCCAGAATCAGATCTGGGAAATGTGAGCCTCTGAGCAATTTCAATGCTTGATGTTGAATCAACCTTTGGAACTAAATGCAGATCAGATTGAAGTGAGTGCCACTCCTCTGAACTCTACCATCCCTTCAGATTGGTACTTGGTCCTCATGATGGTAGCATCAAGAGATGACCATTTATTTTAGCCTACATCTCCAGTGAAAGTCAACACTCTGCCTTGCACAGACTCACAAATACATTTTATTCCTTTTTACAAATGTGTCAGTGAAATTCTGTTCATGAGAATGCCTGTATGTATTTACATAAGTATTTGTGTTGAAAATATCCACATGGTCATTTTGAAACCTCCTGATGGGTTAGAGAGCTGGCCAATTTGAGAATAGGGGAAAAGATAACTATGTAACTTCAGTGATCTTCTGAGGTAGGAAGAACAAATTGGAAAACGATATTTGAAACACCACTCCCTGTGGGACTGAAATTTGTCCAGAATTGACCATTAATTAAATAGAGGGAGTTGTCAGAGATGCAAAGTTCAAATTGGCACTCAGCTCCCACTGAGACCAATACAAGCTGGGCATCTAACTCCCACTTGTGCAGTCGGAAGCCTTTCCAAATAATTTTTAGTAACACTACATATTTAAAAAGCTCAACCTTGCCTCGCAGGTGATTTTCAAACTTAATTCAGACAATAAATTTATCTTCTGTTGAAAGGTCCACTTAGGGTATGGACAGGCATGCATTTGAAGCACTCCAAATCCTGAAGTGCTTCAAATTTGGTGTGCTTTAGCAACATGGCGACGTGCTTCTTTGCCCCACAGTCAGGGGCAAGTGAGCAAAAATCCTTACATGCCTTTTGGCCTCTGGAAGTTCCCAAGGGTAGAGTGCACAGGATAAGGCTCATTGTCTGCCCCACTGCCTCTTTCCTTGACCTTTGGAGTGGGGTGGGGAGGAGAGCGCTCTGAGATGCCAGAAGCCCCCTGGAACACTTGTATCATTCAGGGAGGGCTTTTAAATGAAGTGCTTCAGTGATGTTCCTTTTTTTTTTTTTTTTTTTAAAAAAAGGTCAGTCTTGAGGTTCTTCAGACATTAAGTGCTTCTTTTGCCATTTAACATCCAGACCCTCATTATTTGGAGGGCTTCAAAGGCCCTTTCATGTTTCAAATAGCACATCTGCCCATGACTTAAATTGTAGAATCAATTCATCTGTATTTTTCTTTTATTTTGCACATCAAAACTTCCTCTCTTCTTCTGTGCCCCCCACAAAACAAGTGTAATGACAAGGTTCACTATTTACATTCTGTATGTTTAAGTCCATTTGGGGATTTTCATCCCATCTTTCTCGTCACTTGGTATCTGCTTCCTTTGCATGGAAGAAAAGTTTTTCGAGAGAATGCGAGAGTTGTTTTCTTCAACAAAGATGCCAGGTTTATGAGACTGAAGTATTGATTTCTACTAGCATTTCTGCTCTGCTCAGCCAAAGAGGGATTTCTGTGTACTCTGTGGTTACTGCTAAAGTTATTTGCCAAAAGTCTATTAGTTGCAGCAGGGAAATAGCAGCACCTCTGGCTATTGCTGCTAATGGACATTGAACAAACTATCACAGCTGTTTTTGAGAGGAGTCAACAAAGTTTCCTCTAAAGCTACAAGTAATGGGAGATTTGGAAGTGAGCCTATGGCAGGGTGGGGTGGGGAGCATGGTG
Organism: Caiman crocodilus; assembly: GCA_030014935.1. NCBI lineage: Eukaryota > Metazoa > Chordata > Crocodylia > Alligatoridae > Caiman > Caiman crocodilus. The sequence continues at coordinate 113,887,548 of JAGPOW010000304.1, read as the reverse complement.
ATTGCAGAGTGATATGCTTCATGTGAGAGATGTCTCCAAAGTCTGCGGTATTATGAATGTTTATTTATGTACCCTAGCCTGTACAGATCTGCTGCTGGCAAAAAAAAAAAAGCAGATAGAAAATGAGGTCTTAGCCCCCTGCAGAACTGTTTGAGAGCCAAATTCAGCCCCAGTGCAAGCTAGTGCTTCCACTGATTTCCATAGAGTTGCAGTTGCTTACACCTGGGATCAGTGTGGACTGGGACAGAAGGGGAAGGAGGAGGAATTTGGGCATATTTAAACCTCTCCTTTCTCTACTGATTTTTTTTTTTTCATTGTTGTTGCTATCACTGGGCATCTAGTGTGTCTTTCTGGTGATCCTTTTTAAAACCCAAGCTCCTAGACAGTTTGTTAGCTATTAGCACTGATCATGTCACTTAATTTTTGGAAGATTCAGACAGAGCTGGGACAAGGGGCATTGGCCTGTGTAGATTCAGTGGAGGAATCCCTTGGGTCTACATCACCCTGCTCCAAGATGGTCCTCTGGGCTAAGGACAGAAGTTGCACATAAATCAGTTTAAGTGATCATAAACTGGTTTAAACACTGTAACAGAGGAGAAGTTCAGTGCACACAAACCAGTTTCAAAATGACTGAAACTGATTTAAGACAAAACTGGTTGAATCTAGTATCAGACTTAAGTGATTGAGATCAAACCAGTTTATGAAACTTGTCCCAGACCCCTTCTTGGTTCAAGTTAAATCACAGTCCCCCTGCATCCCAGCATGCTTTACAGCCGTGGGGTGCGCTGTCTGCTCCAGACAGCAGGGTTGGTCCTACCTCTCTGCTTCCTAGCTGAAGCAGTGGTATTAAAAGCTGACTGACAAGGGGGTGAGAAACCTAGCTGGGGACCTAGCCCCTGTCAGACTTGTCCCCACTGGAGGCGGCAGGAGCAGGGCATAGGGTTGGGAGGGGCAACAGCCTGGGAGGGATGCCCCCTGGCAAACCCCAGCTGGCAGTCTGACTGCTCAAGGGTAAGAGCTGTGTCCATCTGCTAGTCCAGCTGGGTGGGGGGGGGGGTGTTGGGGCAGTGTGCATCCAAGTGTTGGTGGTAGGGTTACCATATTTCCAATTTCAAAAAAAGGGCACCTGTGGGGGGGAAGGGTTATATGATTGTGGGGGAGGAAGTGGTATTCCCCCCGCCCTGCTGGTGCCCCTCACCTTGAACCCGCAGCTCCTTTCCCTCACACGTGCTGGCTGGTGCTCCTCACTCTTGACCCACATCTCCCTGCCTCCCAGCACTGTTCGTGCCCTGCACTTCTGACCCCCAGCCCTGCTGGCCAAGCAGCTTGCTCTCACACACCCCTCCATGACCCGGGGCCCAGTGCTTCATTCTAGCTCTGACTTGTCTGCATATTTGTTTGAAATGCCTCGGGATCTATAATAATAACATGCTTAGTCTGTCTGTCCAGAGCACTCTGATTGGTTCTTTCAGTAAGCATTGTAACTGGCTGCTGAGGCAACTAATTAGAGTGCTCTAGACAGACAGAATGGGCATTTTTACACACGTAAGCACTGCAGTGCCAGGCACTTTGAAGAGCTCTTGGCGCTGCAACACTTGCAAGTTATATAAGCAGCAAAATTCTTGTTTAGTGCTGAGAAAATGGTGGCAGTGTGCTTTTGAAAACATTGGAAGTGCTTTAGTTCAAAATCGCGCCGCCACCATTTTCTGCACACTGATGCGCATTTGGCCACTTATGCAACTGCACATGGCACACCACAGTTTGCCTCCGCTCACGTGTGGAGCACTCACTTAATCGAGTCTGATCGGAAGGAGCAGGTCTCCAGCATGTCATGAGACAGAAAAGTATTTGTATAAATGCCCAATAAGTCTATTATTATTATAGATTAAAAAGAGCTTTTAAAGTCAGTTTTGATATAGATGCATTTGGACTCTACAAACTGCTATAAAGCATGGGTCCAAGAGTTAGGCCAGGGAAGACCACTGACTCTACCCATTGTTAGAAATAGAGCTACAAGCTACAATACAGCATTTGCCAAGCAGGCCTGCTGGGGAAGATGCCCACAAGGGAGCTCTGCCAGCTTCAGCTAAAGCCACTTCTCTTTTTATTGAGAACCATTGGGACTATCAGAAGAGAAGGGGCTGTTTTGAAATCTGTCTTTAGCTGAGCTTGAATAAGCAGCTGAGACCAGACTATCCCTCCGGCCAGGAAAGGGGGAACCTCTTATATAATTCCTCTGATTTGTGGGTTTTGTTATGTGGATTTTGTGATTTGTATTTTAAGATTAAAGAGAGCAAAGACATTCTAAGTGCAGATGTTGTTGGGCGTGATTATGTTGCTGTCCACAGATGTGGAGCCAGCCAGTGTGTGATAGACTTTTTATCATCTAATTAACTCTGGAGTTGTCAAGCTGTAGTTGATGAGCCCCCTCTCCTATTATATATACACCTCCCCCCCCCCCATAAACTGGTGTGTCATGGCTTTGGAAGCTAACAATCTATTGCTCCATCCTAGAGAGGAGACGCACACACATATGTACACATACACGCTGGCTTAACAACAGTTGTTAGCTTCCAATGACATGACGCACCAGTTTATAGGGTATGTAACTAGCTTTACCTGGGAAAATCAGATTTGTCAGTGCTCTTTGTGCCATGGCTGAAGTTGGCAGCATTCCCTTTTTAACAGTGTTCGACATGGAAGAGCAGCTGAGGCTAGGTAAAGATCATGCCAGGACTCCTAGCACTGATAATTGTATTGGAGTTGTGGAGGTAAAAATCCTTAGAGCTGTTTTCCTTGAGAATGCTTGGATGGCAGAATTTGGGCCCTAGGTATGTTGATCCAAAAGAGTATTGCTATATCAGAGCAAACTTTATCCTATGACGTTTGTTATTGTTTAGGTCAGGGGTGTCAAAATTCCAGTGTGATATAGGTCACTGAGCTGATAGAGGAGCAGAATATGTGGGAAAGGGGCTTTCTGCCAAAATCCAGGGCATTGAGCCCCATTCACAAGGTGTGCTAGTGGCACAGGGTGAGCAATGACTGCATTGACCTCCCTGGCCCTGGTTGTGTCTCCATCTGGATCCAGCCTGCAAAGTGCTCTGTGGTCTGGATCTGGCTCTATGGGGAAGAGTGTTTGACTTCCTAGTTTAGGTGACTTTTTTTTTTAAGGGTTTGTTTCTTGTGGCTGTCTTACAGGGCAAGAAGTCATGATAGCACATTCTCTTACATCTGGCAGAAAGGGGAGGGGAGCCTATAGGGCTCCTCTGGGACTGCTGTCAGTTCCACACTGTTGGCAAGCCAGAAAAGGGTACTCACAGAAAACAGTAAGGATTTCAACCCCTTCTGCCCTTTTAGCTGTCTGGTTTAAAAACCTGTCACATCTGTCTAATCTTCACTAGTCTTATACACAAGTCTCATACCACAGAAGGCGGCGGAGCCCCCAGACTCATTCCCTTTGTCCCTCTGTCATACTCAGAGGAAAACATTTGTGGTGGGTGGCTTGCATTTAGTCTGTGCTTAAGTGGAAATTTTGGGAGTAGATCATGGGCAGGCACAGTGAGACAAAGAAATAGGCATGAATGGAAGCCACATTAATTCCAGAGGAACCTTTAGGGTCTTGTGGCTGTTGTTAATCTAATTTTATATTCCAGCAGTTGAATCCCAGTCTATGTTTATCCCATGCCACTCACAGTGGTGCCCAAATGAGTATCACTGATGTCATAAAAAACATGGAGGTTCTTATAACGTAACTGAGCTAAGTGGGTGGCACAAATGCAACTGAGGGTAGACTTAAACACTAAGGTAAACTGAAAGCCTTCTACTAACTTCAGTCCTTTTTTTCTTCAGTTGGATAGCACAGCATGCTGTTTGCTTTCTGCAGCTATCACAAATAAAACATTTGCTTGGCTTTTTTTGCTCCCTCCTACTCTATCTTGGTCCTAGATTCTTGAGAAAACAGAAAAGGTACATTCCTGGCATCACTGTAACTGGCTTCTGTGAGAAGTGGAAGTAGGGAGGAAGTCTTGTATGCTGATGTTTTGCTTTGCTTGTTTCCAAATGAGGAGGAGGCAAACAAAGATGAATTTATGCCGTTTCCAGATGGACTTTGGCCAAGGAATTCCCACCCTACTGGTACTATCTTTAGTACTGTGTCTCCTAAAAATGCTTTCAGCTTTCAACATAACAGATCTCCTTCCATGGATTGGAGACAGCTGTAGTTTTATAGTAATTTACAGCTGCCCAAGATAAAGTGGGTTGACATTAACAAATAGTAATTTAAAATAAGTGTGTCTTTCTTCAAGCACATGCTGGGACAGTACTCATAAAAGGCTATAAGGCATTTTAATTAAAGATTCATAGATTTGCAATTATACACCATTTTAGAGAAATAGTAGTAGTAATATTATTAGTAGACCTGTGTAGCAATTTAGCATAGCTTTCAAATGTCTGCAAACGGCTATACATATTAAGCATTCCCACAGAGGTCTTTTTCCCCTTCAGAATGAGAGATCCTGTCTCACCCAATTGAAAATGCAAGGGGGAACAGTAATAAGAAAATTAAAAAGGTGTGTTGTTCATCTGTAATAGAAATCACTATCTTGGTGTCTATAGTTCATAAACCAGATGTGGTACTCTTTTTAGATCATTCAGAATTTTATGCCTGCACCTTCATTAACTTCAGATTAATTCCTCCAAAGTGCTTGAGCTGAGGAGCTGTGGGACAGAGGTAGCTCTACAACCATCTTTCCATTTTCTTAATCCGGGGGCCAGTTAGGTGATAGGCCCCCTGGCATACACTAGAGCAGCTGGCAGGCTGCTATACTTAATGTTGACAGGAACTGCAGTTATGAGCCATGTTTGACAGAGGATCAGCTGGAACACTGTATTCTGGCCTTTCTTCTGCCCTTGTCACATATTACACTTAGGACATGTTTACTGCATTTAAAATGCCAGCATCCATGCATTCAAGCAGTAAAACATGCTAAGTGCCATCATATTGTAGCAAAGTTAGTACTTTTCACAAGAAGAGTATCTCGCATGGTATTGATATTAAGTAACATGTGTTTAGCTATTTTGGGACTGCTCCACAGACATAGTGTGAGTGGTTCTCACCAGCTCCAGTGTGGTGTTGGCATTCCCAGCCATGGCACCACATTAGAGCTGGTTCAAGATTCTGGTAGGGGCCAGGACTGACAAACAGCTGTTTGACTGCACAGCTTCCTCCAGCGCTGTCCAGATTATAGTAAGCATTACCATGAAACTACTCTGAGTAACTTCTAACTCACAGTACTGTTTACTATGAGATGTAAATAACTTATTTCAACTTACCCACACCCCTGATACATTTATGCCAGGACATAAGAAAGTAAGTGACCTAGAATAAGCTTTGCCATTTTAAGAATTTCCCACAAGGATGCATTTTTGTAGCCCTAACAGCACAGTATGAATTGATGTGATGTCACAGGGTGGCATTTTTGTCCCACAAGGAAAGGGGAGAATGTTCCTTCAACTAGTGGTCCAACTGGCTGAGTGCATCTAGCCCAGGGGTGGGTAATTATTTTGGGCAGAGGGCTGCTTACTGAGTTTTGGCAAGCCATTGAGGGCTGCATGACAGGCAGTCCAGGGCAGATAAAAAATTTAGAAAATTAATATTTAAGGGCCCCTCAGGCTGGATAGAATGGCCTGGCGGGCTGCATCTGGCCCCCGGGCCGCATTTTGCCCACCCCGATCTAGCCATATGGTGCTCAGACAGAACTGCAGCTCCCTGGATGTAAATCATGGTGCTTTGCAGGAAGCTGTTTGCTGTTGGTTCAGCTGTTTGATGTTTGCTGTTGGATCCTGGGGATTGAGAGATCAAGCTGCAGTTTTGAGTGCTTGTGTTTTTGCAGCCACTCTCTTCCCCAGCCTCACCCCTCTCCCCTTCTAGCCCCAGTGCTGCCTTCAGGATGGGAGGAGAGGAGGGAGCTCCAGTCCACCTGCCCTACCCCCCAACACTGGCTTGGCAACCCCCAGAACAAGCTCCCTCTGCTCCTTTTCCCCCTCCTCCCGTTCTGAAGACAGTGCAGGGAGCAGGGCTGGGCTGTGTCAGCTGAGCCCTGTTCCCAACTTCACTGATAGGATTAATGGAGGTGCTCCACTTTGGAGCATCTTCATCTGAACCCTCATATAATGAGGGTTCAGAATGTCATGTGATTGGGCATTTTTAAAGTGTTCTGCAGCAGTGCACTTCTGTCGGTGCATGGTTGTAGAGTGCTTTCAGTGGCCAATTGTGTGACAGTCTGTCATGTCTGTCAGTGCCCTTTGTTTTAAAACCCTAGGCTCTAGGAAAACCAATTTCCAAGCACAAGCAAGTGCAGAAAAATCTTAGACTTAGGTTCTTTGAAGATCTTAAAAGTTCTTTAAAGATCTTTAAAAATCTTAGGACACTTTCAAGAGACACTTGGATGCCTATCTTGCTGGGATCATTTAATCCCAGCTGACTTCCTGCCCCTTGGGCAGGGGACTGGACCTGATGATCTTGTGAGGTCCCTTCCAGCCCTAATGTCTATGTAATCTATGAAATCTTTGGGTCAAAATCATGAGGAATCATGGAACCAGTTATGCCATCTTGCACCAGAGGTAGATCTGACCATGTAAGTTTTAGAGCACTACAACACTGTCTTGGGTGTATATCTTTCTGTGGGAATATTGGGAGGCTTCATAAGTAATTGATATTAAAAGGAAAAGACAAATGTTAAACATTAAAGAAGTAAAGGATGGTCACTGCGTTCTTCAGTCTCCATTTCCTGCCAACCATGAAAATGAATAGTAAATACAATGGGCCAGATTCTAGTCCACCTGTTAGGCATCTAAGTGGTCTTAGGTGACTAAATGCATTTCTATTCCTGCCCTGTTCAAATATCCAAAAATTGATTTTTTTGTAACACGCTGTAATCTGACCCTTAAGATCAACTTGCATAAAAGCAGCAACAAGGCAGAGGACCCACACACCTTCTGCATTAACTTCTTTTCAGGGACTCATGCAGGCTTTAGTCTCACTTAGAGTAGAAATAGATGTCACCACATGATCAGCTGTACCAAGGTATGTTCAATGAAACACAAGATGCCTGTTTTCCTGCCTGTCGATGCTCTAGGCCAGGGCAACAGATGACATGTTCTCCCAGGGCCTGAGGGACCTGTTCCTGCACTCCCTGGGAATTCCCACATAGGACTGGGACCTTCAGTTCCAGGGAACGCTTGCTTAGCTTTTCCCACATACCTAGATGCACCCCTGGTATCTCCAGGGCACGTTTTGGGAAGCCCTAGATCCCAGTGGATGCATCTCAGTAGTGGGGAGAGCTGGGCAGCTGTTTCCAGGACTTGAGGGGCCTGATCCTGCCTGGGAATTTCTGGGGTGCACAGGATCAGGCCTCTCCAGGCCCTGGAGCACCTACCCAGGGCAGCTGGAGATCATGAGCAGCTCCAGACTGCCCATATGCTTGCACCATAAATTAAATAGATATTCTCTGCTAAATACTAGCACAAATTAATACCCCTTTTGTAGGCCACTATTTATGGTGTGACAAAGGGTATGAACATCTGCTGGCTTGGCCATTAAATTTATGGCAGCACAAGGGCAACAAAAGACAACATATTTCCACCCTTAGACACGCAAGTGCATTTCCATGCCTAATAGATGGAATAGAATATTTTTCCAGTATGTCATTCATACGGGAATAACCCTAAGCATCTCATTTGACTGAATGATCTGAGGAAGAAAAGGTTAAAAATATCTACATACAATGGCATGAGGGTTGGAATGTGATTGTGAGATTGTAGAGTTTTAAATGAAATATGTTGTGTGGTTTCTATCCAAATCCAGAATTTCTGCAAATACACAAAGCAGAGGACCATCTTTACAATCTATAAATGGGTACTTTTTTTTTACTATTTGTTAAATAGTCTATCCTTCTTCATCAGAGTGTTAACCTACCTGATTTAATCTCATTGATGTCTATTGAATGTAAGGTCACATTTAAGCACATGCTTAAATGTTTTGGTGAATGTGGAATTAGGTTTGTTTTTAAGATTCTGTGCTAGCATAAACACTTGCATGCAGATTCTTTGATTTCAGTGGAGCTGGGCCCATTTATTCTAGCAGAGAACTTGGTCCCTATTAAATACTTTTACCACAGCTAAAAAAAAAGTCTCTTATGAATGTTAATGTTTGCTTTTAAGGCACTTACTGTGTGTGGTGACCTGCAACATTTTATGACGAAGTTTCTCTTGATCCTACTCCTCACAAAAGATCTGAGATCTCGTTGTTTTGGTATCTCGCAGAGTGGCAAGTGAGAAGACAAAGGCTTATGCTCAACCTTGCACAAAAGATCTCCCAAGTAGCAGAACTGTCCCCCTCCCTCCTGCCCCCATTTAGCTTGAGTACGCTACAGAGATGTCAAAGAAAAAGAAGCATTGCTGTTTACTGTTGGTTTGTAGGATGATATAAGCCCCCATGGTTCCTTATAACATCAAGAAAAAAGGATAATGGCTGCTGATGAAGCATAAATCTGGCCAGGCACATTTTTATTGAACAGGTGCATTCCCTTTTCATCTGCTTATTTCAGAGTCGCCTCATGTTTTTCTTTATAATTCCCTATGAAATACCCTCTTTAAGCCATTTAATTTGCTGCTGTCTGTTTCATATTTCAGTTTTAATTTTAAGTGCTCTCTGGTGAAGCTTGCTTTATAAGGATTATATTCTGCATATACACTGCAGAGCCTCCGTGGCTTAATTTATTATAAAAAGTAATGTTCTTTTTGCCTGGCTTTTGAAATTGTCATCTTTTAAATATTTTTTAAAAACCCCAAAAGAGACTTGAATGAAACTGCTGCCCCCCACCCCCGTTGTCCATCCGTCCATCCATCCATCCCCCCTGCCCTACTGATATTTGTGTTTGGGTTTTTTTCAAAAACATGCATTTTTTGTCTGTACTGGCTGGGATTTTCAAAGGGACCTAAGGGAATTAGGTGCCAGTTGAGCTCTTCAGATAATCTCAACCACCAACCCCTAAATATGGCTCTGAGCCAGTAAAGGATTTCAATATGTGCTTGGCTTTAAGTACATAAGTCCCAATGAATTACAAATTAAATGCCTATACTGAATTAGGGCCTAAGTGACATGGTTTTCAGAAGCGCTGAACACTTGGTTGCTCCTGCTGAAATCAGTGAGAACTGCCCTGCCGAGGACTGATAACTTCTGCAACTTATCCTAAACGCAGATGTAGAAACTTACCTGTAGGCTTTTTATTTTTGAGAATCTTGGCTCCAGTTTGTAAAGACACGAAAAATAAAGCAAAGATCCATTTTGAAGTGATCGTTTTGAAGCTGCAATATAGAGATTTCCAGCAAAAATCAGAAACCTGATAATATAAATGTGTTTTATAGAATCACAGGAGCTCAGGAAGCCATCTGGTGCAGCCAGGGTGAGCCTCATCTAAACCATCCTAGACAAGTGTTTGTCTAACTCTTCCAAGGATGGAGATTCCACAGCCTCTGTAGGCATATTTGTTCTCGTAACACCCCCACACACTTAGGGTTGTTGTATATTGTGTTTTTATGTGGGCAGGATGGCCCCTGATGTTCTGGCCATGTGCTCAAACACATGGCAAGTGGATACCTAGATCTGGGCAAAAAGTGTAAAATACTCTGGACTGACTGGCCAGAGGAAGCAGAAAATCCTCCAGGTAGATTGTTTGGGAGAAAGATTGGATTGTGGCACCCTCTCCCTGGACATGGACAGGGTGATGTCATGCAGGGGGATATAGTGTGAGCTAGGCTGGTTTCCGGTGTGGGAGAAGCTGCTAGGAGCTACTGAAGTCTTCTTCAAGAAGAAGGAATTTGCAGATAGCAAAAAGGGAAACTCAGGTAGAGGAGAAAGTGAGAGAGAACCGACCCCATGTCTGGGAACTCTTCTCTCTCTCTCTCTCTCTCTCCCTCCCTCCCCCCCCCCTTTTTTTTTTTGGTTTTAAGGGATTAATACCAGGGAAGAGACTAGTATTCCTAGTAGTAGGAATTAGGCCTGGCATCTTTACACAGGGTAGAAACCTTAGAGTTTCTGATCCAGCCAGTTTTGAGCCGGGGTTGAAGTTTGCAACTTTTTGCTCCCAGTGCAGCTGTGGTCCCAGACTACCTGCAACCTCCACCTTAGAGAGCAGGCCTGGCTTTTCCCCTTTGTTTCTTTTGATTGTCTTTTGTTCCAGTCAAGCTATGTGGTTGGGTTAGCTGTAGCCATTAATTAGCCTGGCTTGTTTGGGAGTTTGTCCTGCATTTTCATTTCAGTGGGCCATATAATCCAGCCCAAAAGTTTTGGGGTGTGTGCATGCTGTCTGGAGCTGCAGTCATTCCCCACATACACACTCAGCCTCTCCGTGGGAGCCAAGATGGGCACTCTACCACTTCTGCAGGAGCAACCAGGGGCCCCTTGCAATGCAGAAGGACCCACACTCAAGCAGCTCCCCATAGTGCAGTGATCTCAAGAAGCAGCTCAGGACCATTCAGTAATGGGCTTGAGAGGCGGGGCCCACACCAGGGAGTCCCGAGTTGCTTCTTGAGTTCAGTGACTTATGCATTGCAAGGGGCCCCTTGTTGCTCCTGCAGAAGTGGTAGAGTGCCTCTCTTTGCTCCCACGGAGAGGCTGAGTACGTACGTGGGGAGTGACTGGAGCTCCAGACAGCATGCATGCAACTCACAATTTCTGGGCTGGATTATATGGCTCACTGAAATGAAACCACAGGACAAACTCCAAAAGAAGCCAGGCTGATTAATGGCAACAGCTGGCCCTACCGCACAGCTTGACTAGAACAAAAGAAACGAAGGGAAAAAAGCAAGGCCTACCCTCTAAGGCTGAAACTGCAGTTAGTTTGGGCCCACAGCTGAACTGGGAGCAAAAAGTTGGAAACCTCAACCCCGGCCCAAAGCTGGCAGGATCAGAAACTCTTAGGTTTCCACCCTGTTTAAAACTGTCAGGCCTAATTCTTGGCCATCCAACCCAGGAAACCAATACTACTCTCTTCTCCAGTATTACTCCATTAAAACTGAAAAAAAGGGGGGAAGAAAAGGGGAGAAAGTACTTCCCAGACACTGGGACAATTTTCCCCTCTCTCTCTCTCCTCTATTCAAGCTTTTCTTTTTGCTATCTGCATATTCCTTCTCCCTCAGAGGAGACTTCACTCTTCAGTAGCCCCTAGCAGATCTTCTCCCCCACCGGAAACCAACCTAGCCTACCTTATATCCCCCTGCATGACATCACCCTGGCCTTGTCCAGGGCTGGGGTGCCACAGTCCAATCCTTCTCCCAACCAATCTATCTGGAGGATTTTCTGCTTCCTTTGGCCAGTCAGTCCAGAGGGTTTTACACACTTGGCCCAGATACAGGCTCCAGCTTGCCATGTGCAGAGTACATTGCCAGAACAACTGGCCATCTTGTCCATATAAAAACACAATATAAAACAACCCTAAGGGCGTATGGGTGTTACATTATACTATAGATATTTCTTTTTCTTTTTTCTTTTTTTACAATCTAATATTTGGACTTTTCCTTTTTACAGTTGCTTTAGAGTCCTTGCTATAGTAATTTTTGTGTCTGATTGCTTACTTTTTACTAGACAGCAGGTGCATCTACATTAGATGCTAAAAGTGCAGTAGACTAATTCTGCTGTGCGTTAGCACATCATAGCAAAAGCCCTGCTAATGCATTAATACACTATACAATTAGTCTACTGCGCATTAGTTTCATGTAAAAATGTGTTGTAAGTTTAGTACCTGTTATTACAGGTACTAAACAATGCATCATAATTACAGCACATTATTGCACGTGTAGACATGCCCAGCAAGAACATATGTACCCTATGTACATGTTCTAAGTGTATCATTTTTTAACCTCAGCAGATATCACAGGTTGGAGAATGCAAGCTAATTTTAAGAGATCTTGCAAATAAATTGCATTGACCCTGCAAAGAGCTGCTGACAGTGCATAGAAATGACTGATAACAATACTCTTTGGCCAACAACTTGGTTTATACACAGCACTGAGCATGTTCTTCATTTGTGTTTCTTTGTTTTCTGTTACTGAAGGCAGTGGCAGAAGAACAGGACTTCCGCTTCTAAAGAGTTCATTTGCTCGGTGGGCCTGTTTATCCCTCATCTGAAGCAATAATTGTCTCTGCTCAGGACTCAAAAAATAAAACACTGATTTCTAGGTAAACTGTGGGAGTCCCCTAGCTTGGCACAGTTAAAATGAGAAGGAATGAAGCAGTACAAAACAGATTAAATATCCCCATTAGCAGAAAAGCGGGTAACAACTGAAAGCACCCAGTGTGGAAAAGGAGGCCTCTAGTTGTACATGCAGAATTCTGGGCCTAATGCAAAGTCCTCTGTTAAGGAGACTTATTTCACTGATTCCAGAGGATTTGCACATACACACACCTATGCATATATTTTCATTGTGCTGCCGTTTAGGTGTGCTACTGCTAGGGTATCTGGGAGCAAATCCCATAGGCTCCATTGGGTCTTATGGAGGTAAATTCTATCACAAGTGAATGTGCCTGATAGGTTCCTCTGCTTGTAGGTGGCTATACACAGAAAACAGGAAGGTTTCTGAACGTACAACTTTTGCACACATGTAAATAAAGGTCACTATAAATCATGCCCTGATACCTCTCCTCTCTCTGATTCTGTTATTTCCATAGCAACTAATTATGCTATGAACCAAAGATCATGACTTTAGGTGACATGTAAACAGAATAAGATGAGCTATTAAGCAGCAAAGATCCTTTTTCATGCAAATTTCCTTATCAGGAAAAAAAAAAAGGAAAGGGATTAAAGAAAATATGTCTGAAATTGGGTCTCAATGGAATATTAACTCTTTAAATAAAAAATGGACAAGGCTGTGGACAGCAAAAGGTGTATGAATTCAGTAAATTGGGCACATCCCTAGTGTTTATTGGCTGCCCTTCCCTCCTTATCTCCCTCTGTCATAGTATCATTTGAGTTCCTATTTCCTGGTGCTCAGTCCCAACTGAGTATAGTCTTTAAAGTTGCTGAAATTGCTAATGCCAAACAAAGACCCTTGGAAATAAAATGGGAAGGACTGTGTTCAATTGGATTAAACCAATTTAAGGCAAATCCCTAAGACCTTCTCATTTAACTTTGAATCCAGTTTTTCAGTGAAGTACTACACTGGTTTTAAGCATTTTTGGTGTTTTTTCAGTGGTAAAATGCTTTAAAAATAATCCTCATTCAAGATGTCACCTCGATGATGATAATCCAAAACAATGTTCCTTAAGCAGAGGAAGACTATGGTGACAGCCCAGAACAAAATGAAGAGGTAGTTGTGTTTGCATGCCTGCCTCATCTTGGGCTTTTTGGCTGTATCTCACTTGTAATCAGATATTATGTGTGTACATGAATACCATAACCAGACTCAGGCTACTTTTGTATGGAGCTCTGAACCTGATAACCACCTCTGACTTCTGCTACTTCATTCCCATTCCTTCCTTAGGGGGAGGAGTTACAGGGAGGACTCAGGATTCAGGGGCAAGAAGGCAAATCACTTGATCTCGGTCTTTCACCAAATTCTTAGGATTTCACCTCATCAGGTTCAGCATTCATTTTCTACCTTTGGGACTTTTCCAACCCCCCTCTCTGTTTGGTGTGGAGTGTCTTGAAACCAAGGAGATCAGCATGGGCAGTGGGGTGGGAAGGACTACTGGAGGCTGGCTTGTTGATGGTCAAGGTAGCAGACAGTGACAGTGACTCATCAGATTGTCTGCCCATCTTGTGGGTAGGAGCGCTTCTCTGCAAAGGCATGCAGTTAATAATCATTTAGCTTTCTGTCAGTGCTCCAGAATTGTTCCATGCTCATGTTTAAAGACAGCTGTCTGCTTTTCTGAACAGAGAAAAGCCTGTTTCACAATTCCAGTTATGCATGACACCATCAAGATAAATCATAGGCCTGATGCTGTCTTGCTGTACTAATTTACACCCATGCAAAATAAGCGTGAAATGTTATCAGATCAGAATATATACTTTGGTGTAAAAATCATGTCAAAGATTCTTGACTGTATCATTAATTGCTAATGAAAATGAACCACTGGGCCCAATCCTTTGTTTTATCACACAAATCAAATTAGGTAACATTTCTGTTTTTCTAGGCATGTTTGTGTTCTTCAGTTGCAAGTGCTGTGGAGAAAGGGTAAAAAGAGTGCTTACTAGTTAGGTAGCTGAGGAAAGGGATAAGTAGCACAATCAGTTTAAGGGGGTATAGGTTGTAGCCATGTTGGTCTAAGGACACAGACAGACAAGGTTCTTCAGGTAAATCTGATATCTTTTATTGAACTGGTCTAATAAAAGATATCAGATTTACCCAAAGAACCTTGTCTGCCACAACCAGTTTAATGCTTTTATGTAGAAGTCTCTGTACATGCATTTAATTAAAATGTTAAAGGATTTGGTATATATTGATGAACCTATAATTGTTGATTTATTGTAATCTTCCTGTATGGAACAGTCGTGTTAACTCTAGAAACAGTTACGCTCCTGTAATAGTATGAGGTCATATACTTTCTGGAGTTTGCAGCCAGCTGCTGTAAGACAGGGTGAATTCTCACACAAGCATACTCTTAGGAGCACACGTGTGTACTTTTTAGCAGGTGTCATATTACAACCAGCAGAGTGCAGTGTTGCACATTTCCATGTTGGAAGAAGTGTGCGTCACACACTTATAGGCTATTTATTGTGCTGTGTCTCTTATTATATGTTTTTCTTCCCTGTGACTATCTTGCAATCAGCACCACAACGTAAAAAATTTCTGGCAAGAAAGGGCATGGAAGGCACCTTATAGGTGAAAAAGGGAATTTTGGAATATATCGTGTATAAGAGGCAGTGTGGAAAAATTTGTGAGACGCTCATAATCAGGCTGTTGAGCATAGGGACATTTGCAAAACAGGTGGCAGGTAATGCAAAATAGTACCTCTTGATTAGGTATGGAAGGATCGTTACAAAGAGCTTTGAAGATGGTGAGGAGAAGTTCAGTCTGGCACCAGGGAAATGACTCAAAGATCAAACTTATGGAAGAAAAGGATGAGTTAAGCAGGTGACTTTTGTCTGCAAAGAAGGGGTTGATGGTAGAGATCATGGTGGAGGAGGAAGTAATAATCAAGGTAGACATAATGCAGGCCTAATATAAGGCCCTTTGAATTGAAGCCCACTGGTTCCACTTGATATCAAGTCAGGCGTGGACAGATTTGGATACAGTAGTGGGGTTGTGTGGGAAGGAGAGCAGACCTTGGAGCTGTTGCGGAGGATGACTTAGAATCTGAACGCATTCTGGACGAGTGAAATAGTAGAGAGGGAGATGCCAAAATTAACCCCAGACTACAGGCTGAAGTGGCAAGGGGGAGTGGTAGGAAAAAGGTTAGAGGTAGGGGGAGTTGAACAACACTGGGGGAAGAGTATAAGGAGTTTGTTTTTTTTCTTGCTAAGGGAAGCTGAAGATGAAATGGTAAGGCAAAAATGTCAGAAACAGGCCAAGCTAGTGTTGGATGGAAGGAGGCGGGTCAGGAGTGAAGAGGTAGATTTGTGAGCCATCATCATGGAGATGATTGCTAAAGCCCTGTGAATGGATGAGATTGCTCTGAGAGAGGATATAAAGGGATAATGGACTTGTTAGAAATCTGCCTTTAATATCAAAACCTGTTACAGTCTCGATCTGGTGCCAAGGCTTAGCTTGGCTTTATTACTTTGCAATCTCCTCTGTTCCATAGGTCAGATTTTGTTCAGCATATGCACTGTATCATGACATGATACTTGCATTCATATTCCTGAATAGGGCTGTTACAACATAAATTGAGCGTGGAACTGGTATCCACACAAATGAAGCTTCTCTTAGTGAGAAGATACTTTTAGTGAGATTGCATGGTGCTTGTTTTTTTACATATGGGAATCCAAGGGAACTGGCCACAGGCCAGGAATGTACAGGTGTGGTTGGGAATATAGAAAATGGATGATGGGTGTGGCAGGCCAGCAGGGGGCGCTCCCGTTTTGAGCCGCCCACCTCCCTGCGCCCGACCACCTTCCAGGCTCCAAGTGCCTCCCTGGGGTGCCTC
>JAGPOW010000304.1:113851324-113871304 GCA_030014935.1 Caiman crocodilus | reverse complement strand
ATCCCTGCCCTGAGGGATTCACCAGCAGCCTCTCAGGCTGGCACGGGGAGAGGTTTCTGGAGAGGGGCACCCATGGTGGCATTTCTGCCACAATGGGCAATAAAGACAAATGGGGCCTCATTTGTGAATATAGGCCCAACTGTTAGCAAATGAGTGCATACCAGCTGTGATGTCTTTCCAGAAGCCTCTGGGAGCACTGTAACTTGCAGATACCATTTCTTCTCTGTTCTTTCTATACTCCTGGGGAGTGTTCATGTATTGTTGGTCTGTCTGGTACTCGTTCAGTTGCCCTGTCTGATGATCTGGTTCTACCCACTTTTTGAACACTTCTCTCCCTCCTTCTCTAGGAAGGCAGAAGGTGGGTAAATAGTTTTGCTTACTTGTATACACTGGGGCATACAACCCAGGTAACCCTTATACAGATGCCAGAGAGGTTCTTACTCTAATGTGCATATATACATTTTCCAAGTCAGTATTTAGCCCCGTGGTGCAACACTGTTTCAAGGGCTTGGCGTGTAAGCATGCCAAAAGCTTCCTCCCCTTCCCCCTTTCTTATGAAACAGTTTTTAATTTAGAGCATTAATGATTGATGATTTTAAAAGAGGTGGATTCTGAGGGTGAATCTTAGCAGCAGCTCAGATTATTATACATCACAAATTAGCTCTTCATAGATATGAAAGAGAGTTACTATGAAGCTCCTTGCTAAAAGATGCCCATTAGGGAATTGGCATTACTACAAGATATATACAACAGGTGAGGTGTTGAAAGGCTTCTGCCTCTCTTCTTCCCCCTCCCAGTATAGATATCCTGTTGTCTGAAAGGTAGACATACACATTTTTGTTTATTATTTATTCTGGAGCCACTTTAAGGCATTCCTCTCTTCTGCTTCACTTTATAAATAAATCTACCCTTTGCATTGAGGACTGAGTTTCTAGCAGGTTTGAATAATTTTGCACTTCCGTCCTCTCAACTGTCAGGTTACTTCCGTTTTCTTATGATCTACAGTGCGGGTGGTTGAAAGGAAAAAGAGGAAGGAAGGCAAAAGAAAACTGAGAATTCGCTGCTTATTTTCAGTGGGAATTGATGATTTGCTACCTTAAGAGAGCATCAGATCTGGTGCTTCTGCCTCTTCCTTCATCTGGGTGCCAGCATATATGGATTAGTTGTAGGACCCTCAGGAACAGGATTTACAATGGAAATGCTGAATTGACCTCTGTTTACTTCAGCAACACTACAGAGCACTACATTTAACACCAAGTGGTCAGCTGACACTATTTCAACATTGTCTATGTACAACATTGTCCACCAATTAATGTATGCTCATGGGCATTTTTATATGCTCACAAAGGGCGTTTCACAAACATGAGTCACCACCCACACAGGTTATACATCCTGAAGATGCAAAGGAATTATGTTGGCACCTGAGAAATGGCCTGCTGGTTATCCATTTAGTAATATTACTAAATTATTACTATTATTACTCTATTACTTCATTTCACCAGTTCTTTCTCTGCAGAGATCCAGCTTGCAGTATCTGAGTGTTTTGAATCAAAACTAGTGACAGAGGTGATACCTTTTATTAGATCAAACTAGATATTTGCAAAAAAATGGCTTTATTTGCAAGCTTTTGGGTGCAGGCACCCTTCCTCAGGCATAGGAGATTGCAAAGATTGTAAAAAGTTCTCCTAGGTAGAAATGAAAATGTATATTTCATATGGAGTGTTTTGAAAGCATCAGTGAGTTTAATCTCACAGTACCCCTAACTGGTAGTGTTGTTACCCTCATTTTACTAGACATAAAGGCTAAAAACACCACATTTCTCCAGGGACAAAACCTTTTACTCTGGAATCCTGCAGAGGGAAGAGCCCATTGTTCTACCTTTAAGTACCTGTGAAGTACAAAGAAAACTGTCTCTCTGCCCCCCTTCTGGACAATCTGGTCGAAGTGGAGTTAATTGCCTTTCAAGCATGTAAGTGACTGTCCTACACGCATTTTGATGGAGTGAAAGCCCCAGACAATCATACTGGAGATAAAGCTGACGTCTGCTTTTAGCCAAAAAGATGCTTTAAGGCAAGACTGTTCAGGGAGTCTGTGACAGACTAGGTGGGAACTCGTATGCCCCTATTTCCCAGGCACAGGGAGGAATCATAGTGGAGAAGTGACAATCGCAGGAAAAGTAAAGGGTGAATCAGAAGCCCAGGAATTCTGTTTGTTTGGGACAGTGCTTGTACCCTGGAAGACAAGGACTTTTTATTTTTGGGACTGGGTTTGTACATCAGAGAAAAGGGAGGGAGCAGATGGCAGCTGTGGATTGTAAGAGCCCACCTTGTGAAAAATGCCTCTAAACAGAATGAGGAAACTGAGGGATGGGTGAGCTATAGGTCACCCAAGGCTCAGAGGCAAGTGGGATCAGAGCCACATTTAGAATCTGGGAGTACATAGTTTTTCTTCCTAATGGGAGATGTGCTGCAAAAAAAAAAAGAGGGGGAGGCGGGGGAACAGGTTGCACTAACCCACTGTGGGGAAGATATTTCATCATGACCAGGGGGAACATCATGACCATTAAGGCAGTTTTTTCTACTTGCAGAGGAAAACCACTTTCTTGGTGTGGGTAGGACCTTGACCAAGGTAATGTATAGTTGACCTCCCACTTTCTCTTTCAGTGGGAAGGTCTTGGCTTTATTCCTGCTTTATGGAAATGGAAGACTCCTTCTGTGGCCATATGGCTGAGCAAATTGAAACTCAGGGGCATCTGAACCCCAAGTCTCCAGGACTGGGCCTGCACATAGGATATTTGCCAAAAGATTTAGAAGCATCTGAAGCCCCAGGCAGGGGTGGAGGATGTCTGCTGGTAGCAGGGCCACATATGGTTCTTGAATGACTCATGGATTTGGAATTGATTTGGCTTGGAAGATTTCCTTGAACAAAATTTTTTTTTTTTTTTTTTTTTTAAAGAGAGAGACTCCTCCCTAGCTTGCTTCTGCAGCCATATGGCTGAGGGCATGTAAAACTCAGGGCATCTGAACCCCAAACTTCTAGATTTGGGTTTGCACATAGAACACCTGCCAAAGGATTTGGAAGTATCTGAAGCCCTAGGCCTAGGGGGTGGGGGAATACTTGCTGGTAGCAAGGTCTCATATGGTTCTTCAATTCCAAATCTGTGTTAATCATTCATTTGGCTGATTTGACTTCAGACACACAATTTTTCCATTTAAAAAAAAAAAAAAGATGCTAACAGCCTGTGTCTGGTGAATTCTTATCCTGGAGAGAAGATGAATGAGAACCATTAGACTCTGGCATAGCAGTTTATAAATGAACTGAGTGAGAGGATGGTTTGCGAGAATGAACCATGTGAAACCACCACATCTCACTTTCTCTAATTTGCTCTCTAATTAATTGATGTCTGTGTCTGTGTTGATTTGTGTTGGTGCTGCTGTGATGGCTCTTATGAGGGACCTGGTTTCAACTTGATTATTGCTTTACCTGAGCAAGCCATTTAAAAACACCAGCTAGCTAGTAGCTACCTTTCTGCCGTGCCCCAGGGAAACAGTCAGTGACAGTTGCTGCCTCCCAACCCTACAATCCAAATTAACATGACATTTAAAGGAGGGGAGAAAGGAGATAGTAATATTCCTGTTTTACAAATGGGGGTATGAGGCACAGGTGGAAGACTAAAGACTTGTCCAAGGTCATATAAGAAGCATGCAGCAGAGAAGGTAATTGAGCCTAGTTCTTCTGACGCTCAGCCCATGCATGTAACCATAGTCCCAGGCTCCCTTTCTGAAGAAGTTCTACTGCAATGGGGGCTAAAAAAAAATCATAGAAAATGAGGGATGGAAGGGACCTTAGGAGGTCATCTAGTCCACCTCCCTGCTCAAAGCAGGACCATCCCCAACTAGATATTTTGGGGTAGGCATGTCACAAATTAATCCCACATTTTCTCTGAGTATGACTCTGATCCCCTCCTTCTGCCAGATCATCTGTTCTGCTTTCTGCTCCCTGACCAATCTGCTGCTCTGTTTTGTGCTTCTTGCCCTGTCCGACACTGCGCTGTTTGCCCTCTCCCCGGTTTGACAAGTGCCACACACAGAGGCTGCCCATACCACTTTGGCATCCCTGACACAGTTTGGCGACCCCTGTTTGACTGCATGAGAGATTGTAGACTGCTTGGTGAAAAGGTGGTTGAAATGTCAGTGTGGTAGCAGCCAGTATGAGAATGTGATACCCTCACATGTCAATCTAGCAGGCTACAGGACAAAGATAGAGACGGGTATGTCGGCAGAGAAGCAAACGAACTGACGGAACTTTACACTGAGTAGTGTAACAATATAACAGGAGAGTGCCCTCCTGCTTGATAGACCTAGTAAACAGGTTGAGCTAGCCTTTTTAACAGATTTTTCTGCAAAACACATGTGCAAAGGATGCATGATTTTTTTTGGTCAAAATTCTGATTGTCCTATGTGATCAACACTCCCTGTACGAGTGTGAATATTTCAGTCTGTCATATAGACCTACTCAGTCCTTTAAGACCGATTGCATTTCAGACTACATCTGAATTCAGTTGCTCCTTGCTAAGAACTAAATCTCAGGAGCTGCTAGCAGCTGGGATGATTAAAACTCACCCCATGTTCCAGCGTATATAGGACTGATGGAAAATAGAATTATCCAAGGGAACGGACCTGGTGAAATCTAAAATACATGCTGTGGTTCCTCCACCTGCATGCTTATTGGTTAAAAGCAGCTCATGCTGGATTTGCTGAGACAAAACCAAGGGGAGGTTTTATTTTAAAGAAGGTGGGGGTGAGAGAGTAATATTGTCTGAGGATAATTTTGATTGGCTGGGGAAGGGCAGGAGCCAGCGAGAGTGCTGAGCCTGCATTCATGAGATACAGTAAGAAAGCTCATTCTCTGCCTCTCGCTTCAGATGCAGGGATGGACCACAGAGCTGTGACTGTATACTAGCAGAGAGCATGATTGGACTGGAGTCTCAGAGGAGTGTCAGCAGCACTGTGAATGAAGCTCCGTGGCTCACTTACCATAGGCTCTGTCTGTGTGAGAGAAAACAGGGATCATTAAAGTGAGCGGAGCATCTCGGGGCAGAGCAATGTGGCAAAGAGCAACGGGGCATGGGATCTGTTCACCTTTTGGATAATTTCTGTTCTTGCCCACAAAGCTGTGCAGCATCCCCTGTGCAAGTGGGTGGCATGTGGAGCCAAGGTTTTATATGGCATTTATGATAAATGCAAGATCCAACTTTTTTCTAAATTTTGTTGCTTTGGGTACAGTGTCTCTCTCTCTCTCTTTCGTTTTTGGTAGCGGGGCGGGCCGGGGGGGGAAAGTGTGACACCGGAGGGAATGTTTTCTTGTTCAGAAGTCTCTCTCACGTGGAAGCACGCTGTTCCCTTACTCCTGGCTAAGCAGACTCCAGTTCACCAACTTGCACACTTAACTCCTTGACAGAATGGCAGGCCAAAGAACAGCTGTTGCAAAGCAATAGGGGGATAAGGAAAGAGGAAAATAATTAATAAGCCTATCGCCCCCCACCGCCAACACTCAGCAACTACTGCATCACTACTAACCACGGACCACTTGGAAGTCACCATGCGCAGGTCTAGCACCGATGAATCGACCTATCACAGGAGCCCTTCTTTGGACAGCAAGGATTACAGTTTTCCAAATGGCGCCTTCCGGCGCTACAGCAGCATGTACGGTGGCCAATTTGGAGCTGCCAGCAACTCATTTTTTGGATTCCACACCAACCCAGGCCCTAAGGCCACCAAGGCTAAGTACACGTCCCCCAAGGGAAACAAGTACGTTGTCTTTTACCTGGATCTCTCATTTATTTTTCTCCTAGAACTGAAGAGGTGCAGCATGGCTCACAACTGTCTCCAGTGCATCAAGTACCTAATGTTCGTCTTCAACCTTCTCTTCTGGGTGAGTACATGCTGCAAACCACAAGATGTTTGCATTTGTGTTTATTAAGTTTGTGGTGGTTTGTAAAGTTGTTTGTGGTGCTTTATAAGGTTATTGTTTCTTTTACGCTTCCTAACAGCTGAAAATCAGATGCAAGTGAGGTCTAGGCCAGTCCTCCTTTGGCTTATGCTTAGATGGAGCCAAATTAATGTGGGGGTTTTACAACCCAAACAGTAAGACCCTGATATAGGGCAAAATATGCTGTATGCAAGGTTACTCGTATAGATTTTCTTTGTTACCTGGAAGTTGTATGTTCACTGCATGGCCTTGATTCTTCACTAGTTCAGTCTACACCTAACTTTGAGTATGTGAATGGTCTCATTGGAATCAGTAGGACTATTGTGTGCTTAAAAATAAGCAAGTGCTTAAGTGCTCTGCTAGACTTAGGACAATGTGCTTAGTATCTTACACTATTCAGTTGGTGATGAGGAATCTGCAGATAATTTTTCTTCCCCATCATTGCTGGCTCCCCATGTAAGTACTTCCTCTTAGAGTTGTATATCTAAACTGAAATCCAATGACTTTCTCACCTAGTTTGAATTATTTGAGGTGATTATTTCATGGCCTGAATTCACCCGAATAGGAGATACTCATGAGCCACCAGGGCACACATGACAGGACGTATCTGCCTGCATCTCTATGTCATTTTAATAGATTAAGCAGCTGGCAAAAGCAGGCAGGTGGGTATTTCTCTGCAGTGAATCCTGAATGCTGTGATCCATATTAAAATGAAATAACTTGATTGGTAAGATGGAAGAGAAAAGGAGTTCTTGTTGAAGGTAGCCCACTGCAGTCCCCAGTGTGGGTGGCTCTCTTAATAGGGGCCTGTCTTCAGTTACTTCATTTGTGTTGCCCTCAGTGTGGACCATCAATGTGCTAAGGCAGAAGGGAGTGTCCTGGCAGCTCTATATTGGTACAAGAAAGGACATGGGATAGGGGGGAGTGTATTGTAGCTGAAACTCCTCACTTGCTTACTACAGATTCTCTATGCTATCATGCCTTGCCAGAGGTGAAAGAAAAGGATGTGTGCACTAAACTGAAAGAGGATTTTTCCCCCTTGTATTAAGCACTAGAGTACAGCTGCTAAAGCCATGCATGCTGCAGTGTCTTGTGCATCAGAAAGCACTACATGTGGGTAAGTTCCACTGGTATGAGTAACACCCCAATGCCAAGGGGTCAGGATGTAATAAACTAATATGCATCCACTGAGTGTCCTGGTTCAAAGAAGGGATATAAAAAAACAGGGAGGGGGGGCTTTTACAGCTCCAGATAAGCTGCAGTCCCATGGAGACACTTTCTGTCAGCTTGTCTTCCAGCTCTGATTTTCACATGCTGCTGGGGTCCCATAAGTCGCCTGATGTTTTTCCCAGCTTATTCCAAAGCTTCCTGAAAAAGAAAGGGATGCTGGTTCTTGCTCTTTTAAGCCTTTTGCTTCCTCTTAGACAATCAGCCGCCTCTGACCAAGATTATGGAGCAGTCAGCAATCTGAATGGTGTGCTAGAGAAATCCGATGGAGTTCTGGCATGAATAGCCCTTTTAAAAACTATGTTCGGCGGTGCCACAAAGGCTGTTCTCCCTATGCTGCTTCCTTTTATTCCATTCAGCCTGAACTGAAGCTTATGCATATGTTTAAAAATGTATTGCTGTGTGCAACGTGCATGCATTTACAATGGGAAGATGCCAGGCTATTTCCTCAGAGTGTTTCACAGTGGCAAAGCTGTAACAGTTTTTCAGTAGCAGAGGTGAGGGTTGGAGGGGGAGATTTTCTTCCACTGAAACCATCAAAGCTTTTCCCAAGCATTTGGAGGGGAAAAGGGCTAGTTAAAATGAAAGAAAATATGCATCATAACAGTGCAGGCACTGGGAACGGGTGGTGTCAAGTGCTGCAGCACGGTCTCTACTTTGTTTCCCTTTGACATGCTTCGTGCACAGCAGGAATGATTGATAATGATCGTGTCCAAATGAGGTTTGCATGGTGTGTAGCTGGAACGGACTTGGATCTTCACCTTCTCACATGGCAGAGAGTAAATCCAAAGAAGTTATTTGAAGGTACTGGCTTAAGTGGATCCACATTAAAGAAAAATACAAAGGACTTATTTCTAATGCTTGGATCACGCTTTGGGGTTTTGTTTTTGCTTTTAAAAAGTTGCTGCCAGTCACCTGGCTTGTAATTATTGGATGAGAAATGAAAGGAAAAGAGTTTATAGAGTGCTCAGGAGAAGCAGGATTCTTCTTTGACTGAATACCTGCCAAAGTATTTTGCTGTCCTCTTATCCTGTTCTAACTCTGTACCCTGCCCAATCTTTCCAGATGACAAAAGAAAGCAAAAGGAGAATCAGTCTTTTTCTAGCCTATGTCTTCTAAATACAAACAGAAGTTGTCCGTGCCCCCCCATAATGAGCAATCATTATATTAAATGTGAGAGAGCCCCTGCTCCCACAGCCTCTTTCTGCTTTGTGCCTGGTTATGAACAAATGTTTGGATTTTCTTTTCACAAAATGTAGTTCTCTTTTGCTCTGCCTCCCCTATTGAACAGCTTCATGTATATTTGTGGGCTTCTTCAGCCCATTTCTGTGCATGGATAGCTCTTCCTCATCTGAAAAGGGGGGACATCAGCAGACTCCACCAAGGACTAACTCCTATGGGTCAGATTTCTGAAGAAAAATCTTGGCTACAAGTATGGTAAATGTGTAAGTGACAATCCCAAAGGCCTTGATTTTACACATTTCTGGCAGGCTTTATTGGTTTAGGTGTTGTACTTGTATTGTAAAAATTTAACAAGCTGTCATGCAGCTTGTGAAATTAGAGCAAAAATCTCCTCCATTGTCTTGCAGCTGGGTCAAACACAAAGGGTTTTTGCAGCCGTCAGTGGCTGAGGTATCTGACCAAATGCAGATCTATCCCCTTGTAACGCATGCCATAAGTCACTGGCATAGAGCTAGATTCTCATCACTTTATATTCCTTGAGTAGCTCCCTGCTCCCTAAAGAGTCCTGTTTGCATTCATTATTCACTCTTGGAGTAGCGTGCTCCTCAACTCAAGTATGAATATCAGAATGTGGCCCATAATTGTTAGAAGGCAGTGCTGTATGTCTAATGGGACTTGTCACGGAGATGTCATTTCCCTGAGAATCACCATGTGCAATATTCATTGTATTGCTATGTTGGCTCATCAGCTCCCTAAAAGACTTCCTTTGCCTAATGTATAAGGTGTGCCTAGGATTGTTCTGTTATACAGCCTTTGATTTTCTTATGCTGAATCTCTCTAACTCTGGAGATCTCCTCACCTGATCACTAAGCAGATATTCTCCTTGAGAAATACCCAGGGAAAACAACCAGATTCTTTCTACCTTCCATTGTCTTTACACGCACAGTTTCCTTGAAACAGTCACTGAAACTAACAACTTTATTTTTTGTGCAAAGAGCTTCAGGCTGTGCTGAGCCTACTTTTGTTGGTGGGGATGGTACTTTACCAAAGTAGGATTCAGGTCCCAAAGGCAGCATGAGTGTTACACAAAGGTAAAGAGCAACTCTTTGTTTTACCTTTTATATTTTCCCAGACTTATCTATATACTCCCACGTTCTTTGGCTGCTAATTCAAGAACCACCTTTCTAAAATGCAGAAGAGAGAAACCAGGTAGATCATCCTTGTGTTTCCTTTATCTCTTTCTTACAGAACCCTGTGCTGGAAGAAGCAGGAGATTAGTTATTAACTCTTATAGGTTTGTTTTTTTTTTTTTTAAGGACATTTGTTTGACACATCAGATAATGAAATAACCAACAGAAAATATGAAATAGGAAACAGTCTCCTGAGTGATGATACCCTAAGGAACAGATACTGAAAACTGAAGAGGGCACAAGAGGCAGAGTAGAGCAGTTCAGTCCAGTGGCAGATCCCAAGGTGGGGAGTGCAGTGGTGCAGTTGCGCTCATAGTGCTCCACCTGAAGTTTAAAAACTACCTAGCCATTGCAGCAGCATTTCTTTTTAGCCAGCAGTGAGGAAATCAATTGACTTCATGGCTCATTGTAATCTACCTAATTCCTTCTAAACTCTTTATTCCACAGTTGTTAATGATCCTCACTCATTTTTAATGATCTTGATGTTCCACTAATTAAACTATTTTTCTTTCTGCCATTCTGCTGTCTGCTACTGGGTCCTGGTAGTGGACTTCCTGTTTCACAGTCCTGTAAACTTTTTTTTTTTTAAGTCTGGCTAGAAGCGTTAACTCAAGAGAACATTAACTCAGGTGTGGAAATAACTTTCAGTGAAGCATTGCATCCACTGCCAATATGTTTAAGAAGGCTAGGTTTTGTTTTATGAATTTGAAAAAGAGATGTATATTTATTGCTAATGGTTGCAGAGCTAATGAAACATCTTTTGATTATGTTTTGCCTCATTTGTTTTCTTAAGAGATGATATAGCAAATTAATGCACCTTTCAATAAAGTTATATTTGTTTTTGTTTCAATCTCATTAGTTGAACTTCTCATTTCTTTTTAACAGGAGAAAATTATATATTGCATTACATGTGATGATGCACCCACTAACAGCACCCTCCTTCCTTTCAAAATCCTAGATCTGCCCATGGTTGGGTTAATTCTCATTGCTCATCTCTAGACAAATGTTGTCTTCTCAATATTAAAACATATTAAAATAGTTTTTAATGTTAGCACTTCAAGCCTTGGAAGGGATCTGTGAACATATTCTTTTGTGTTGATGAAATCACTGGTTGAAAAGGGGGGAAAAATTGTCACGCATGGCTTTTTGATTTGCCAGGTGCCATCTGCTTTGTATGTCAGATGTAGGATGAGTAACCAAGAAGGCTACTTTCTTCTGTGCTGGTCTTAGAGCCAATGTTGCATAAACTCTCCTGTTGTTTCATCTTTCAACCTGTATAAAAATCTTGACAGCTCCGAAGTGTGACACTGCTGCACCTTGGCTTCCAAGGCAGCTCTTTTACAGGCTCAGCTGCAACAATCTGAAATACAGGTTCTAAGGTTTGGTGTACAGACATTGGGCATTAGCATGGTGTGGGAGGCAGGAAGATATCCTCTACAAAAAAGAAAGAAAACCATGTTTTAAGAGAGGAAATAAATATTGGTTAA
Organism: Caiman crocodilus; assembly: GCA_030014935.1. Taxonomy (NCBI): domain Eukaryota; kingdom Metazoa; phylum Chordata; order Crocodylia; family Alligatoridae; genus Caiman; species Caiman crocodilus. The sequence goes on along the minus strand of JAGPOW010000304.1, from coordinate 113,860,227 downwards.
AACTTTTAGGATGTTACCACCTATCTCTCTTTGCTGGGTTATTACTTATAAACATTTCTCCTTTTGCATAGATGAGATCATAATTGATATCATAAATACAAAAAATACTTGACATCAGCACCTTGTGCTTAGGGGATGATACCCCAGGTCATCAGTAAACAGGATTTAAGGCCAGTATGTGACACTGGATGTACTTCTGCATTAAGTTTTAAGATCCTACCCTGCACAGAGGACTGAGGGAATCTGGAGTTTGGCCCTGGGCATCCATAAGTAAAGTGCAGTACATGCTTGGAACTCTCCCTTTTCCCCCACGCACATGCATGCATACATACTGGAAGTTAGGGAATGGGCAGGAAGAGGCAGAGAACAGGTAAAGGATTGGTTCTGTCTTCAGAAATGCATTAGTTAGCCTGGTGAGTTGGTGCACCAGAGGCATTGCCAGTACTGAATTGCAACTCTCTGGAAATAATTGAGAGGGAGAGGGAATCATTGTTCTCTGAGAGAGAGTTCCTCCATGTGCTGCTCTTAGAGACACAGTGGTACATCACCTCTCATTAAAGGCTGTATCCTGAAGCCAAAAAATCCAGCCTTTGGCATGCAAATTCTAAAAGAGGAAAAGACTCCCAGTGCCCTGACTCTCCAGTGTACTCCAAACAGCAGGCATGAGGCACAGGCTAATCTTAACGTGTCATTGGGCAGCTGCTGCATGAATGATTCAATCCTTGCATGCTGACCTCCCTTCATTATGACCGCTGGGTGGGGGTAGAGGGACATCTCTCACCTCCTTATCACCCCAGCCAAACCTTCGAAACCAATTAACTATTGAAGAAGAGCCTCTGTCTGACCATGTTTGTTCCTATAAGAGTGAATATTTGTGGGGGGCAGGGATGGTAGGAGGCACCTGATGATTTTGTTGAAGCAGTGTCATCACCCTTCATACGCATCAGTTTACTGGTTTGGACTGAACACGTCTGGCAAGAAATCTCATTGAGTGTAAATAGCTGAGGATTGTCATCCTAGTTATTCAAGGGATCAAACATTTAATCAGAAGAGACAACACTTCAGTAGGTCACTGAACTGGTCAAAAAGTTCCCCCTTCCCTCAGCAACTTCAGTTAAGACCTGGTGCCAGGGCCAAATTAATGCGGAGGCAGAATAGACACATGTCTAGATCCCCAAGTGAAGAAGGCACCCAGTTGTGCTTATTTTACATACTATAATTATTGAGTGCGTGCACACGCACGCACGCGCGCGCACACACACACACAGAGTATTGCGTAGGGGCCCATGGTTGCCTAGGGCCAACTAAAGGGTTAATCCAGTCCTGCTTGGTGCCTCTATTCTCTTTCCTGTAGTACTGAAAGAGGAAAAATGGTGCTACCTCTGGCCTTGAGTGGCTAAAGAAGCAAAATGTGGTGTATACTAGTTTCTTCTTCCTCCATTTCTGAAGTGAGGATGGAGATAACAGGAGCGGGTAGGAAACTAAGGGCTGAACTGTGGAACCCCTCCTCACTTTCACAAACCCTTATCTAAGAAGGCCCACCGGCTTCAGTATCCTGCTTTGTGCAAGTGCTCATTTGGAAGTGTTGTGTATCCAGGACCCTGTTATTAGTTAGGACCATGCCTTCTCTCTTGGAAGTGACTTGGAGGTACAGGCAATTCTCGACTTACAACGTTTCGAGTTGCAACGTTTCACACCTACAACGTTTATAAATTGACACCCTGGTTCAACTTTATGACATCAGTTTTGACTTTACACACTTGATCTGATGCGACGCCACGTCAGCAAACAAGTTTGCTGTATCACCCAACTCCCTGGAGAACATCTGTTCAAACTTCCTTGGATGCTTTCTTTAAGAAAGCAGACAAGACTCCTGAGAAGACTCCAGCCAAGAACCCTTCAAAAAGTCCAACCAAGAGCCTTTGAAAAAGTCCAGCAAAGTCACCTCAAGTAAGTCCTTCCAAATCAATGTTTGCTATTTACAGTATGAATACATTAATGTAGCTATATTACTCATCTATAACTGAATAAGCACAACATTTAGGAGTATTTTTGGTGAAAATAGGGTATCGGGCCTTGGTTCAGGAGCCAATCTCCCATTTATAACATTGTTTCTTACGACAAAATTGGTTCCGGGTTGCAACATTTTGACTTAAGGTGCAGTTTTCAGGAACCAACTGTGTTGTAAGTCCGAGGACTGCCTGTATATTTACCACCTATTATGCAAAAGGGAGACTTTAGGATGAAAAATCATTAGAAACAAAACCAGGCTTTTAATAGAAAAGAAAAATGCATCTCAGGCTAATTTTTGTCAGGTGCCTTCTCTATATGCCGAACAGCTGATGGAATGGACCCATAAAATATGGTGTGTTTTGGTTATGAAGAAAATGACATGCCTAAAACACTTAGTACAGTCATAACTGAGTGTTCCTTGTTTGGGCCAGTGGAAGATGATAAATTCAAAACAGTTGGACCCCAGCATTACATCATTTCTAATACCTTCTCCCCTGGCATTTTAACTTGAAGAGTTTAAAGGCTGGCCTATCCTTGCTTCTCATTCGTGACTCACCATCAGTAGAGCTTGTGATCCATTTGAGAGCAACTAATGTGATGTAATTCATTTCATTTGTGTCTCATATCTCTTTCCCCCGCCATGTGTCTCTTTGGATTATTAGCTCTTTAGGGCAAGGATCGTGTGCTAGTCTGTATTCATGCAGTGCCTCGCACAATAGGTCCTATTGTCAGATGGCCCTTAAAATTAGTAATTAGTTAATAATAGCATTGAACTGTGATTACTTTCTTTTTATTGAACGTAACTTCTGGAACAGAAAGGAAATTTGTGTAGGACACAATGGCTGCATAAGACACTTTTGAATTGAGCTAAGCTGATAAAATAAGCACTGTTTGGTCTGCAAAAAATGAAAATGTAGAGTTGTATAGTAAAGCTATCAAATGAGGAATGCTCATGGGGGTTTCATCTGGAAGATTATATTTCTTAGCACTGTCCTGTAATTGTTTCTCCTGAAAATGGTAAGCCATCACAAGATGCTACAGAAGTAAATGTAATTGAATTGCAATCTGTAATTGGACTGTCATACTATAATGCATCTAGAAATCTCTCCTCAATAAAGAAAAAATACTACTTCAAAATGCACATGCACAGCTAGATCATATGCTTCAACATAATTCAAAACAATTGGCTGAGGCTTTCTCTGGAGACGGTGTACTTGAAATAGCAAGGGTAGGGGGCCAGGGGGCTAGTATGTTAGCACTGAAGAGCTGTGATTTAACTTTAGGCATTTCTTCAGTACAGTGGCACCTATACATGTACTCCAAGGTTGGGGGGCAGGAAGTTTTAATTAGAGCAGCTCTTGAATGCCATTGGAATTAAAATGCCCACAGTGTCTCATGTATTCAGTATCCTGCATTTCAAAATGGCGGTGGGGTGCTTTTACTAAAGCTCCTTTAACAAGCTTTAGTTAAAGTGCCCCAGCCACCATCTGAAATATGGGGACACTGAATACATGAGATGTTGCAGCATGCTGGAGCGTTCTGATTAGAATGATCCAGCAGATTCAATTTAATTGTGTAAAAGTGCCTATTAATGTTCCAAGCAATCTGACCTTTCCTTTTTACCCACTCTCCAAGTACTGTTGCATCTGACCTATGATTCTGCACAGTGGCCTTGCCTCCTTTTCAGTCTATTCAAAATGTTGCTGCTAAAAACATCTGGCTCACTGCTCTCTCCACTTCAGATACCAGCTTCTTCTTGTCCTTACCTGCAAGAGCCTTCCTGATTCAGGCACACCCAGCCTATCTATCTTTTCTGTTATTTTCTTGCAATATCAACTCTTGTCTACTCTCTGGCCTTGATCAGCCACTTTTCTCATGAGCATACATTATTTTTATCTCATCTCTCATGGGGAAATGTCTTCATCAGACTCCCCTCACTGTAACTTTGTCCTGTCTATTCCTCTTTAAAACTTACCTCTGCTGTAGTGCCAAGTGCTACCATGTCTCAACAATATCGCTACTGATAATGCATTTATTGTGCACATTGGTTGCACATACTGATAATCTGTGCTAATTCATGTTATTTGCACCTTGCTCTCTCTTCTCCTGCAGCTCTCACTTTGCCATGTTGCTTGCTGAGTGTAGACTTTTCCAGGCAGGGTCGCTCTTTTCTCTGTATATCCTTCCTGTACCGACCTTTATAGATCTCCAACATTGCTGAGGCCTCTAGGCATTACAGTAATACAAACAGCTTTGCAGCAAACTCACACTTTGTTGCTTCTCATTTGGCGCTCATAGTCAGTGTAGTTACTATTAATGAAAGCCAAGAAGTAAATTCACATGCACAAAGTGCTTCTGTTGAAATAAATGAGTCTTTTCTCTGACATCAATAGGATTTGGTTCCCTTGGGCTTTGAGGCCAAGAAAAAAAATAACATGGGGGAATACTTAGAAGGGGGGGCAGTATTACACACACATAGGTATTAGAGAGGTAGTTAGCTATGTTAACCTCAAGTTACAGAAGGCAGGTCAGGGTGGTATCTTATAGACTAACTCATTCCTATGTACTAGTTATCATAACATAGACGAAAGGTAATGTTTTTTTTTTAAAGCAATGCCCTAAATCCTCTTTTTCACAACAGATGTAGGGACTTAGAAGCCCACAGGTCACAAAGATTTAGAAGATATCTAAGACTTAGCATGTGCTTGAGATGATGATTACAACGTGTAGCTGTCCAGGAGCTGGTTTTGAACTAGCTAGATTGAGGACAGAGAACAGCATAACCACTGCTTTGGGTCCTCAATCTAGCTAGTTGAGAACCAGCCCCTGAACAGCTACATGTGGAGGCATGGACTGTAGCAACCCTGTGTATTCAGGGTTCTGGCAGGGAATAAAGCCTGTTCTGCTGCAGGTTCCCTGCTATCAGAATCTGAGCTAGCTAATTTAAAAATAGGTTTACTCAAAATGCAGCCACACCTCTGGATTAAAGAGTTACCCTTGACCTCCCTAACAGTAACTAAAAAATGGAAATTACCAGTAGATGCTTTAAAAAAAAAAAAAAAAAGTCATCCAGTATCTTCAGTTGCTTAATGTTTACACCCTGCTATGTGCTTTTTGAGCACTCAGGAACCTTGTAGCACCCAGGTGAGGTATTCGGTTATATTACTATACTTATTGCAAATGCAGACCAGTGGGTTTGTTTTTTTTTAAATGTGTCTGAAACCTTTGCAATCTTTTTCTGAGTTTGTATACAAGCTGGGATTCGAACTCAGGAGACCCTGGCTCCCAGTTTTGTGCTTACACCACTGTGTCTGTTAACAGTAGTTTTTAAAAAATGGGAATACAATTATGAAAGATCATGCTCTACTACTTAAAAAATTAAAAGTTCATATAAAAACGTTAAGGACTTGTGTGTTACTGTTTACAAGTGTAAGACTAGGTCTATACTAGAATCTCTTTCCGGGATAATGAAGTCAGGTGGGAGTATAATTTGTTACGATACTTTTATACCATCAAAAAGCCATTCTGTATGTATAGCATTCATGGCAAAATTATCCTTTTCCAGTATGAGTTTCATTCAGAGAACTGATAAATTATTCTGGCAAAAGAAATCTTGCCAGTACAAACTGTCTTTCAATTAAGATGATTTGCTATAACTATACTGACAAAAACTTTCTAGCATAGACAAAACCTAAAAAACACCAATGCTATCTTTATGCCTTCTGAGCAGCCCTGAATTTGAAGAAATATACTGGAGTAGGTTGAGTGAGGTGCAACTGGTGATATGTTTATGCTCTCTTGATTTGCTTGATGTTGAAGAAGGATTCTTTTCTGTGAATGTAAAACTCTAGTCTGGTCTTCTGCCAAGGCCACTTTGAGCCCTTGGAGGTTTTTGCATATCTGAAACTTGGAAGTGTGACTTTAGGAGTTATAAATTTAATAGGGCACATCCAAACAGTCAGGAACATGCGGTGTATGGTGCCACAGCCCCATCTGTGGTGCTGCATACTGCATGCGCTGCTTATTCAGGCATTCCCTACACTGCTAATCTGTAGCACGGGGTGTTTTCAAACAATGAGAGATCCCAGTATCAGAAAAAACCATACCTCCCAAAAACAGGGTAGCGCATGTGGCAGCAGCACATGCATGGTCCTCCTCTGGACCCTCTCAATGCTGTGCACATCCCTCCTGAAGTGAAGTGCCCAGAACTGGATGCAGTACTCCAATTGCGGCCTGACCAGTGTCACATAGAGGGGGAGGATCACCTCCTCTGCGGATGCACGACAAGGTACGGTTGCCCTTCCTGACCGTGTCCCCACAGTGTTGGCCCGTGTTCACCTTGGAATCAATAGTGACTCCAAGATCCTTTTCTGTCTCTGCACTGATGAGAAGAGAGTTCCCCAGCCTGTAGGTCTGCTGCAGGTTCTTCCTCTCCAGGTGCAGAACCTAGCACTTGTCCATATTGAAACCTATCTTATTCTCATCCTCCCACCCCTGTAACCTGTTTAGATCTAGTTGCAGCCTGTCCCTCTTCTCCAGCGTGCCCAGTTCTCCCCACATCTTGGTGTCATCCATGAATTTGAACAAGGTGCTTTTCACCCCGTCATCCAAGTCACTGATGAAGATGTTGAACAGTGCAGGCCTGAGGACTGAGCCCTGGGGAACTCCACTGCCCACATCCCTCCAGGCTGAATAAGACCCATCCACCACAACTCTCTGGGTGTGGCCCTCCAGCCAATTTGCGATCCATCTGACAGTGTAGGCATTGACACCACAGTTGCTTAATTTATTAATGAGAATGGGGTGAGAGAGAGTGCCGAAGTCTTTCTGGACTTTAGGAAGGCCTTTTGTCCACTGCAATACCTGCATCCAAGGCTTTTGTGACCTGGTCATAGAAGGCCACCAGGTTGGTTTGACAGGAACTGCCTCTAATGAACCTGTGTTGATTGCCCCTGAGCATAATCTTCCCCTGCTGGTCCCTCCCAGATGTACTCCTGGATAATTTTCTCAAGGAGCTTCCCCAGGACCAAGGTAAGACTAATGGGCCTGTAGTTTCCTGGGTCCTCCTTCCTCTGTTTTTTTAAAATAGGGACCACACTGGCCCTTTTCCACTCCTTCGGCACCTTGCCAGTGCACCACAAGTGCTCACAAAGCTGTGTCGGGGTCCTGCAATAACCTCTGCCAGTTCCCTCAGCACTCTGGGGTGGAGATCGTCAGGGCATGCTGATCTGAACATGCCTAGTCTCTCCAGAAGTTCCCTGCCTAGGTCCTCACTGACCCTGGGCCTGGCAGCACCTGTCCTGGGTCTGTTGATGATACCAGTGAGGGGAATACTTTGGTACCTGCTCAAAAAATGAAGGCAAAGAAATTGTTAAAGAGAGGTCATCTTTGTCATCTGGTGAGACCACTAGATTTCCTAGCGTGTCCTGCAGAGGCCCTACATTAGGCCTCCGGATGAGGCCTACCCAGTGTTAAGTAAAGAAGTACTGTCACCTCCCGTGTTGAGTCTTGGTGGGTTTGGCTTTGAATACTGGCTACATAAAATGAAAGAGGATGTGTTGTTTTTGTTAGGTGCTTGTATATTTAAATTATTATGCAACAGCAGTAGGTGGCACTACAAACTGAGCCATCAGCACAGATGCCTTTCCGAGTCGTTGGCTGAGAGTTAAAACTCTACAGAAAGATACTAGCTGATGGCTGAAGCAAAATGAGGTAATGGCTCCAGAAAAACTGCAAAGATTTGTATATATGGAGGAGGGGTGAGAGGCAGAGGTCTGATTTCTTTTCTGACTACTGAGCTGCAGGAGATTTTTGAAGTGGACATATGATCCGTTTGCAATGAAAAGACAGTGTTGAAGAGGCCTTCAGGCACTGCTGTAGCACAAAACAATTTACTTTCTTGGCAGCCCCAACCAAGCCCCAAACATCCCATTTTTATTGTTTTGCTAAAAGTGAAAAACTTGACACTCAATTTTTCACAAGTTTCTGACACTGGCCTTTGCTTCTTAACAAATACTCCGCAAAACCATTTTTTTTTTCCAGGGCAGAAAGCTATTTTATTAGTCTAAAGTAGTATTGTTCCAACTACATTGATTTTTGTGAGCAGAAGGAAATACAATGATAATCTAGTCCAGGCTTCTGTGTCAAACGGGCCGTAGAATTTCATTCAGTGACTCCTGCAGTGGAGGGAATTATTTTTTCCTGCTCTGTTATGAAGCCCAATAACCTGTTGATTGAACTCATTTGTTTAATTAACAATTATTGTATCCTCACAGTCTGCACAACATTAAGAATATGAGGAAAGTTCACAGGAGCAGTTGAATTCCAGAAAACCGTGTTTATTAACTACATGCAAGTATCCAAGACCTGACTCTGTGTGTGCATGGTTATTCTGGGTGAGCTGCTGATGGTTTCTGCAGTAGGAAGTTCCTATTCTTCTTAAAAAGTGGAGCAGGAAGTCCACTAGAGCGGCGGTCCTCAACCTCTTTTGTACTGGGACCCATTTGTTAACATTGGCTAGTCCTGACTCAGTGCCCTTCACTCCCAACCCACTGCCCCCATGCCCCAGCATCCCAGTGTGTGGGGCAGGGGAGGCCCCAAGCAGCCCCTTGAAGGCTGGATCTGTGCCAGCCTGCAAGAGAAAAGCCACAGTTTCCCATGTTTTTCTCCTTTAAAGTTTCTTGATGGATTTTTAAGGTTTGTTCCATGTCCTTTCATATATTCTTGCGTCCTACTTCTGGGTTGTGACCCATGGGTTGAGAAACACTGCACTAGAGGGATCCCAGACTACTTAGTATCATAGTATCATAGTAGCTAGAGTCGGAAGGGACCTGGGCAGATCATCTAGTCCGACCCCCCGCCTTGGCAGGAAAGAGCACCGGGGTCAGATG
>JAGPOW010000304.1:113829811-113843992 GCA_030014935.1 Caiman crocodilus | reverse complement strand
TCGTGGTGCTCGGACAACTGTTTACCATCTTTAGTTGCAGTCTCCGTTGGTACAGTAATTTCCAGTACACAGTTTAAGGTCAAATCGGCTACAGTCAATAATTGTTTTTTGGATTGCTTCAGTTTATATACCACAAGCTAATCAGCTCCTTTAAGTGCATCCTTTAAACTTTCGCCAAACTGGCAATGCTCTGTTAATTTCCTTAATCCAGCCGCATGTTTAGGATTTGTTTATTTTCTCTTTGATTACATCTGTAAAAGTAGGATCTCTTTTCAATCAAAAGTAGCTTTGGGGATAGGTGACTATGCAGAATTTCCATACTGTAAGCAAGCACTTTGTCTAGGAACTATTAGTTACAGTGCACACCATAGGTGGTAGTCCTCATTAAACCTGGTAACACCATCAGCCTGATCACTGATATCAATAGCTATTATACACTGTTCTAGCCACTTGGCACAGGTGACAAAGTCCTTAACTGGATTTCCTAGGTTGCTCAGTTTTCTCAAACTGCAAACTATTTTTAACCCTGTTTCTGTCCATAGGTGGTTATTTTCAGTCCCAGTACTGCATAGTACTGTATGCTGTAGTTGCAGTTGTACTTTTCCTGAGATCTCTGTAGTAACACTCCACTATATTCCTTGGTGCCATGACACTCTGGGGTTCTCCAGGAGTACCACAGGGTGCCATGCAACTTTAGCACTGTTAGGTGTGGAAAAATGATTAATAAAATAAACTCAGGAGACTGCGAATAGGAATCTACCATGTCAAAATCATTCAGATCACTATTGTCATCTCTCTGAGCTCTCTGCAACAGAAGAATTGCTCTGTTATTTTTCTGTAGTCAAAAAATGAGTGAAAATGAAGAACTGGCATTTTCCAAAGGGTGTCTCAAGTCTATCTTGTGGTTCCTTAAACCCATTGAGCGGTAATCTGTGTCTAAAATGGCTGAGAAACAGTACAATATATACTATGGGGAGAACGCTCAACCACACCACAGTTCAATTCCAGATAATAATTTATATTAACTATATTCTAGTATTTAAGACCTAATTATCTGTGCAGTGTTGTTCTGGTGGGGTCCTGAAGTCATCTGCAATAGGAGGCCTGTGAGAGGAGTCAAAACTGTTTAAAGGGATATTACCAAATTTCCATATGCTGCAGAAATCACCAGCCCTTCAAAAGGAGTTTGTGCCTTTTGGAAATAAGGCATTCTTACAGCACTGATATTAGGAGGCCGGATATTGCTTCTAAGAAGCTGACTGTAGCAGCAATGCAAGAAGAGCAGAGACAAATGAAATTTCCTATTTGTAGATGTGCCCAACTAATGAAATTAAACCAGCTGTAAAATATACTTACCTTCTTGTGCCCCATAGGAGCACCATTCTAGGCCTCCCTATTTTTCATCCTCTCTAGACAAAGCAGGGAGAATAGAAAACAGTCTGCTTAGACACAGTGGAGACTCTGGGGTCCTTTGGCTGACACAGCTGAGACCAGAGCACTTTGTTCAGAGCCTGGAGCTGAATTTGCCTTTCCCGCTCAAGAGGCTTGATTCATTTCATTGATTTGACAAATGGTTTGGGAAGAGAGTACTGTTCCATCCTAACTCCAGATAGGACAGAAAGCCTGCTGAGCTAAGCTTGCTGACCAGGCTCCTGGAAGCTACTGCCCTTCAGTAGGTATCAGTGCAATCAAGGGGCAGAGCTGTCATGATTTCCAGGGGATTATTGAAGTAGTCAAGGCAAGAAAGGAAGAGCAGACAATAAAACCAATTTGGAAAGACAGCACAATGGAAGGAGCCTTGATCTAACCTCCCTCAGAGGCCAGATGCATTTCAGTAAGCAGCTATGTTTTCCATGCTCTGACTCAAACCTTTTAGCATGCCACCCCTCCTTTTCAGTAGTGGTACCAGCCTCAGCTACCTCCAGACCAGTTCTCCCCCACACTTCCTTGCTGTCTCTAATGTAACACTCCTTGATGCATGCAATTGGTTCCTTTAATTGATCCCAAACATCCTCAAATTAAATTGCACCTAACCTTGTGTGTGTGTATCCCTTTTCCTTACTATCTGTCTGCTTAGGTCATGAGTTCCACACTATTTCTGCCTGTGTTGCTGTAATAGGGTGCCATCTTCAGCGATGGCCACAAAGCCCCTGGAGGCTGAGCAAATTCCTTTATACCCTGTTTCCAGGGCAGCCCACCCTTCTTTTCTTCACCATGCCTTGATGTAAATGGCTATTAAAGCATGGGAGCAGCGTGGGATACACCAACGAGCCATGAGTGTTGGGGGTCACGCCGCCTTAAGGGCTAAGTGTGTGGCTCCATTCCTCCCCTACATTGTGCCCCATGCCTCACAGTTTGAGTCACTCATCAGATGGGGCACTTATACCTTCATTTGCAGGGCTCTCCTTTAACTCCTGCTCTGTTGGCTGCTCACGCTATAAAGACTCCCCTTAAAGGGGCTGCACTGCTCTCCAGTAACAGAGCCAAGGCTCCCTGTTACTGTTGTGTATACAGTCATCACTGGCAATTCCTTGAATCAAGGATGTTCTCTGCCACAACTCACTAATGGGTCTTGAGACTGGAAGGGATCTCAGAAAATCATTGAGTCCAGCCCCCTGCCCCAGGGGCAGGAAGTCAGCTGGTGACATAGGATCCCAGCAAGAAAAATGTCCAGGTTTCTCTTGAAGGTATTCAAAGTAGGTGCTTGAACCACCTCTGGCGGCAGGCTATTCCAAACCTTGCAGGCTCGGACAGTAAAGAAGTTCTTCCTTATGTCCAGCCTGAAACAGTCTTGTAGGAGTTTATAACCGTTCAACCATGTAATCCCTTGGGGCGCTCTGGTGAACAAATGTTTCCCTAGGTCTTGGTGAAATACCCCTGATAAACTTATAGGTGGCCATCAGGTCGCCCCTGAGCCTGAACTTTTCCAGGCTGAAAAGTCCTATGGCTCTCAGCCTCTCATCATAAGGTCTGTTTTCCTGACCTCTGATCATGTGCATGGCTCTTCTCTGGACTCTCTCAAGCTTCTCCACATCCTTTTTGAATTGTGGGGCCCAAAATTGGATGTGATACTCCAGCTGCGGCCTCACCAAGGCCAAGTACAATGGGAGAACGACGTCCCGGGATTTGCTTGAAAAACATCTATGGATGCAAGCCAGCATTTTGCTCACTTTACTGGCTATGGCATCACATTGCAGGCTTGTATTCATCTTGTGGTCAATCCTGACCTCGAAGTCACTCTCATCCGTAGTGTTAGTCAGCGTAGCACTGCTGAGCCTATAGACATGCTGCAGGTTTTTCCTTCCAAGGTGGACAACCTTGCATTTTTCGGTGTTAAACACCATCAGTTTCTCATCCTCCCATTTGCTGAGCCTGAGCCTGAGCCTGTGGTGCCATTGGAGCTGATTGGCAGCCAATTCCTCTCAGCTCCTGATGTCAACAGTCATTTTCTTTAGTTATGACTTCAATATATACTTGTAGTAGTTCTTCTGGCTACCAGGAGATCTCAGTCCATTGATAAGCTAGGAATAGATCACTTGTTTTAAGAGCTGAGACTTGGGCATCTTCACACAATGACTGACTCAATGCTGGAAACATTGGCTTCAACAAGGATGCTTGTGTTTGTGTGGCAGTCATCCTAGTTGATATGAAGGACTTTCTAGAGCCATCATTGGTGGTACCTCTCTTGGCTCTTGAGATGATGACAGTAGGTCACATACATTGCACATCTGTAGAGCAGTGTGGGGATGATGACTGCATTGTAGACCTGGATCTTGGTGTCTTTCTAGATATCACTATGAACAAAGACACACTGAAGCAATTTTGCAAAGGAGGCACTTGTACAGCAGATCCTATGCTGGATCTCATCATTAATATTCACTCTCTGAAAGAGGTGGCTACCAAGGAATGGAAAGTGCTTACCTACCTCCAAGGTCTTTCTCTTGCTGGTAATTTGGGGAGTGAGGTTACATCCATGGCCTGGGCAGGCTGATAGAGCACTTTAGTCTTCTCAGTGTTGGAAGTAAATGGTACATCGCCTAGTGAAGCTGTGAAGGTCCAGACTGAAGCTTTTGGTTGCTATTAATATACAAATGGTAGTTTGCCCCCACCTATAGAGAGAAGACCCTGGGTGCTTGCTCTATTTTCATATAATTCAGTGGCATCCATCACCAGTGTAAGACTCCATTTGGGTGCAAATTCACCCAACCTGCTCCTTTTGTGCAAACAGCACATTTGGCCTCATGGATGGTAGCATACAATATTTTCAAGAGCTTGTTGCCATTTGAGTACCTGATCCAAAGCCTAGTGAAAGTCCTTTGGAAGGCTGCTTTTGTACTCAACCTCCAGAATGTATTGGAAGGGATATAAATGTGTGTCAGTGGGCACTGGGTAATTTGAAAATGTACTAGGTTGGTGTACTTGCATGTGGAGATATATTACTATGTGCCCGCAGGTCTACTGGGGTAAAGCTGTAATATGTAATAGTTTGAAATAATGGGCAACATTTGAAAGGTTTTCAGAGGCTTGAAGTCTCATTTTAGAACTTGTTGGAACCTCTTGAATCTGCCAAATTTCTGTGGAAACTGAGCCAGGACAGGCTTTCTTATTTTTCTGCTTTTGGTTGTCTCCAGAACCAAAAATAGCAGAAGCCTTAAAAAAAAGAAAAAATCAGGCTTTAAAAAGAAGTGGGGTTCAACTTGGCTGTTTTTGTGTCTTATGCAAACCACAGGGTCAGTTGGTTGTTTTATCAAAATGGTTTTATCAGTTGTGTATGGGAGAGAACTTGGTTTTAGTGAGTGGGTGTTCAATTTTGGCTACCAAGGTTCTGCTTCAATTAGAATTCTAAATAACAAGTGACAGCTGTAGGGCTTAGAAATGTGCCAAGTTTGGAAGTTATAGTGATTACATAAGAACAGTAAGTGACTATATTGAACAGGCTTATTTTATCCCAGGGGAAAAATACATACATCACATTGCATGAATATTTAGGGACTTGAAAAACAGGTTCATTTATTCTGCTGAAATAAATATAGCTAGGTAAGAGGCACAAGTTGAAAGACACACTGTACAAAGAGTAGCTTAATGAAAGTCATTAAATCTTCAAGATCCCTGGATCATAAAATAGAAAACTCTGTTGACTTTTTTCTCCAAGATATCAGTTGGAGAGAGAATTCGTCAATCAGACTGTTTGTCTTTTGCAGAACTCTATTTGAAAACTTTTTTTTGATAAATAGAACATCTCTAATATTGTTGGGGAGCTCTGGAAAAATCTGAAATCCAATGACTAAAAATCTGAAATCGTTTAACTATCCAGTGGAAAAAAAACAAAATCAGATGTAAATTCTTTTGTGCTCAGAAACCCACTTGAGCATCCCAACAGTAGCATTAAACAAGCCCTCTTTTTCATGCTTCTATTTTATCTCAAATTCTTTAGGGCAAGGTCCCAGTTGAGATTGTATTGGCAGAGTTGTATATGTATAGTTACACTTCAGACAGCAGAATGCATTGTATAGGCATGTATATCTGGTCCTAGCTCAGGCTGTGATGAGAGTCTTGCTGAGAACTTGCTGTACTAAGAGCTCCTACTTCAGAGGTCAAACTCACTGTTTTTGTTACGCAAGGCCCATGTATGTCTGAGAGAAAGTATCTTTTGATGCCATGTTATTTATTTAGCTTTCTTCTAAGCAATGCAAGCATGAAGTAGAAGGATTTAAGGCCATTTTGTGTGAGCCCTTCATAATAATAGGGATAGCAGTTACTGGAATGAATAATCTGGTGTAATAAATTAATGGAAATCCATGAGATTATTTCTGCATGTGAGTGCCCACTAGTGGAAGCAATGGAGTCATGCTGTGACCTTTTAATTTTAAGGGGATTTATGTGTGCATGCACTTATAAGCAAGCTTCATGTTCTCAGTCACAGACTATGGTATGAGGTTGATTTCTGACATGATATAAATGAGTTTAGTTTTTAAAGGGATTAAAAATGACTGAGATATATCATCCATTCTAACTTGATTCTGCTCCTGTTCAAGTCAATGTGGGGATTCATCATTGGCTTCAATGAGAGTGAGCTCATACACTTAATTTGGATGGTAGCTTTATTGGGAAGTAGCCCAAATACAGTACCACCTCATTATAACAAGCTCCCATGGGACCAGGAGGAAAGTTTGTTAAAAAATGATGTTCAGTGGGATAGTGTTACTCAATTTGCTGCATTATAATAATGAAAACTTAGGCTTTGGCTTTTGGGAGTGTTAAAAGTAGGGGTTTCTTAGAAATTAGTTTTGCTATAATGAGAGAGAACTATGCAAAATACAGCTTAAAGAGACTTTAGGCTGGCAGTCTAGAAGTTGCTTTCCCGTCTAAAACTTTCTTTAGTATCTGTGGTTATAATCAACACTGAATTTTACTGTTAGTAAAAAATTGGGGGAAAATGTTTTTTCTGTCTTTTTTTACATAAGGCATTTGTCAGCAGTGTGTGTACAGACAGTTTTGCTATTTTGTACTGTGTTGTAGTCTGTTATTTTCCTTTGATGCTTACGTGACTCTTTTATACAGCAACAGCAGAGAAAACTATTAAATAAAAGAAAGCTGTGATTGTAAAAGAAGCAATAATTGACAGAAAGGCCATAGGGCAGGGGTAGTGGCTGAAATTACTGGTGAATGACCTTGTTTGATGCACCAAACTCCAATTTCACAGCTGCTTTACAAACTGGGACTTAACAGCCTGGGTGCATTGGAAAATTTTAACTTTTTGTATATAATTCAACCACATTCTAAGCTAGTATTCTGCTAATGAGAGTGAATGATCACTTCTTAATTAGGACAGTGTTAACAAGAGTACCATGTAATGGGGCTACATTTAACCTATATCCGTAGATGAAGTGGTATTTAATTGCATGTGAAATAATGTCAGATTCTGCGATCTCATCTTGATATGAAAATTACTAAGAAGTGAGAAAAAGTGGTGGTGGATGTGTGGAGAAAGAAAGGTTAAATGTAATGTATAACATTTTTATTTTCCACATCTCTTTCTTCAGTTAAATCTTACAGGCCATTTTTAAAATAGCTTTTTCTCTTGATTCTGCTGATCAGGGCATTACCATGGGGTTTTTGGGTGTCTGTAATTAACAAGATTCTACCCTTCAAAGTAGCTACTGCAAAGGAATACTAATGCATTTTAATAACATATTTAAGTGTGCATTTTGTAAACTCATCCTAGCTATAAGATGTGCTATTAAACAGCTGTTATAGCCTTTTAATAAACAATTTTTTACATATATATTTATCTAATTGATGCTACTCCAGGCTATTAAGTACTTTAGAAGGCAAAATCCTTCCAGATGCATGTTAGCTGGTAGGTGAATGAATTTGGAAGAAGCTGTGTCTTGGGTCCCTAGGGTAAACAATGCACATTTCTTTATTCGGGGAACAATGGAGTAGGTTAGATAGCCAGGATGTTTGGTAATAGGAATATGGATTGTCAGTCTCTAGTTAGCACTTAAAATATATCAGGCCGATGGTGACCAAGCCACCTGTGCTGATGTAAGTACTTAGGTTTTTTAAAGTCCTTAAAGCTGGAGGTATCAAGGGAACCAAAACATCTTTGGTATCCACCCTCCCTTCCTTGGATTTCAGTGGGAGTTGGACATCTAACTCCTTTCATTTAGGCTCCTTGGAAAATCCCACCCTGAGCTATACAAGTATTTCTCCCTGTATATTCTTGAAACAGTTACAGTGTCTTCCAATATGTGGTATCTGGCTTTGTCCACAGGCACTCTGAAAAGTCCATTGTGTTCTGAAAGGGACTGGCGAGACGGAGGCAGGGGTTAGTGTCTGTGCCTTAGTCTCTGAGCCAAATTATTCTCTTCGCAAATGTAGAGTTTGAGCAGAAAAAAGTAATCATGCTATATACAGTGTTATAAATTATAAATTAAATCATGCTATATGCAGTGTATAAATTAGTTGGAAGGCAGGAGGTTGAGATGGTTCCAATAACCTAACTCTAGAGTTGTCTGTAGTCATCCAATATAGTCTTTAGATCTGGGTAAGTGAAGCCTCAGCAACAACAATCCACAGCATGACTTTGTATAGTGCTGCAATAATCTTTCTGTAAATTGCATTAAGTTTGTTTGTCTGCTGGCCTTGGAAGTGCTACAGCACCTTCTTACGTGCCGGGTTTTCTTTATAAGAGCAGGAAGAGAGGTATCTGCTATAAGAATGCCTGCTTATAGCCATGTCTTTGCATATCTGGAATAATTTTAGCTACCTCTTTCTTATATAGAGAAACCACTCCGACATCAACATAATAGTTTAAACATTGACTAGAGATTTTTTTGGTGCCACAATTTTAAGGGCCCAAGTAGAGACATCATAATAGGACCAGAATTTCAGAAAATGTTGAGTACCTTCTCTCTGAAAATCATACTGTCAGGCACTGAAAGTCACTAGTTGCTTCTAAAAATACACGCCTGACTTTTAACAAGGACCCAGGCATGAGGCATCCACAGAATCTTCCACATTTGTTTTCCCTTTCTGACAATCTTGTGAAAGACTTATGATTCATTTTTCTTTTAAATCTAGCATACAAGGAATTAATTTGCTATGTTATAAAGTGTGTGTGTATATGTAAAAATTTGGAACTGAAGTCTACTTCATGATAGGGTAGACTGAGCTCTTTAACTGATCAGCAGCCGACTTGGGAGCCACAGCCTCAGGAGATGGACAAATGGGTGATCTCCTTTACTCAGACAGCTCCTGCAGCCAAGCTGGTTCCAAATGTACTGGCACTTGCTTTTCCTTCGGGTTGAACCAGTGAGGCTGAGATGGACTTCACCTTTATCCTTCAAGCAAGGATTATGTTCAGTGAGCTGATGTTTCAATGTAATTCTATGGTCTCACGAGACAGACAGATGCCTACTTCTATAGGGAATTGTGCTGATCAGCCAGGTTTATCTTCAGAAATGAAATGTGTTGGTGTTTTCAAACTCTGTTCCTAAATAAGATGAGACGATGAAGATTCAAGTTTAACAGCTTCAGAAGATGAAGTGCAATGATGCAACATAGACATTGCTGGATCTTTCTTGAATACTTTTCTCTGCTTTCTGGCAGTGCTTTTAACCCTTTCTGAATATTTTGTTTAAAAGTTGCTGATGCTGTCCAGATATTTAACTCTGGCCTTTGGTGTCAGGGCTGGCCTGGGCAAGTCTGGTACCTCTAATACAGAAAGGAATGGGCCAGGAGTTCTACTGTGCGAAAGCCATGGTGAGAAGAGCACGGCATCTGGAGTCATGAACCTGGAGCCCTCCTGTGAGACAAACACTGTTCCAGTTTAGTTCCACCAGGGTATTGGGAGAGGATATGGTCTCATCCATTTATTCACATGGTTCAATACTTTATCCATGAAGATAAGATAAATGCTGCCTATAGCTGTATTTGCACTTAGGCCATACAAGGGAGGTATACCCCCTTTTCTGTGGCTTATTTTGTCACATGGAAGTTCTTACTATTTTGGTAAGAGTAAGTGCTTTTGCCCAAAAAAGACAGCACTGTTTTCACTTCTTATGTCCCTGGAATCCCAACCTTTAAATGCTGTCTGTTAGTGAATGTAGCAGTTTAGTGGAGTTTCTTTTTTCCTTTCTTTTTATTTGCCCTGCGTTTACCTTCTCTGCATTTTGATAAGGCTTTCAGAGTACGGGGTCATGTGAGCAATGGACAGGCATATCCTCTGAGAGATTTAGCTCCAAGAAAACATTTTAATGAGTTGTCTCCAGGTGTCTGTGGCTGGTTCGTCTTACTCAGCTGCATCTGCCTCTTGACTGGTGGATGCTTATTTTGGGAAGTCCTGTTTTCTAACAGCACACAGTTGTTTGCCTTCTTTGGAAACTTTGTTAATTAAGTATGGAGTCTTTGTGCTGCTTTGAACTTTGTAGCTACCCTTCGTTGTTTGGCGGGTGTATGCAGTGACCTAACCATTGTTTATATGGAGCAATGTTTTGTGCTTAATAATCCTTAAAGCTGGATTTTTGGCTGTTCTCTCTAATAAGATGCTCTTTGAGCTTGACAAAATGACCATATCACCAGGAGAGCTGATATTCCTTCTGTCAGACAGAGCTGAACAAGCTGTTAGGGCTGTTTGCTCATGTATTATGACCAATTTCATAAAATTTGAAAGTAGCTTTATATTTGTGTGGAGAAGGTCCGACTGGCATTCGTTTAGCAAACTCATTCCCTGCAGCCCACTTCAAATGCAGTGTTTCCAAGGGTAGCTGTTTGCAAAATAATCTGCCATTGAATTGATGTTCCTAGTCCGCTGAAGCTGGTGAAAAATCAGAGGAAGCAACCTTGCTGTATCTAGTACTAGTATCTCTAATATGCAATACAAGCTTGACCCCTCAGCAGCTCTTGACCTGGCAGACAACAGGCTGTCTGGTGCTTCTGCAACTGAAGAGAGTTGGTAGTGACTGTAATTATAACACCCACAGCCCCTGGTAGGCACAGTAACTGCAGGAAGAGAAGAATCGCTTGCTTGTGGTGGATTACTGTTTGTCACTGCCAGGGGATTAAAATACAGATTCCCTTAATTTTCTCCTTGGCTGCCTTATGGCTCTGAAGTTTCTACAAGGGACTGTCCAGACAAGAACATCAATTGAGCTGTGATACATAACGTTAGCTCCATGGAACCTGCACATCTGGCCTCTGGTATGGGAGAAGCTGTGTCACTGTCTGGGGTTGCTGGGGATGCTTTGTCCCCAGCAGTGGTAAAAGGAGAAGGCTCATCACTGGGGAGGGATTGTAAGTAGGAGGCACTACTTCCTTGCCAAAGGGATACATTTGGAGTTAGTGAGTCAGGATAAGAAAGCCAATGCCACTTTTTAATCAGAATCTATGGGTATCAGCAAGGATCCTGGTTTCCTTTTTTAAAAATTACAAATTCTCTAATTAAAAAAAAATTGGACACTTGTCCCTCAATTACTATAATAAAATAAATTCTATATACCTATATTTTTGGTATTTGATTTGGGGGTTTTTATTATGAAAAATCAGAGCTCCTCTTGCCCCCTTTGCTCACCAGGATATGGGTGCAGCTGAGGCTGTCCCCTGCACCGCCTGCTTTGTGGGGCTGAGCAGCCCTGATATGCCAATGCTCTGCCCATGCCCTTGTCCCTCACTCCTGATCTACCTCCCCCAATGCTGCTGGTGCCCCTACTCCAGCGCACCACTCAGTCGTGGTGCTGAGCTTCCCTGTCCCACTTTGCCCTGCACTCTGGGTCCTGCCTGCTGGGCCGCAGAGGGCCTGGGGGGAGGGCAGCATGGTGGGGAGCCCAAGCTCATACCTGCCCCCTCCCTACATACAAATCTGGAGGGTACGTGCCCCACATTCCCCCCCAGGAGTGAACACGGGGGTGTAGAGCCAGTCCCCCTGCCATCCACTGATTTCCAACACAAGAAATAGCATCCTGGATCAAACAAATGGCTTGTCTAGTGTAATGCCCAGTGCCTACGAATAGATAGTACCAGATACCACTGCAAAAGATGCTGGTCATTCTTCCAGTTCAGATATTGTTAGTGCTCTGCCTTGGCTACTGGCTACACAGTTAGCTTTTAATTACTGTTTTTTTCTGAGATTTAGAAGGTGTTTGCTAATATTGAGTAGGACCCAGATGGCTATGTCAGAGATGATGCTTTATCAGTAAAAAGCATCATCTCTATCCACATGTTTTGATCTGCTTCTACCTGGCCACTAGAAGCTATCCCCTATGTTAATAGGCATTTCATCAACCCCTGACTGGCCACCTGTTTTTTATCAGGCCCAGAAGCTGGTATCTGAGGTAAGAAGGTAGAAGGCACACATGCTGTTTGGTTTTATTAATCATAAGGTGCCTGACCTCTAGACTGAAGATTTGAGACCTGTTTTGTAGTGAACTCTGCAGGCTTGGGATTTAAATTTAGAAAGATTTTTTTACTCCTCTCAGGGAGGACAATCCTACTTTTCCAGGCTTCACAACTAGCTATGGCAGATGTTCTATCTGGATCAGTACCACTATCTGTGTCACCTGGTGTTGTCTTTACTAGAGGTATCTTGTCTCTCCATTTATTGGTCTAAGAGTCATTTTTTAAAATGCATACCTGACCCTATTGTCATCAGAAGCAATTTTCTTTGCCCCAATCTGTAAAAGTAAAAATAATGTTGTAGCATTTTTTTATCCAAGCACTGATGATGTGTTTGGTGCTAGGAAGTAATTAAAAGCAACTTCTACACAAGTTACTTAAAATCTAGTGAAGCCATTTGTACACTGTGTTATCACCCAGCTACATGCATCGCCAAGTCCCTCCCTTAAACAAGTACTGCCAATGTTTACCCACCTCAGCATATATCCTATTAGGTATGTTCAGTAAAGTTTCATATTTGGTAAGGAAATTAATTGCTAATAAAGCACAGAGGTGTGAATCTCTGCAAAGCTCCAAGTCACAAGAAGGTGAAGAATCCCTGTAACAGCAGCCCACATTCTCATTATAGCCAGATGCCTTCTGCCTGATGCTTCTGCAGTCTCAAAGTGCAACTCTAGAGCCTCTTTCATTTTGCCAGTGGCAGTCATCATTGCACCTCAGCCTGTCATGCATGTGAGAAACTTGGGCTCCAGAGTGCACAGAAATGTTAGGAGGAATGCTTGAAATTTTACAGGGCAGATAAATCCCATTAGCAGTAGAGCCATCTGTAACCTTGACAGGCTGAATAATTAAGGGTCCCCCTTGGGTGTTGCATTCTTGTCGCTTTCTCTACAGCAGCAACACCTCTTCATAAGAAAGTTTAGTCCTCTTTCAGACATTTCTTTCTTACATATTCCCAGCAAGGTATAGCTGCATGCCACCTACTCTATTAAAATATGCCATAAATGTATAAATCCCAGATGAAACATCATAGTAAGAATGTGACGTCATTTGTGGGGTTCAGTGCTGCATGCTTATTCTTTCAGTGTTTATGCTTGTGCCTAAAACAGATAGCATTGCATGTGCACTACTGTAAAAACTCAGTTTGCATGGAAGACGCACAGGATTAATCCTTGCTTACCAGGAATGTGTTTTACAAGATCCAGGAAAAAGTTATCCTCTCCTTTTCCTCAGCTTAATATCTGCAAGATGACCCAAGAAAAACCTACCAGATGCTTGCTCCATTAAATAAAGAGCTTTCTCTGTGCATTTAAATTACCTATCGCACACTTTTTATGATTCAGTAGTGAGTTGTGTTCATTTTACCTTCTGTAATTAGAGGGCGGAACAGATGGCAGAGCCTCTGTTTAAAGTGACGTGCCCATTTAAATAACCCATGGTGCAAGCTACTTGGTGTCTGCTCAGTAGGACTTGCAAGTTTTTCTCTCCTGAAATTCTTTAGAGAGAAAAATAGATGAGGAAAATGCTCACACAACCTCAGTTAGCACGATACTACTGTGTCCTCTTCCAGCTCCTACCTTGTCTTACTGTCTTATCATGTGTCCTAGGTAAGGTGGCTGTCATAGAGGACATTCTGGTTTTCTGCTACTTTGTCCTCTATTGATACAAAACCTGACGCCTTTATGTCCTCTATTTTTTTTCTTCAAGAGAAAAATAGAGGACATAAAATCGTCCAGGACAACCAGACTGTCCTCTATGATGGCCACCCTAGTCCCATGTTCAACAGAGTTTGGGCTAGGTGGGGAGAACTTTCAGGAATATCTGGATGCTGGTAAAGGTGATAATGTGGGAGGTACTATTCTTCCTTCTAAGATGATGCTGAACCACTGGCTTAGCATGGCATTAGGGCAGTGATTCTCAGCCAGAGTGACGAGGTACTTTGAAGTGCCATGTGATCCTTTGAAGGGTGCCATTTGGTGTGAAAAGGTAAGCCAGGTGTGAGGAGATGAGCAGAGAAGCACAAACTCTGGCTTGTCCCTGCCTGCCCATTTCCTTGCCCTCACTAGGGCCGATGAAAGATGGGCAAAAGTGCCCGGAAGCCCCCGTGGCTTAATAGGGATATTCGGGGGGACCCTGAGGGCTAAGCGGGAGGCTTACTGTCTTTGGAAGAGAGGAGCGGTCTCCAAAGAGGAGTACTCCTCTTGTGCTCGGGAGTGCAGGAGGGCTATTAGGAAGGCCAAGGTGGGAGTAGAGCTCCGCCTGGCAACTAGGATCAAGGACAACAGG
>JAGPOW010000304.1:113789168-113812374 GCA_030014935.1 Caiman crocodilus | reverse complement strand
ACTCTTACAAAGTTATGGATAAAGCTAGAAAATGTCTTGTTTCAGATCTTAAAATAATAATGGAGGCTGGGAAGGCATGTCTGAAGCATGCCTTTTTATAATTGTCCACTCTGTACTTTTTGGTACCTTCTTCAAACATCTGGATTAATGTCAGAGACATAGCTAAGGGATTTGTCTGATCTGTTACCTCATGTTCCTATCTAAATTAGTTATAACAAAAGTATGAAAAAACTTCAATCTGCTGTGTATATGTCATTCAGTCTCACGTACGGCTCGGTGCATTCATGGCCAAGACTTTCAAAAGTGACTAGTGATTTTGGGTGTTTCCATTTTTTTTACATGCATAAATTGAGGCCTTTTATAGAGGCCTCATTTTCAGAACTTGTGACGCTCCCACCTTCTTGTAATTCAGCCTGTATGTGGTGCCTCAAGTCAGACATGCAAACCTGAAACCTTTCAGATCTTGATCCTAAGATTGTAAAAGGTCAGATCTCGAATCTTTATCCACCTTGAGCAACACCTTTCTAGTAGGATAGATCAGGAAGCAAGTTATGACTTGACATGAGGACAGGTATCAGAATATGGACCCTAATCTGGGCAGAAAAGTAGAATAGTTTATGCTAAATAACAGTGTGGCATGAGTGGCATCATCTTATTCTCCATATGAGCATATGAACAATCTCACCTAAAAACAGTTTTATATGATAGAGCTGAATGGTTTCAAAGAGGAGTCATTACAGTTCACTGAGGAAATAATACTCATTTAGAGAGAAAAATCAGAGCTTGAATCAATATTATTTGATGGTTTACTACCTGTAGGCAGAGGAGTGCTTATTCTGTCAGGCTGCCGGCATTTCTGTCAGATTACATTTTTTTTCTATACATACTTAAGTGATCAGATTGAAGACTTTGCACAAAAGAGCTCTTGCAGGTTGAGGTATTTGTGTGCTCTCTGATGCCACATCACACTTCAGTAGAAATATTTTTTGAGATTTTTACTGTCTTCAAAATATTTACAGCAGAAATGTTTTCTTTTCACACACAAAGACAAACATGAAAGAGGAGGTTTTGGGTTGTTGTTGTCATTTGAGAATTTCCTGGGATCACTTTCCATGCTAATCATTAGTCTTTTGTAGTTGAATATTGAGTTTAGTATTGAGCAGTCTAAACCAGTAGCACTCATCCTTCAGCCCATGGGGCAGATTTGGCTTTCAGGGTTATGTTATCTGGCCTGTGAGGCTCCCCAGGGGTCCAAAAATTTGGCAGTGGGTTAAGCAGTGGCAGTATTAATTGCCACAGCTTGTAGAGCTAGCTGCAGGTACTAATACTTCCTCTGCTACCATGCCACCGAATTTCCAGGTCCCTGTAGAGCGCTGTGGTCCGGGTGATACAGCTTTGATCATGTCGCTGTGCAGGGTCATTCTGCAATCATATCCGGCAGGACTGAGCTGGGACACTAGATTACATTCACAGACCCCACACTGGATTAGGCCCACAGATCATGGGATCCTGCCCATACACCAGCTCCATGCCACACATCTAGCCTATAGGTCTGGAAGTTTGAGCACCACTGTCCAAAATGACAATCCAGATGTCTAGTGTCTGCATCCAAGGCTGCTCAGAAACAGCAGTGCTGGGGAAAAGAAGTGCTTTAACTGAAGGTTTTCTCAAGGTGGTAGGTCTCTGCTGCTGCTAAGACTTCACTTTTCAAGGAGGAAAGGGTAATAAAAAACTTTTAGCAGAGACCTGAGCCTTTTGTGTTTTGATCTGACTAGTGGGAGTGTAGTATCCCAGTGCTGCATTGTGTGTAAAGAGGCTGTGAAGGTTAAAAAGTTATGTAAACCGGTTTATAGCTATTTATTGTTATTATAGTAAAAGTGACATATTTTGACAGTGATTTGGGGACCCACTGTGCTAGGTGCTGTCCAAAGAGAAAGTCTCTGCCCAGAATGTATGTTCAAAATGACAACACAAGCAAAAAGTTAAGAGGAAGGGAATACTAATGATGTGGAATGTCCTTGCAGCAAGGTTGAGCAGTTTTCCTATGGTTACCTAGTACAGACAGTCCTCGGACTTACGACACAACTGGGTCCTGAAAATAGTGTCTTGAGTCTAAATGTAACTTGGAACCTATTTTTCCCATAGGAAACAATATTATGAATGGGGGATTGGTTCCTGAACCAAAGCCCAATACCTTATTTTAACCAAAATTAACTCAGAATTTTGTACTCAATCAATTATGGATGAGTAAGATAGCTACATTAATGTATTTATATTGTAAATAGCAATCATATTGATTTTGGAAGGACTTCTTTAAGGTGATTTTGCTCTTTTTGAAAGGTTCTTGGCTGGAGTCTTCTCAGGAGTCTTGGCTGCAGGTTTTTCTGGAATCTTGTCTGCTTTCTTAAAGAAAGTGTCCAAGGAAGTTTGGACAGATGTTCAGGCAAGTTCTTCTCTTTAAACATTAGCCATTTATGTGCAGATAGTACTGGGCTTTTACCTTTCTAAGGACCTGAATTCCTCTGCTGTTCACAAATAGTAAGCTCTTCTCAGAAGAACTCCCAAGCATGGAATAGCAGGAGTTGCAGGAATTCTGGGTCGAGGCACATCCCCAGCACTATGGGGAGAAGGCAAATGCTTCCCAAAGTCCCGCGAGTCCCATCAGTGCAATCAGCCTGTAACTTTCCAGACCCAAGAGCTCACCTCAGCAACACACAGGTGCTGCCAAAACAAAAAATATATATATGTAAAAGAACCAAGAATGACAGAAATATTTTAGCTTGGAGGCTGCCATGTTGCTGGCAGAAACAACTTAAAAAAATGTCTAGGTCATGTTAGATTGAATGCAAAAGTGCAATCATGCCTCTGCGGGATAACAGTGAGAGCAATCTGTTGTGTTGCTGCCCAGGGAATGCAGGAATGCTGCTGCCACAGGAAGCTTGAGATTCACCCCAGGTTCATGATGAATCCTCCAGTCCTTGTTAAGCTGCATCTGCTGTACTGTAATTATAGAGCAAGCTTGCAGTGTTTTTCTACCCCTCACAGTCTCCCATTGTCACAGGGTTTCATTGGCTTTTATGTTTATTGACTTCTGTACTGTGCAAACATTTAGATGTTGGTGCACTCACTTCACCACGCTGCTGTCCCCAGTGAGTTACTTGCTATATTTCCATGGGTTTTAAAGCCCTGGAATATACATTTTAGAGGGAGTTTTTGGTAAGAGAAATGACTCCTTTTGGTAAGAGAAACAACTCCAACTTTATTCTAGAACTCGCCCCAAGTGTGCTTTCAGTTCATCTGTTTATTTTAACAAATACAGGTCTTTACACTGCTTTTCCTGGCAAAGCCCATAAAACTATGGAAGAATGACCTGGATTCTTTTATGCATTGCACGTCTTCTAAGTTAAATCATCAGCTGAGTCCTCAATGTGGGATCATGGAGTCTTTATTGCTTAAGGTGCTGTATGGGGCAGGAGGATTGTGGCATGTTTATTTTTTCCAGTTGTAAGGTTACATAGCATGACTTTTATATACTCCCTTTACTGTTTGCTCAGTGGTGCTTTGGGGACACAAAGATGGAGATTGGCAGTGCAGGTGCTGCAACCAAAGCACTGTACTGTCCTTGTGTAACTTGTTTGCAGTGTTTGCTATGGCTCTGCTATCTTCCTGCTTCTGTTGTCAGGACAAGTAGGCCTAACCCTTATGTCAGTGCTTGGGAGAGGTGAGAGAAGCAAGATCCCCCTTGTGCTTTTTCTTCATTCCCACCATGCTGGAGACTATTTCAAATGAGGGTTTTGGTTCAGATTGCTATAGACAGAAGGCACATTTATAACATCCTGATGTAGCTTCTTAGCCCACTCATACATCTTAGGGGAGTGTGATCTGTGCTTCTGATTTGGAACCACCTTAGCTTTCCGTGAGGGCCAGGATGCTTTGTTCTGTGTCAACAGCAAGATAGTTTAGGGCCAACAGCATGTTTAAGGCCATAGCTGCCTGAGATTTTAATGACAAGCACTTGCTCTAATGCAGCACAGTGCTGCTTTAGGAGCTGCTTGTCCTGGAGACTTAATGGAGACTGGGAAAGGAAAGGTTATGAAGTCATAAATCTTGTTTTGAAACAGAGGAAACTAAACTAATTGGGTGTTTATACATGTGCTCCAGGAGGTGGGGGGGCAGGGAAGAGAAGAGAGTGCTTTAATTAGAGTGGATCCAAGAGCCTCTCTAACCTCTCTAATTAAAGCACCCGGAGCGTCACATGTATCACTATCCCGGCACTGAAAAATGGTGGCAGGGGTGCTTTAATTAAAACTTGCCAAACAAATTTTATTTAAAGCATCCCTACCACCATTTTTCAGAGTGGGGAGGCTGATACACGTGATGCTGGAGTCCGCTGGAGCGTGGTAATTAATTGAGCGTGGTTAATTGAGTCTGCTCCAACATGCTGTAATTACAGTGTGTTTGAACAGCCTCGATCACGTGTACAGGTGCCCGTTGAGAGTATCTGGTGTTGGGATGTTAGGGCAAAGCAGTGTGAGGTGAACATAGAGAGGGGCTGCTTATTTTATTTTTTACCTATCTATTTATTTCTGCTTTGTTGGCCTACTGGATCACAAGCTTCTCGGCTCTATGACGGATTGGCAAACAACATATTGGTTTGGCAGCTCAAATAACATCTGGCCTGCCTTTCCAGTGCAAAGGTTGGCAGCTACCACACCAGAGGCAAGCTGGGTTTAACGCCATGCTCATTCATTAGTATTTCTCATTGTTTTTTCAGAGAGTCTGTAGACATGCCCAACAGACCCGTTAGGTTTCAGAACAGGAATGAAGTTGACTCAGTGCTTCTGATTTAAAGAAACATCGGAAGAAAGGGAATTAATTTGGGTTTGCATTAGCTTTTAGCAGTGAAATGCAAAAGTGGATACAATCACAAGGATTGGGCTTCCACAGATGAGATTCCTCCTCTCCGCCTTGCTATTTTCTCTTCTATTACACTGAACCAATGCTATACGAGGATGTTTTCTAGAGCTGGTCAGGGAGCAACCTTCTTCCCTGGAAACAAAATCAGCAAAACCAGAATTTTCTTCATGCTGCTTCTGAAATTTTTTGTGATTCTGATAAAAACCAGACTATTTCTGGGTGTTAGCAGAACCTTTTTTGGGGCTGGGGGGGGAGATAGTAACAGTTGCTAAAATTTAAAAGTATTTGGGAGTTTTGGGCCCCAAATATTTGGGTTTCTTTTGAAATGTTCATGATGATGTAAGGGCATTTTAGTCCAGAAAATTCAAATGAAAAGTTTTCATCATCTTAAGGCAAATCCCAGTCACATGGCTATACTGTCACTTCTAATGGAGCAGAAGTACTGGCAGTGTTTATGAGCTAAAAAAGTCATGAGTTGGGGCCATCCCAAATTATGGGCTTGGGTTTGAAAGACAGAGTTACAAATAATTAGTTTCTTTTTGGCTGAGATATGGTGCCTGAGCCTTGAGGGTACACATTAGCTACATTTTCAAACTTCATTCTGCAACCAATAACTACTCAAATGAGAAAGGGAGGGAGAAGGAGATGGAATGGGGGAAAAGTGTCATGTAGTCACAGGATTCTGGGAGCTGGGACTTTGAGAAGCATCCCAGTGATCTTGAGAGTCATGATAAAAGCAGAAGAAATTGGCGGTATTGTTGAACTAAACATGGAAAACACAGACCGTAATGAAGTGTCATGCTGAGATTCTGCCAGAATCACCAGAGTATTACTTCAGAAGATTATTATTGTCATTTGGAGATGCTGCTTAAGTGCAAAAGATTTGGCGTGGGATAAATGAAGTTAGTCAATGGGGACTCCATTTTATTATACTGCAGGGATAAAATGTCAGAGAAAATCGTACAGTCAGATGCATGCTTGTAAATGTATGCTTGTATTCTCACTCACTAACACACCCACCTTCATATGAATCCATCCACCTACATATATCGACAAACTATGGAAGTTAAAAAGCAGGGAAGCCCATGAAGCTAGCAAGTTAAATAAATATAAAATCAAACATCCCTTTATTTCTATACCCTTACTTACAAAGTTACAAGACCAGCAAAGCATTCAGGCATGTGCTCATCTGTCAGCACTTACATTCTTTGCTGATTTAGGACACTGGGTATATATCATGTGTTCTCTACAATTTCTCTCCTTTACCAATGTTAACATACTCTATTGCCTTAATACTCTTACCTCTGTATTTCTATGAACACATGCCCATCTCCTGTACTTATATAAATGCATGACTTATGCAGACTCCAAACCATACCTTACAATAGATAATCCCTTCGTCCACACTCTGCCTCAGGGAGATGCTTTAAAAAAACCTCTCCCCAGAGGAAGGATAACATTCCACTGGCAGGTCTCCAGTCTCTTGCAGTCATTAGTGCTAGTTCAACAAAGCAACCTGTTCTTCACTGTTGCCAATAAATGCTATTAAACTTCTGAAAAGAGGGAAGATAAAAATGGAGGCCAAGGTTTTTCAAAGGGGCTTCTGATGTTGGGTGCTCAATTAAATATAACTTAAGCTTGATTGTTCACAGCCCCGAACACCTGCTATTCCCATTTGCTTCTTTGGGAATTACAGATACTTGACCTTTTGGGCCCTCTATGTATCACTTTTAGTACTCCAGATATGCTGCTACTTTTTACTATTCTGACCCATTAATATCCTGTGGTTAATGGGATAACCATTTCAAGGGTTAAAGAAAAGAGTCCCATGCTCAGATCCTTTCAAAAGCAGCTACATTGAAAGCCTTTCCTGCTTGGTGCTTTGCCGATCAATTCGATCTTTTTATGCTGAATGACACCAGGTTAATTGATGTAATAATATGGTAGACCTTTCAGGAACATTGCTTAAAAACAGAGAACACCATCCCCAAGGCATATAAAGCCATAGAAGTCTCATATTCTCATAAAAAGAGCCTGTATCTTATCAAAGGGATGCCTATGGACCCATTCTCATTATATCTCTTTTCATTAACATTTTTATTCTCACAACACAGTTCCACTTTTTACTGGTAGGGAATGGAAGTACAGACAGATTAAACAACCTGCACAAGGCAACAACTCTTTAGAAAAGCAGGGAACTGAACATGAGGCTCCCAAGGCCATGTCTAACACCCTAAGCCACAGGCCCATTCATGCTTTCTGTAGACTTTGCCTTCTTCCTATATCCCATTGTAATATAGTCAAGTAAAATGCATAGGCCTGCTTCAATAAGGAAAAGAATGAACTTGAAAGAGGCTGTGGAGGTAGCCTTTGGGTGAATAAGTGGATGCGGGTTGCCTCTGCATCATCAGTATATGTACAGTTTTAGAGTTGTACTTACCTCATATGTTAAATTCAGGAAGTGGGCATGACAGCAAGTCATGCAGCTTGCCTTGGGGAATCAACTAAACATTTGAATGAGCTTTCTGGGTTGACTGACCTCTTGACTATGGAAGACAAAGTGATCTCTGAGGGGACTTACTCGTATTGTGTGGTAAGTATTTCAGGCAACTTTGGCAGATGGTCTCTGGAAAGAAGTCAGTGACACCTCTTGCTTCCTGAAGATACTGGGGTGGGATGCTCAGTCCCACTGGCCTCTCAGGCAGGTTGTTGGTACAAGATGGACAGAAGGGGCAGGACTATCTTTGACGTGTGAAGGGTTGTACCTGGGAATTCAGATTGGTGTTAACATCTGTCTAACTTAATGAATGCCAAAATTCCATGTACTCTTCCTAGCTTTTAATTATATATACCCCACTGAGAGGAGGGGATGGTGGGGGAGAAATGAAGCATACCTGTGCCACTGCTAGAAAAAAACCTGATAACCATTGACCTAGTTCAGTATATTTACATACACAAAATTATAAATAGCAAAATTTGTCTAAAAGAAGGTAGGATCCATTTTTTTCCATCCATTTGGAGATGGATGGTATCATTTGAAAGCAAGTAACATGGCAATGTTCATTACTTCAGTTGGAGGACTTCAAGCACTTTCCTCATCTGTGGCCATACCTGTATCTTGCTTTGCTTTGTTGCTTTCTCTCCAGTCTGCTTTCTTAGCCTCCAGCATCAGCTTAGATGTTACAATCCCATTTCCTGAACAGTGAACTGAGTTGTTCATAGTGAGGGGAGAATCAGAGAGAGAGTTGAAACACTAGAGGGACAGTAGCTGCTGGGGATACCCGAATTTTATCACAGGCACTAGGTACTATATTTTTTGCCAGTTTAAGGTTTCAGTCTTATTCTTAGGAGGCTGATATTATAAAACCAAAAAAGCAGGGTATCCTTCTTTGTTTGTGTTTTTTAGAAAGTATCAGCCAATTTAATGTCAAAATCAACCGAAGTCTCTTTCTTGCCATTATTGTGTATTAATTATTATTGTATTATTTTACATTGTTATGTCTTGGTAACATATAGAAGCCTCAGTCCCATATCAGGATACCTAAGTTGCTGGGAGCTGAGCACACATGTAACGAATAGACATGCCTCAACTCAGCGGTTACAGATGAGAAAACAGGGTTATATGACAACTAGATGGGAGAGAGTGCAAAGCAACAGTGCAACAATTAAAATTAGCATAATAAGCAAAGCTTTGGGATTACTGTAATGCTTAGTAATTACAACCAAGTAAGAGACTGATAGGTAGTGAATTTTTTATTTTCTGCTGGGAAAGTTATAGTGTTTTCCTTCCTGTGGCTCTCTGCTGCCTACATGCAAAAAAGTATTAATCTGTGGAGGCATTTTCAAAGCTCCTCTCCCCCTCTAATTTTCTGTGCCTCACAGTTTGGTCTTGATTTCCAGAGATGCTAACTACCCAGCTTAGTAACAGCCTAGCTGTACCTTCCCAACTTAATAATGGCTTGAGCTCTCTCAGTGACCAGAGGAAATACTACAAGGACACAGTGAAGACAGACCTCAAGAAAACAGATGCTGACATCAGGAGCTGGGAGGAGATGACTGCGGGCTGATTCCAATGGCATTGCAACAAAAACCAAGCAGCAACCTGTTTGGAGAGAAAGTATCTTGTCCTCAGATCAGAGAAGAGAAAGCAGTAGAAAGAAAAGGCAAGCAATCCCAGTCTGTAGCCTACTCTCCCCTGTGGAAAGACCTGAAACTTCTGCAAGGTGGATCTATGGCTCAAGAATTGGACTTACCTCAAGGTCATTTCAAGACCCATCAGCGAGCCATGGTAGAGATCATCCTTGAATTGAGGGAATGCCGCTGCTGACAGGCCATAATTTTTGACATGCTCCTCATTCTAATAAATTAGCAGTAGTGCAGCTAAAGGGGGGTGACTGGGGCACCTGCCCCAACTGCTGATTTTGGAGTGGGCACAAATAACAGCCTCTACCACTGTTCTCCTGGCCACTGTGCCACTGCCAGCAGTCCTGCTAGAGTCGCTGTCCCACATAATACTTCTGTCCTGGGCACAGAACTACCTAGCTATGCCTCTTTAATTTAGTAATGGTAAATCCATGAGCCCTTACTCCAACTGACTAAAGAGGTAATCATCAAAGTTGCAGTGGCCAGCAGGTCCATGCTGCATGGTTTACATGTAATCTTTCCCTCTCATTAATATTCTGGTATCTCGGTTCTGGGTAAGTAGGACAGCACTCAGGTTTCAGTTGGATTAAAAAAGAAAGAAAGTGATACATTTTATATATAAAATTAAAATAAGCTATCGGCAAGGAGTGTTGACTGACACTAGAAGTTGGTAGGGAAAAGGTCCATCTACCTGTGCACTTTAGTTTACAGAGCCAATTAATTTTCTATAGAAGAGAAAAGCATCCATCAAAAGTTTTTTCAATAATCCAGACCCTAGAAAGCATGGTTAAACTACTTAGATGATTAAAGCAGCTGAACCCACTGCTGAAATGTTGAAGGTCTTATACTTGCAGACTGGCAGCGCTAAATAGACATTAACCAGAAACCCTATCATGTCAGGTAACCAGGGCCTCATCCAAATCACATTGAAGTAATTGGATAAGGCTCCTCTGGATTTCAGTGGTTCTTGGAATCAGGCTTCTTATGTCCTATCCCTCTTCTCCTCCACAACATGTTATGAAATACGAACCTATAGATGGAAGGCCAGGCTGGAGCTAGTGTAACTTTATTAAAGTCAATAGCATCTGATAAAGTAGGCTGTTGCTAGTAAAAGCTTATGCCTGTCTCAGTTAGTTAGTCTGTCAGGTGCCACCCTGCCCTGCCTTCTGCTAGATCTGTACTGGTTTGCAGCAATGGACAATCTAACCCCAGACGCTTTTGGCTATTCAAGGTATATAGCATATAGCTTTCTAGTATGACACGCTGCATAAGAGTTGTCACTTTTAGCCTTTTTATTTTCGATTGCACTTTTGTACAGTTGGCTAATAAGTCCCAACTTGTGCAATTATTATACCAGAGACCCACACAGCTGAAACTTCTGACAGCCATTCAGATTCTGCTCTTCAGAAAAAGGAACATTTTCTATAGTTCAGCAAAGCCTTAGGGACCGCAGGGGATCTGTAATGAAGCCACACTGTCTCCAAGGCGAAAGTGATTTTTTTTTCACGTCACTACAAAACTCTGTTGTCTGTTCAGTATGGAAATCTCATGGGTTTAGAGAAAATCAGGACCCAATTTACCTTGGCAAAACTGCATCCCAAAATGGAGTCTTTGTACTGCCTTTATACCAGTAAAAATGACTATATGAAGCTTGATGCAAAAGAAGACCAGGGCAGAGCAGCAGAGAAGAGCACATAAGAGAATAAAAACTTTACATCCAGAACTGAAAGAGATTCCTGTGTGTGATTTGTCTGTTCATCATAATTTCAAGGAAAGAGAAGTAGAGGGGCCCTTTTTCTCTGTTTACATTTTGTATTCAAAACTCTTCCTGTGAGCCTTGCTCTAAGCCAGACCAAGTCAACCTTGTAAAAGAGGTGACTGCTTTACTGCTGTACCACTTTTATGGGGAAAAATGTGCTGTATTTTGTTGCATACAGTATGTGATAGAATATAATAAGCAACCTGTTTTTGAAAGGCAGAATGAAGAGAGAAGATTTTTCAAGAGGTATGGGACAGGGCTTAATCTTCAGCTGACTCACCCTCCCTTTCTGCTTAGACTTTGAAATACGGGGGGACAGACCAGGAACATCAAGCAGACAGCAGATTTCCCTATGAAAGCTTAACTTGATTAGTGAGACATTAAAACTATTAAAAAGAAAAGATTATTAACACCTGTGAAGTGAAGAACAATAAGCCCTTAAGTCAATTGACTCCCTTAGCTGCCTAAATCTAAATACCACTGCTGCTGCATTGTTAAACAGGAATCATAGAAGGGTGCTTCTCTCTCAGGGAACAAATCAGTTTCCTTGCTTACATGTACCTCAATTTTGGGGGGTTAATTTTGGGGGAAAGGCTATGTGCTGTACGCAACAGAATATGGCATTTATATTCTTGCAACGAATGGGAGATTAAGCTCCAAGGTATCCCCTTTCCTTCCATCCCTCAAATTGTGAATCATGGTGCTTGTGCCAGTTGGCTTTGAAGACTGACAGGCTTTAAATGAGCCATCCTACCAAATCACAGTTCTTCAAAGCATTCTGCTTCCTCTGGGCTTATAAATGCATTCCAGTTCCCCAGGGTTTTATAGATCTTTGAGGAGAAAATGACTGTGAATTGCCTGATTTGTTCAGTGTAAACTTTTTGAACCAGCTTGGAAGAGCAGGGTTGGGTGTAGAGAGTGAGGAGCAAAGGAGCATGCTGTAGAGTTATTGCAGCAAGGAGACCCCTCGCCCTTTTCAAGACTAAAATGCCAGCTTGCATTAAGTTCTACATCATTCAGGAGCTACCTGCATGACTTGCAAATACACGCAGAGGGGAAGAAAGCTGCTGGCACACAGCTGACCTTGAGAGAGTCAGGCGAGCATCTCTCTTCACCCTTGCCAACTTCAAGTTTGTTGCTGGATCACAATTCCGTCTTATCCTTAAGAATAAAACCTATTTTCAAAGGGTCACCCGCAGCCTTGAATTGGCCTTGAATGCTGTCTCTGAGACTGGATGAGCAACGTCTAGGAGAAACTAACCACTCTGTCTCCATCTGTCTAGCTACCGAAGCGTGGAGGGCAATTTGATCATTGAGTAACGTTAGAACCAGCAAACTTACTCAGCCTAAACCAAGTGATGTCCCTCATGAAATGACACCAGTGAACAATGACATAATATACCAGATCCTCAACTGGTGTAAATTCTGCTTTAATTAAAATGGATCTACTTGTGCTAAACAATACTGCTAAGCATCTGGCCAATTTCTATGTGTCTGTGTTATCTGAAGTTCTTGCATGGTGACTATGCACAGAGTTCACAGGGTAAGTGACCTATAATAATAAAACTATTTAGATTAATATAAACTTTAAAAAGCTTGTCTGCTCACTGGGGTGTTCTGGGTCCTAGCAGGAGCCATGAAATTTTCTTTTTCTCTTGCTGTTTATTTTCCATGCATCAAAGTTAATGCTCACAGCCAGCCAAGGAGAGACAGAGTCTATTGAAAGTATTGCATCACAGCTGCAGTATGCCACCAGTATAAGAGTTTTGATTTATGCAAGCCTTAAGGAACAGTAGAGCCAATACCGCCTTCTACCAAATGCCAGTACCCTCCTCTCCATCTCTCCCCATTAAAAATACTTAAAAATAGATACTGCTAAGGAGTAGTTTTTAAACCAGGGGTGTCAAACTCGCCCCAGGCCTCTGGCCAGATCAGGCCTTGGGCCTAGGCCTGATCTTGGGGACCAGCGGCCACTGCAGCAGGTCCTAGTGATGGCCCCAGAAAGAGTCTTGTAGCTCTCCAGGGGCAGAGATGGGGCTCCAGTATTGCTCATTCCCTTGCTACCAATGGCCATATATATCAGATTGCAGGGGCTCCACATTATGTGGCTAGCCACACCCTCCAACGTCCATTAGCCTGGTGGGCCTGATATAAATTTGACGTCCCGGTTTTCAGCCCTCTATCAGGATTTCCCACTCTCCTCACATGCATGTGTGAGCGCACACATTTCAGCCTTTTTCTGTAAAGTTGGTTAGAGATGCTGGGATTCTGAGGTTCCTCGTTTGTTTGGTGTTTTTTATCCATCAAGAAAAGAAATGTTGAATAATGTATTTTAAAAATGAATTGAATCCCTCAGAGAATTAGCACGCTTGCTCTGACAGGGTGAGAATTAAATAACCTCCTTATGAATCCCATGTCATTTAGGTGGATCTAAAACTGCTGTTAAAAGATTGACTGTCACTATTCTTTCAATAGTTAAGTAAGGGCTCAGGGCTTTTGTGGTGCTCTCTGTCTGTTGGCCATAAAGCTTCTTATAAAAAACTTTGTTGCCTGTGGTTTACATATGGGGAGATCCAGGACAAATCAGGGTGAAAGAAGTTGCTCCAAGTCACCTAGTATATCAGTGGCAGAGACCGGAATAGATTGCATCCCTCTCTGTCCCCCCCGTCCCAGGACCCTGTCCCATGCTCTATCCACTGCGATGTGCTTCTTGAAGAAGCTGTACCCAGTTTATAATCTTTTAGCCTGTACTTTTGCTGAAACTTCCATCAGGCTTGCTGTAATGGGTTTTGCAATGTGGACCCTTGTCAGGTAGAAACCTGACCCAAACCAGCAAGTCCTTTTCCTGTGCAAAGTACTGCAGTTGTCCCCTGTAAATAACAGACACACGTCCTCCCGGGTATATGGGTGCCTGTTTCCTCTTTCAGTGCCTAACTTCCCCTGACAGCTACGGAAGTTAAATTCCTATGTACCACTTGAGAGATGGGTCTTCATCCCTACCATTGCAGACTGCATCTTAATTATTGAAACCTGTGAGGACAAACTCAAGGCTTAGGAGTTTGCCCATTAATATTCACGATGCCAGGATTTCACCTTTAGTCTCTCATCACTAGTATCCAGTCCCTGTGAACATAACCTTCCTATTATAGTGGACTTACTATCTTAGGGGAGAAGTTGCCCTTGTGAGAGTTACCTTCAGAAATAGGTTTCACTAAACCTAAATACTTCTATCCATAGTCTAATTTGGTTTTGGTTAGATATGAAGGCAGAACAATATTTCCCTTTACACAGTAAAAATTAATAC
Source organism: Caiman crocodilus (assembly GCA_030014935.1). Taxonomy (NCBI): domain Eukaryota; kingdom Metazoa; phylum Chordata; order Crocodylia; family Alligatoridae; genus Caiman; species Caiman crocodilus. Next base: position 113,798,251 of record JAGPOW010000304.1, on the reverse strand, counting down.
CAAACTGCACGTGGGGAGAATTTGAGTAAGGATGGGTTTATACTGTCTGTATTCCATCAAGCCTGTAGCTCTTTCTTGGCTAGTTAAGTAATTCCTTTGGAGTTTGCTTTTATCATGGGTTCATGCTTCCAAATGGCTAACCGTTGCATGCCTGTTGGCTTTAAATTGCCTGATTGAGGATGGCAGACAGGCTCTTCAATGTCCTCACTCACCGGCTTGGGAACAGAATGACTCTAGAGTTTAGTTTATTTGGCATTTTTGTTGCTAACAGACTATTTTTCTGTGCTAGCTTTTACCTAAGGAGAAAATCAAGATGCCCTTTCCCTTGGGGCACATTTTACCCTTGTCCACTAAGATGATAGAAGTTTGAAAGGAGAATGCTTTTGACACACTCAAATGCAAGGATTTTAGATGACCATCTTCCCTCTGATATCTGAAATAAACAAAGGAAAGATTAAAAGAAGACAAAAAAATTTTGAGTAGCTGCCAAAGAAGGTGTTGCTCCCCTTGGTAAAGTGCTAGGCATTCTGTGTTTACGGGGGTCTCCATGGGTGTAAAATTAAGTAGGTTCAGCCTTTGGTTTTGGAAGCAGATGTAGTAGTGGGGCTTATCAGTAGAAAGGCTGCATCATTGGAAAAAAAAAAACCCTTCTTTAATGCTTCAGTGATACTGCAAAACACATATTAGACAGTGGCTGCTATGATGTGGTTTTCCCTACTTTGTAGCACGTCATGTTAAATTGGATGTTGAATTATTGACCAAATGCATGGGGATGTTTCTGTGACATGTCCACCACTGCAATAACTGTTAATATCACTATGAAAATGACTCATTTTATGCATGGATTGCTATGAAGGTGGCTTAGGGTTTCCCTCACCTTATACAACGAAGGTGTTAAGCTGTTGCTGATGAAGTAGGTTGTTGCTTGTGAAAACTCATGCCTCTCTGAACCACTTAGTCTCCAAGGTGCCACCCTCCTATACCTTCTGCTTCACTTTATATAGGGAAAGTCAAGCTACCATGGTTGGTCTGCAATGGCCCTTGATGCCTGGGGCTAGTTTCTGGGAGGAAAAGAAAGAGGCAATGTTATGCTGTGTTTAGACATTTTTGCTTGCAGTGTCAAGGAATCTACATGGATAGAGTCTCTAAAATCCTGGACTGAAATATAACATTAATTTCCACTTCAGACTCTGTCCTGCCTGCTACTGAGTGCTCTGGTTCTGCCCAGCAAACCGTTTTAACCTAACGTGAATGAATGGTCCTGAAGAAGTCATTGTCACCACTCTCATGGATATAGTTAAGCAAATGATGTATTGTGAGGGCTAGAGGGTTTGGCTCCTTATAGATTTCAAGCTTGCATCAAATTCCCATCAGACAAGGGCTTCAGATCTCTTCATAAATACTAACTAAGGCCCACAAGATCCTTGTAAAGTAAATGTTATGGATGAGTAAACTGAAGGACAGCGAGGCCTTAGACTTGGTGACAGAGCTGTAAATGTGACTGGTTCCAACTTCCATTTTCCCCTTTCTGGCCTGTGGGAAATAACTGGAGGAAGGGGCTTTTAGCAACACCACTGGAATAAAGAGCTTGGTGAAATATAGGAAAGGGACATTTAGCTGTTCAAGGTGATTCTTTGAATCAGTCTGTGGACAGCATGAAGATTCGTTTCCTTCTTGGCATCCTTCCCTTGTTTAGTTGACACACTCAAGGTCATTGCTGCCTGCCGGATGAAACATTATTAAAAACCACTCGGATATAAATAGAACACAATGAGCCAAGACTCCCTCGGTTCATCTAACAGTGTGCCCTACTTCCACCTCTCACCAGCAGCTGTCCTTTTCCTTTTAATTAAAACTTTTTTTCTCCCATGGATTTCATTTCCATACCACAAAGCTGAATTTCTTCTGGGCTTGTAAAAATAAAGAGTTATTAGCTGGTGCATAGTGATTTCCAGTGGCCTTGATGAACTGCAGTCAAGGTCTGATGTACTTGCTGAAGTTTCTGTGCCTTTGTTGTGTTTCTCGAAAGTTGTTCCAAGAAACTACGTATGTGGTTCACAGGGAAGAGTTAATAAAATTCCTCTTTTTGCATTACCTCTATTACTTAGCATGTAGTGAGAGGTGATATCATCAGCCAGTTACACTAGTAATGCACTGTAACAAAAAATTATCTGGTTTAACAAAAATAAACAGGACTTTCTCAGCTATAGCAAATCGTCTTAGCTCAATTGACTTTAATGGACTATACAAGTACTTCAGGTCTTTTAGGTGGTATCAAAAACAAGACATTAGATACAGCATGTTACAATCCCATCTTGCAGTTAAATGCTTGGTACAGCGCTTCAGGCAGGCTTAACTGCAAAATTAATTGTAATTCATTTGCATGTGAATATGGTCACTTGGACTGAGAACTGGCCACAGAACTAGTTGAAATAATAAATTGCCATTGCCTTCAATAACATTTTTTACCAAAGACTTCTGGCAGTGATTCTCAAACAGGGTGCCTTGAGATCCTTTCAAGGGCTCTGTGGTTTGACAGTGTCAGCTCTGTTAGGTGGGCAAACATCATTCACCAGATAAACCCAGGTATTTCAAACTTCATAGCTGTCAAAGCATTCTGCCCTGTTGTGGTCTTTCTGATTTCTTTGCAACAGAAGAATAGTTCTATTTTCCTGTAATAAAAACTACTGAAAACAAGTAAAAGCTAAGAGCTGGCAGTTTCCAAGGGATGCCTTCAGCAGGGTGCCTTGAATATAAAATGAAGGGTGCCTTGACTTAGGATGTAGACACATGTAACAATTGAACCATTCCAAAACATCATTGATTGGTTGCCAGTTCACAGCTGTCATGGGACACTGAGGGTATTGATACACATGCTCTGAGAGTGGGGCATTTTTCAATGCGAGGATGCTAATACGTAACACACTATTGTCTTCTGGAGCGCAGTAATTACTAAATTACTCAGTTAATCAAGTCTGCAATGATGTGATATAATTATAGCATGTCAGAGCAGCCTTGTTGCATGTTTATAGGTGCCAGGACTAAGGCTGCCACAAAGATTGGTCTTAAGGCATTGTCTTGTCCCATACCTTTGTTAGTTAACTACAAGAAAGAGGCAGTAAATATAATATTAAATTTTCATTTGATACTCAGAGCTTGTCAATACAGCTCATGAAAATGATTCTGAATTAACTAAGAAGTGCATTCATTGAAAGTGTCCACATAGAGGATGCACACTTATTCAGAATTTAAATGGCATTGATTTCATATAGTTTAATTCACTTTGGAAGTGAAGTGAGAGAAACTGAATTTGGGCTTCTTTAATACTAAATAAGTGGTGATTATACAAGGGTTTAATGCAGTTTTACTGGTCCACTTTAAATTTGTGCTTTTTGTTAATTTGGATTAATTGTCTTGACTGCCCCTGAATAAACAAGCCCTAAATTGTGAGGTATTATAAATTCTGGTGGAGACAGAGAAAAATGAAGGAGGAACCTAAAGAGGTTAGATGTAGAAGTCAGAAGTAAAACAAAGTTCAAGCTTAATATAGCCAAGCTGCTTTTTTCTTTATATAATTCACACTGGTATTTGATGGTAGGAAAGCATTTGGAAAGCTGTTGCACTGGAGCAAGAATGGTCCACATCAGATTACGTATGTTTGCAGCTGCTCTGGTAGTAGACGTGCGAGCATGAGTTGGACCTTTGTCTTATACTGGATGTCAGGAAAATGGCAGTGTCTTGCGCATATAACTCAAATCTGACCACACTGATGCATCACATTTGGAAACTGAATTTGAGTGGATTCAAGTCACGTACACAGAACAGGAGGAAACAATCAAACATGCATACCTGCAGGTGTGAAAACAGACTGCAAATATCTCAAGAAGCCAGTTACAAAAGAGGAGGAGGATTTTTTGTTTGGTTGGTTGGTTGGTTGGTTGGTTGGTTTTTTACAAGTAAATGAATGAAATCAAGGAAAGACCCATTGCTCAGCAGGAATGGTTTCCATTTTTAAGTGGTAGAAGTCCTGTTGCGTGAGACACAGCACATAACTTTAGACTGGACCATTAGGAAAGAAAGTGTCCATGGATGAGCCATCCTGTGATAGCTGAGGAGTCATTTTGAACAGGAGTATGAACTATACAGCCCATGGGCTGGATTCAGCCCACAGAGCCTCTCTTTTGGCCCACCGGTCTACTAGAAGTTGTGGAGCATGACCTGCCACAGAATGCAAGGACATTTGTCCCTACTGGCCACGGCTGCTATCAGCAAGCCTGGCTTGCTGCTGCATCAAACCCTGAACCCTCATTATGCCTCCAGACTCCCACTACTGTGGGAATCCTGTCCGTGGCCTCCTTGCTACAAACCTGCTGCTACCAGACCCTTCACTGCCTCTAGACCTGCTGCCATAGTTGCCACCACTATGGTGCCCATGGCAACTGCTCCCTTCATTGTGTGCATCTGTCCCATGAGAAGCCTAACAACCTTAATCTGGTCCAGGTCCCAGGTGAGTTTAACACCCCTGATCTAAATAGAGGGTGTTAAACGCATCAGGCCTTGCAAGGCAGATCAGCGGTGCAGGGCCAGTTCATGGGCCAGACTGGGCTATAGACTGGCTTTGCACATTGAATTCAGCACACAAGGCCATTGGGTTCAGTCTTTCAAATATGCATTTTGAAAGTACAGTGAAGGGATTAAAGCATTAGGGAATGTGGCTACATAGAGATGAAGGATGTCTGAACTTTTGTATTGCTTCCTACTTAGAAAAACTGGCTCTGCTTTGAAACAAACTCCTGAATTTGTCTTTCAGCCATGGTTTTGCCTTTTTTTTTCTTAACAGGAGGTGGTAATAATTGTGTAAGATTCACTAACCGGTTTTTAAAATCCAGTCCTTTCTTCTACTCTGGCATGTTTTTCAACCACTTTATTTAGATTTGACAGTTTAAAATGACTTTTTCTATATTGTGGGGTGTTTTTTTTGGTACTGTTCTTGGCTAGGAGTGTAATGCCCCCATAAGAGATTCTTGTTGACAGACTCTATGCAGCATGTTAGTACTTGCATTGATCTGGAGCACTGACAAATTTTAATGCACTGGAAAGTATCTAAGGAGGTGTCTTTGTACTGCAAGCTAAAAAAATAAAAATCCTCTTTAATAAAAATAGATGATGTGCTCCAGCTTTGCTTCAGTGATAAACTTGCCTTTCATGTTTCCTTGTTAGTGTTATTTACAATGAGTGCAAAGAGAAGTAATAGGATTTGCCATTTTGTCGTTATGCCCTCTGTGGAGATGCTTTTAAGTTTACAATATTCCATCTAATTTTTCTTCTCTCATGTACAAAGAGCAAAAATCCTGCATTCTGCTTTAGATACTGTGTCCTAAGAAGGAAATAAGGATGGCATAAGAAATGTACATTTTGGGGCATGATACGTGTAGTAAATGGAGGGGGTATAATTACGTGGCACAAAGCAGTGATGGATAAAGGGTACCTCTGAAGAAACTGACTTCGTAGTTTCATAGTTGGTAGGGTCGGAAGGGACCTGAGCAGATCATCAAGTCTGACCCCTGTCATGGCAGGAAAGAGTACTGGGTTCAATGACCCCGGCAAGGTGTTCATCCAGCCTCCTTTTAAAGACCCCCAGGGTAGGAGCCAACACCACTTCTCTTGAAGTTGGTTCCAGATCCTAGCTGCCCTGACCGTGAAGTAGCACCTCCTGATATCTAGTCTAAATCTACCCTCTGCCAGCTTGTGACCATTGTTTCTTGTCACTCCTGGCAGTGCTCGGAGTAACAGGGACTACCCCAATGCTCGCTGGTCCCCTCTGACCAGTTTGTAAATGGCCACTAGATCCCCGCTCAGCCTTCTCTTGTGGAGGCTGAACAGGTTCAGGTCCCGTGTCTCCTAGGTTCAGGCTGAACAGGTTCAGGTCCCTGGGAGTCAAGTCACAGGAGCTCCCTTGGCTCCCAGGAGCAGTGCAGTTCCATGGTTGATATCCGTAGACCTATGTCAGTGTCTACCAGCTGAGGGTCCAGGCTACTGTGTTAAAAATGAATGCTGTGTAAAAATGCTTATTAAAAATACCCAAAGTTACCTACATTTTAAATAGTGAATTTTCTGCTGTATAGTGTTGCCTTGTATGAAGCCAAGGTTTTTTTGTACCTATGACATATCCTTGTGTTAACGACCCCAGGCATTATTTTTTTGAACTTGCAGTAGGAGCATCATAAATTTAATATCTATGGATACAGCAGACGCATGTAACAGTTGAACTATTCCCAAAAGCCATAGGTTGAGACCCGGTTCATAGTTACGTAAAGTGCTGTGGCTCCATCTCCAGGATGTGGGAGTGAGCACCCAGTTTAACATGCCTGGAAGTTGGTAGGTCAGGGGAGGAATGCTTTCACACATGCTTTGAAAGTCCCGGGCGGGGGTGACCTGTGGCTGAGAGCATTTTTGTCTGCTTTCCATTCTTCCTAAACTTGAGTTCAGTAAACTTCAATAGCTTACATTTGACTGAATTCGGCAGTATGATGGCATGTCTTGTTGGGGGTGAGATGGGGGAGTGCTTGGATCCATGCTTTTGGGTTCCCAGAGTCTGGGAGAGTATGATGAGGGGCTGCAGTGAAGTAGAGTGAAGACACAGCTGGCTGTTAGAAAGATAGCATTGCAAGGAGTTTGTTGATTAAAAAGTTTAAATAAACAGGGGAAAAAAGGGTGCAGTAGAGTTCTGCCTATGTACCAGAGCAAGCAGTTGAAATAATTGGGGCAGGTGGTAAGGAGCAATGCAGTATGGGATGCCTGGAGAACCCACCAGACTTGTGCTATGGAATATTTGGTGTCCACATGTAACAGTGAACCAGTACACAATGAACTGGTTCAGAATAATAACTGATTTTTCCAGGTACATTTTTGAAACATTCTGGGCTGCTTTAAACTGGTTCAACAGGCTTGTACACCTGTTGCTTTAGGTTTAAATCACATTTAAACTGGTCCAAGTGTTATATGTGCCCATTCTTTACTATTATAAAAGCCCCAGCATCTCTCAGGGCTAGCACATTGAGAGTCTGACACAAGGAGGAGCTTGTTTTACTGATTAATGAAACCAGCTTCCTTCTTGCCTTTCTGTGGGGACTATTTTAGGCTCCCTTTGTCTATCAAATCACTGAAAGTCTTGCTGTTGATTACAGTGGCAGCAAATTGCATTTTTTTTTTTTTAATTTAGGGACAAAACCCTGGTTCAAAATGAAATCATCAATAGATGTTCATTGATAGCAGTGGATCCAGACATGAGCTCTGAAAGAATTGGGTATCCTCAAGGCCCCATTCAACGCAAGCCACTGCTGTGTTTGTCTCCAGCAGTAACCGCACTGCCATCATCAAGCTGATTGCTTGGGGAAGGCATACTTTAGGTTACCTTGGATATGAAAAGAACAATATAATGTAATCAAATTATGTTCTGTTCCTGTTCTGTAAATGCACAGGAATAAAAAGTGATACAGGCAGGGAAGTTTTCTCCAAGATGTCTGAAAGCCTAAATGAGAATGGATTGACTTTTCTCCCTCTCATCATTTTCTGTTAAAAAACAAAAAGTAACAATCTGGCTAGGAGGCATTGGGAAATGTCAGAATATTATTACCTTAAGTAACTTGTTGCTGTGACTTATCTTTCTCCATCACATCATTTGATGAGGGTGAGAGAATAGGCTTGAAAGATGTTTATAGTCAACATTTTTCTTTCCCTCCCCCAAAAATAAATTCATGCTAGGAAGAATAGAAGCATGTTTTTAGGCTAATGGAGGTGAGAGACATGCTATTCTTAATCCTTCCAGAAAGTCCTGTGTCAATCTAGGCAGGTCAGTTTAATTGTCTATGCCTTAGTTACCTCTTAGATGAACAAGTCTTGTTGGGGGCCTTGTGAAGACTAGCTTGTTAATTATATATTAATAGAATTTAAGGAAGGGACCATTAGATCAGTCAGTCTGGACTGTACATCACAAGCCTGAGAATTTCATCCAGGAAAATCTGCATTTAGCCTAATATTTCACTTTTGACTTTCAGTTAGTTGTGAAGTGTCTTGAATAGTATGGTTGAAATCACTGTAGAAGTTCTAAATACTCATAGCTTTAAAACTTAACTGGGGGTGGTTGGAGACTCCCTCCTGCGGATGACACAGGCATTCATCTGCTGGCCTGCCCTCTTGTCTCAGGAGATCTGCTGCTTGCCTGGAGCCTGGATCCGAGATGTCTTGGAATGAGACTCATGTTACTGAGACCTATCCAGCCCTCTGACTAGTACCCCACTCTTCTTATCCATGTGGGCACCAACGATACTACCAGGGGAGACCCTTCATGGATAAAAAATGATTACAGGGCTTTCAGTGTGAGGGTGAAGGGGACGGGGGCTCCTGTGATAGTCTTCTCAATCCTTCCAGTCAACGGAAAGGGCCTGGAAAGAAGCAGGTACATCCTGCAGATCAATGCATGGCTGTGCAGGTGGTGTTGCCAGTAGGGCTTTGGTTTCTTTGACCACAGGATTATGTTTCAAGAAGGATTGCTAGGAAGAGATGGGATCCATCTGACAAAGACAGGGAAGAGCATCTTCACAGATGGGCTCACTGTGGAATAACAGAGACTTGGTGGGATACTTGCATGACTGGAGCACTATCATGGATGTGTTCAGGAAACTGTTCAGGAAGGACAAGCAAGGAAGAAAAGAAGGAGAAATTGCCCCTTATGAAAAAGAATTGTATGATTGCTTAGAGCTCCAGTGTGAAACTGGACACAGACCTGTTGAAAGTCTCTGGGTTAGAGTCAGAGGGGAGAGCACAAAGGGTGACATCATGGTGAGTGTCTGCTTTAGACCACCAGACTAGGAGGATGAGATGGATGAGGATTTTTTCAAACAGCTAGCACAAGTTTCCTGATCACAGGCCCTGGTTCTCATGGGGGACTTCAGTCATCTTGACACGTGTTGGGAGGGCAATACAACAGAGTGTAGGCAATTCAAGATGTTTTTGGAGAGTACTGGGGACAACTTCCTGCAGCAAGTTCTGGGGCAGCCAACTAAGGGCTATGCTCTTCTTGA
>JAGPOW010000304.1:113763394-113779774 GCA_030014935.1 Caiman crocodilus | reverse complement strand
AATCTCCTGCAGGATTTTGCTGATTTATATGGATGTTGTGAAGATAAAAATCATTTAGTTAAATTCCAGGATCATGATCCGAATGACTGGAGATACCTTAGGTTATTACAGCAGAAAGCTGTTCCTACTGTTACTTTCACACTTTCAGTATTTGGTCTAAGATGAGAGTGTAAAATGAATGCATTTCTCAGTACTGTTTTGTGGATTATTTAAAAAAAAAAACCTGTAAGAGAAAAAAGAAGGATGGTTTTTCTTCTCACTAAGATTCTTACAATTTCTTTTAGATCCTCACCTGCAGCTCTCAGTGCAGGATACAGGTTGAAACCTAGCAGCCTGCAAAGCCAGGTGTTTGACATTCTCTGTGTTCTTCCACTCCTTGACATAAGCTAAATTTTTACCTAAATGATCCCCATCGTATGTGACCAGTGCTTTAATTTATACTGGTTGCATTTGGAACAGTTTTGCCAAAGGTTCAGAACTCTTGAGTCTGGACCCCTAAAACTATGAGACCTTAAAAGTAATAAATGGGTGGAGGTATTCCCCTCTGATTTCATTCTTTTAACTTTAAAATTCTCCCTTTCAAGCTTGTCTCTGAAACCATGAGGACAAATAATTTACATTTTTTTAGAAACCAAAATTTTCATTCTTTTACCTGACTCCAGGTGCTTTAGAAAAGCAACAGGTTGCATGGGACCTGAAATAAAATCATGTGAAATGGCAATACTGAGGAGCCCCAAATGATTGTAATGCCTTGGAACTGGAAGGTCATAAGGACATCTCTCATATACCAGCTGATGTCTGTTTGAGGACTTGCATCAAAAGTACTACACTAGGGCTTAGTACACTGAGGTGACTCTTCTGTGGCTGGTTACACTGGTATTAGGGCTGCTTCCTGTAAGTGATGTGAACTGAATACAAGAAAGAATGTAGAACTTTTACTTGCAAGCATACATTTGGGACATATACTACTTGATAATATCCTTTTCATGCAATGATCATAATGGAGCATGTAAATAAGGCAGGCTTGCAGACACCTGCAGGTGCTTTCATTGTCATCTCCAGCTTCCCATGATCAGATGATGCTACAATAAAAAAGCAATTGCACCAAGCTGCCCCCAGAATGGTGACTGAGCATTAAAGATGATGATTTAGCATTGTTTTTTAATTCCTCACAGAAGTGCATAAGAATCTGGTGAAAACGAAATATAGTGGTACACTGCAGAGTTACTTGCAGTAGGAGGAAATGGGAAAGATCAATTAAAAATACATAGCCAAAATGGGCTTCTCGGACATCTCTCAACAAGTGATTCATCAGTAAGAGTGCAAATAAATTTAGGTTAACTGGTAATCCATAGATGATTGTATGGGGCACGGAGTAAATTTATAATGTAGGAAGGAAGCAACTGCAAACCCACAAACATCCAGGTGTTAGACTTCCAGGAAGCTGTTAGTTCAGTGTTGGGTAATTACAAGAACAAAGGGGAAGTTAAGCACTCAGCTACAAGCGACCTGTAACAACTTTTTTTCGGTATCAGAAAAACTATTGCACCCAGTATACCCCAGGCTAAAAACAGGTCTATTATGTGTTGAATTGTAATGCTATACTGGCTGCCAGTTCCACAAGAGCTAAGGTTGAAAAGGATTCACTTTTCCAAGGGTGTGTCTTCTAAATGCTGTCAGATCTTCAGTAAGCAGATTGCCATGATATTTGGTGGGACTCATTGGTTTGTGAGTTAGTGATCCAAATTTTAGACCAGTGAAGTTAGTGGTTCCTAAAGTACAGATCCCCTGGAAAAGTGGACATTATACCAATACTTTTGTGTGCACAGCTGGGTCTTAAAACCATAGCTCTGACTGCTCCCCAACAGATCTCAGTTCCTTAACATTTATTACAGATAGTATACAGGGCCCACAGTCCCTTTAAGGCAGCAATATTGAAAGTGTGATTTAAAAAGGATCTGTGCCCTCTGTGTTGGTGCATGCTTGAAGCCCTCTCTGCACATGCAGGTAAAGGTACAATAGGATCTAATGTGCAAATAGCAGAAAGTACAATTGTGGGATTGTGCAGTAGATCCCATCTTACCCCATTGCTGGTGGAGGGGGAGCCTGATCCTGATCCCAGGCTCCTCCTGCAACAGCAAGAAGCAAGCTTCCAGGGCTGGGAGCCCCATGCACCCTAGCTGAAGGGTTCCCAGCTGCAGGGATCTCACACACCCCAGACTGGGGAATCACCCCTGAAGCAATCCTTGTGCCCTGGCTATCCACATGCACACCCAGGATGGGGAGATCGCCACAGTGGCAATCCTCTGACCCCAGGGGTTTGCCAAGAGGCATACTGCAGGGACCCAGCCTCTTCAGCACTGGGACTGAGTCCCCAGCAGCTGTGCAACTCCTAGCCGGAGCTGAGTAAAGTTCATCCCTGAGACTGAGAGCCCTGTCAGCTGACGGGGCTCCCAGCCACAGGGGAGACCCTGCTGCACATACAAATTAAAGCTCAATAGCAACCAGCTATAAAGTTCATACACTTTTTTGAGGTCTAACTTTTATAGACGGTTGGAGCTTTTTATTGCGTGATAACTTCTTTGCATGAGTAGCTGATCGCAAGGTAATTGCAGAAGTAACCAGTTAGCTGTGCAATAAATATAATATGTAGAGGGGACCTGATACTTCCATATCAAATGAGATATAATGAGGATGTGCAAAAAGACTAGCCAAGGGGGTTTCTAGTCACTTATGTTTCATATGACCTGATTGTTTAAGGGGTACAACCTCCCTCTCTTCCCTTTCCCTTGTACTTGACACCTTCAATCCTATGAGGTTTTGCTCAGGGAACAAATCTTGCTAGTTACACATGTGGATGAAGTGTTGCGTCTAAATGAACATAAGACTATAACAGAATCAGGATTATGAATGACTCCAATCTCCTGAGTTCTGGGTGAACCCCTTAACTACACAACCATACTTCCTATCACTGCAGTTTGCTCATTGTTGGGTAGAAAACTTCAGGAGCACTCGCCGTGTTAGCAGAATGTATCATCAGTGGGAGAGGAGTCTCCCAGATTTTTCTTTGTTGTTGTTTAGTATCTCTCAAAGTATAGTGTTCTGAAAAAAGCAAGGATAACTTTCACAGTGACTGCAAATTCACTCCTATTGTTTTACATTTTATTTAACCATAATTACTAGTAAACTGGGGGGTGGGGGTGGGAATCAAACCCTCTTCCTACCTTTATATTTTTAACTTTACAGTCCAAACAGCAGTAGCAAGTGTAATGCACATGCACTGGCATTGGTATTACAAAAAATCATTTTTGAAACAAATAAGGCACCAGGGATTTCACACTGGACTGCCAATTCTATAATTCTGATGCTGCAGTTATTCTAAATTAAATCAGGTTTGTTCATGGGGCTTATTAAAGTAAAATATAGACTTGGCCTTCTGTGCAGCCTCCATAGCTTGCTACTGTTTAAGAGGCAGAGTAATTATGGCCATAAATATTACAGGTGATCCTAAGGTGTGTGAAAGGAATACGGAAGGGTCAAAAAGAAAAGGTTTTCAAAGTATTAAGGGATGAAACCAGTTATCATTTGGAGGCTGAGGTTCTAATCCCAAACCTAGTCAAGTCAACCTAAAAGTTTTCACCATCTTCAATGCATTTCAGATCACAGACCTCGAATGCAAAAACCTAAATTGTATTGAATCTAATTGTTATATTGTTGTTCCTTCAAGGTTTTGGGGGTTGGTTTTGGCAGCAATAATTTCTTTGGCTGGCAGTAACAAGAGCTGCATTGAATTCTTTTCTGATTTAGCATTTTTAGTACCAGCATCTAACTAGATGATTAGAACTAAAAAGAGACTTTGGTCCATTGGATGCTGTAACAATATACAGTTATTTGTGAGATCTGCATTGAGATCAAAAATTAAGTTTTATGCTCCAGGCCAGTTGGCACAAAGAGTGCTGGGGAGCTGTGTGATTCATTGAGGGAAGCTTTTTGGAGCAGTGGAAACAGCTGCTGTCCAAATCTGTGCCTAAAAGAGCAATGATTCTCCTGTTCTGAAGTAAGCACATTCTATCCTTTATTTGACAGAGAGAAGTTCACTGCAACATGCTTAATTTAAAGATGTGGCAAGAAAGACTGGGAAAAATAAATCCTAGGTCTTTTGGGATTGTTCTTTAATAGAATGAACACATTTATCATCTAGCAAAATAGTAGAGAAGAAATGTGATACTGATGGACTGAATTGTCTGGTGTATCCAGACATAGCATATGTTAGGGAGTGATGCGTAAAAGAATCATGCATTTCCTTAGTGCATTTCCTTATGCATTTCCACCATGACCCAGGAGCTGCTCTATGTGTGGTCATTCTCCCTGCACAATATTAGAGCATTCTGAATGAGATCCAATGTGAGAGGTGATGAAACACCTTTGGAAGATGACTTGCATTCAAGAATGGTCCTTGCTACACAAATTTAAAGTCAAATTATTCTGGAGGACCTGGCTGTATAAATAAAAAATTACAGCAGATTGGATGACCCAGATGCGGGAGGTCTTTGATTCTTTACTTGTTTCCCATTTCAAGTCCAGCCTAGGTCACTGGGGATCCAACACTGGATCATAAGATGGATGTTAGTTGAAATGGGTTAGCGGTCTCAGTTCAATTGATATTTCACTCTAGTGGAGCCAAGTTAAGTCTCCTTCTCCCATGCAGCTGGATCAGGGTGGGGCTGCTCCCCCACCTCATCCTCATGCTTATTCTCATCCCCAATGACCAAATGGGGTTGTGTTGCACTCCCCCCCCCCCCCGCCAGGTACCAGACCAGGATCACAGGATGATGAATGGACTGGGTACTGCAAAAAAGGTTGAGTACCACTGGACTAATACATGACTAGCTGAAATGGGTTTATTGTTGATGTTTTTGGCCAGAATAAAAATTTTTGTCAAAAGACACCTTTGTCTCTAAAACAAATTTTTACCATTTTAATACACATTTTGCAAAAAATTGGGGTGCCTTTTTATAAACTTTATTGAAAACATTTTTTTTACCAAACACTAGAATTTTAACAGATGAAAGTTTTTAATAATATTTATATGATTTTTTTTTTTTTACTATTGGTTAAAAAAACTGTAGCGTAAGGGCACCGTTCCTTAGTGAATAGGACTGAGAATCAGGAAACATTGGCCTGCTGGGTGATCGTAAGAAAGTTGCTTTATCTCTCTGCACCTCAATTTTTGCTTACATTAAACAGGGATAATAATATTGATCTTCTTTGTGATGCTTTTAAATATCCAGCTAATGAAAAGTACCTGTGGCAGGGCATTGTTGGTGCCTGCCATTTTAGGGGCTGGAGCTGACAGCATCCAGGTGCTTGATTGTGGTGGCCATGTTGAGACACAGGCTATATCGGGGAAGCAGCAGTTTGCTGCTGCCTGCTGTGTGAGAGACATTAGCTGGCAGAGCTGAGGCCAGGAACAGCTTGGAGGTCTGTGGGCTGGGGCTAGGACTAGAGGAGGCTCCAGGTCCTGGGCACAACCTAAAACTGCACCCTGCCAGGCATGGGTGGCCTGGTGGGACTGCCAGTGGTGCAACAGCCCCATGAAAGGCCAGGCCAGTTGTTACAATGCCTTATAAAAACTTATGTATTATTAAATACATCAAAACATCAAGATATTTAGATAAAAATGGGCTCATTTCAAATACTTTGAAGTTCAAGCAAATGAAAAATTCAAGTATTTTTCACAAAATGGTATTTCTGGCCAGCCCTGTCCATGCCACACATTTGCAGATAATCCCTCTGTGATTACACTGAGCTCTTCTTGGGAACTGAGACATGTTTGACTTTTAATGGGTTTCCAAATATAGTGTCACATACTTGAAATGACATAATAACAGATGGCTGGTGCTCTACAGTAGGGCTGTGTGAAACTTTGGTCACTGCTTCGATTTGCCAGAGATTCATCTTGATTCGGCGGCCAAATCGCTGAATCCAAATCAAATCAGGAGACTCTTTAATCATTCTGAATTGGAACCCTCTGAATTGATTCCAAGAGATTTGAAGAGATTCGATGATTCAGATATAGACACAGCTTTAAATGTTTTTTCTACATACCTCAAGGTACCAGGCAGTTCGTGAATGCTGAGATGCTGGGGTGGATAGAGTATCCCACAGGAGCATGGCGGGGGTCCCCAGTGCACTCAGCAGCAGACACAGAAGTAGACCAGAAGCAGTTTTGGTCCACTTCCAGGTTCACCATGGAGTGCACAGAGCCCTCTTCCTCCCTCCCTCCCCCCCCCCCGCCCCGGTTTGGCAACTGGTGCCTCCTGGGTCTGGGGACTCACCTGAGGCCCCCCTGCATTTGATTGCCGAGCCAGGGAGTTGTGTGTGTGGTGGGGAGGGGGTCGTCCATGTGCTCAGTAGTGGACCTGGAAATGAACTGGAAGTACGCACTTCTGGGTTCACTGCCAAGCATGTGCCTCCCTCCGCTTTCCCTCCCGCACGCTTCAGTGGGACACTCCATCTGTCCCACCATTGCCATGTTCACAAAGCATGCCTGATACCTCAAGGTATGTAGAAAAAACATTTAAAGCTGTGTCTATGGCCAGATCAATGATTCTCCAAATCAGCATCAAATCTTAAGATTTGCATATGGCCAAGTCAAATTGGGATAGTGGTCTGAATCAACGAATTGAATCACTGTCCCTGATTTGGAACAAATCTGAATTGAATATGGCCTGTTTTGTACACCCCTTACTCTACAGTGTAATATCATCTTCAGGAAAGCAAACACCTCATTCAGACATAGCTGATGGCAACAAATGAAAGTACTGAGCAACTAATCCAATAACTACATTTTGCTGTGGTTACTTTTGTTGTCAAATTTTGAACAGACTTTCCCAGCAAATAGTAACACATGTAAAAGTAACTCCCAGAAACTTTGGTCTTACTCTAATAATAAAATGGGAAGTAATTTAAAATGAGAAGTAATTTTGAAGTCTCGCCCCCCTCCCCCCCCCAGCCCAGGCTTTAGCTGAATTCTCTAACTGAAACTTCCAGGGTGCTATGTGTCCATGTGTGTATTATTGTTAATAGCTCCAAAAAACCTGCTGGAATTAACAAACCAAGGTTCACCTTTGTAAGGCTCAATGAAAATCAAGTTTAGAATCTGTTAGTTGAACATGTTTGTAGATGGGACTGTATATATACTTCCAAGACACAAACTTTTAAAAATTGGCTTCAAATTAGGTGGGGTTGATGTTGCTTTTGTGTTCAGCCTCAGTTTCTGCTCACCGGCTGGTGGAAGTGCTTATAGAACCAGAGATCTTTATCGCTTGAAGGTACCAAGTGTTGTCATTGTTCTTCATGCTATTCAACTGCGCCAGATGCTTTGCTCTGATGCTATTGATCCATTTCAGAAGAAAGCTTTCTACATCCAGTTGCCACACACACACAGGAGGCCCTTTTTCTTGGGCCTAGGAGCATCTATGGCATGGCCTGCCAGGGACCCCTCTAGACCCCTTATCATAATTGTGGCTGATTGTTGGAGAAGGAACAGCTTGTCTTTATGGGTTTTTATTTTTTTGTTCTGTTGTTCATGTAGTTTTGCTGTAGCTGGACTTTAACAGCAGTATCATTTCATGTACCTTACTCCTACATTAAAGATGCTTTAGTGTGAGTACTTAGTTTGACAGGAAGCAAAGGCTCTGCATATTACTAATATAATATGGGAAGTCAAGGAAATTGAGAGGGAGAAAAATCCTGCCCCCTCAACATGCCTGCTGTGTTTTGGTTTATTTTAATACCAACCTCCTGCTTCTTCACTAGGATTCTGATCCAAAGCCCACTGAATTTAATGACTTAAGTGAGCTTTGAATCAAGCATTATCTACTCATCTAACTAAACTGCGTCTATTCATCTCCCTAGTTTTTCTTTAAAGTGTTCTTTCAGACCCGCTTCCTCAGTAACTTCTTGTGTGTTTATTGCTGTCTGCATGCAGGAGAACATTTTTGGCCTGTTACTTTTCTCGTTTACTTATAGCACATCTTGTGGAACTGAAACAAAAACCCACCCCCAGTTGAGTCTCGCTCACAACAATCATGTTGACTTATTGCTCATGTTCCCTACCCCATGTTCCTTTCAAAGCAAAGACAGATATTAGGAGATGTTTTGGCAGTTTCTAAGCTCTGGAAGGAATATTTTGGCCACAATTGAGATACCTCAGTGCTCAGTTTTTACTATATTAGGAGATTAAACACTTCCCTCTTTTTATTTGCATAGCCTCTGGAAGATGTAAGGTGTAGCATTCTCTTCATCTGAGTTCAGAGAGTTATCCCCATTTTTTGCTTATTTGCTTTGTTACTCCTAGGTCTCTTGGATGAGAGACTGAGCTTCTCTTCTTGAGTGAAATAGTCATAGTGTAGGCTAGGGTAGGCAACTCCTGGTATGTGTGCCAGGGCATGGCATATAGAGGCATTTTGCTAAGCATGCATGCCTCTAGAAAGGGGGTAGAGTTGTGCTGCCACAACAAAGGTTGGGGCCTTCGCAGCTCACCCACCACCCACTCCTGGCCTGCTAATATCTTAAAAGCTGAGGTTGTGGGTGTTTTTGGCAGTCCACCTAAAAACATTGCTGACTTCTGGAGTAAGCAGAAACTGGTCAGGCTTTCCCCAGAGGTTTCCTTCCAGGATGCATCCAATTTACTCTCAAGGTTGTAGTAGGACCTTTCAGTCTGCTCATTTAGAGCCTGATTCAAACCCCATTGAAGTTGAAAGGAAGACTCCTGTTGGTTTCAGTAGCTTTTTGATCAGGATTAATCTCTGGTAGCTAGACTGCAAACAAAGGTGCTAATTTTCTTTCTTTTAATCTTTTCATGTGGAGCTTACATGCATTGATAGTGGATGCCTCTGAGATGAGGTTAGCTTACTGCCAGTAAAACAATGTGATGCCAGGTCTCTTAAGAACTGAATCCACCAATTCATTTCACATAGATTGCTAAATACCCTTCAGCTGATAATGACTTTCAGCCACTACGGAGCAGAGCTAGGTTTGAACTGGTGACCTAAAGATGAAGGACTTTTACTTCCCTTAGTTTTGATTCATCCACTCCCCTTAGGCGTTTTCTAAAAGTGATAGAGTCACCTGGCTTTTTTGCTCTTTCTGATTGAACGCCTCCAGCTTCAGCTTGTTGATTCTCTAATCCTCTGCTGACTGATGAGACCATATTGTGCTGGATGTTTTTGCCTAAAGATATATGTGGCTAACAGTAAACAGCTAAGTTATAAAAGCAAGTAAATAGAGAATTACCAAAACAATGCTCTGTTTTGCCATGTTTTTTGGGAACCAACTGTCAGCAGATATTTACAAAGAGGAACTTTCCATGTAGCCATTCAGATCCCAAAAGAGAAATGTCCCTGAACCAAAGCAAAAATCTTCCATAAGCTGCTGTGTGACAAATTGTTAGTGATATTGTCCTGTCCCTGAAAACTTGTTTCAAAGTACATGCTTTTGAAGGGCAACTTCTTCAAGGCATAAGAAGGTAAACAGCTAGAATTCTAGTTCAGAGCCTTTGTTCTTCTATAGGGCCAAGTACCACTATTTAGGTCTGACCGGGCCAGCATCTTACTGGGGCCCAAAATGTTTTGGTTTTTATATCTGAAAATGCAAATGATTGCCAAGGATTTTCTGTGAGATTCCCTTATGGGCATGAGCTAGCTCTGACAGTGGTCTCTCGTATATCCAGCAGCAAGCCTATTGGTTGCTGAGGACAGAGTGAGGTCATGAATAAAAGCAAGCCAAAACTCTTTTTTTTCCCCCTCTGCTTCTTTCCAGGTGTCCTGTAGTTGCTGAGGAAATGCTGGTTGCTGGGTCTATCAGGTTACTGCTGTCAGGGACATATGAGGGATGCAAGGGAACATAAAGAGTGCAGTGTAGGGTTACCTCAAGCCCCATTCCTTCTCAAGCCATCATCTCCCAATGTCTATTTTTACTTGAATCCCTGGGAAGGTCTGAAGCTTATTCTCCATTTTCAGTTTTGGATCGTCTGTCCAGTCTAGCTAAGTTCTGCATGCCCAGGAACAGATGCCTCTATCTTGCTAACTGTGGACTGTTTTTAGTTGTATGTACTTTCCTATCCTATCAGTAGCTGGTCTGCACGAACCTTGTCTCTAGTGCGCGAGAAAGAGGAGAACAAACTCCTTTGCTCTGATAAAATGGGCTGCCATAAACGTTCTGAGAAATACTGGATTAAATACTGAACAGCCGAGGGTTTTAAAGCATCACCCCATGAAAGCAAGAAATGCTAGCACTTATATTTTTAAGTGACCTAACATCGAACTTGTCACCTTTAGAATGCAAGTGGAACTAACGGAGATGGAGAAAGAGCAGTTAACCTAGTGTTTGGGAGTATCGACATGAAAGACACAGTCCAACAGAGCTCTCTGGTCCTTGCCTAAAAGAAAAATCAGAGGCTGTCTCTGGAAATAATGGAATCCAACCAGTTCAGTTGTCCTCCTGGGAACTTTTATTTCATGCTGAAGAACCTTGTGCTATTAGCTGTGTGAAGTGCGGAAAAGATGCGTTACTAGCCTGGGGAGCCGGCATCTCTTGTTGCTTGCCTGGGAGATGCATAATGTCATTTTCCTCTCTGAAATCAGCATTTAAATGTTTCATTAGGAATAGTCAGAGCTTGCCATGCTCTGTGCAGCTCCCCACAGCCACTGCCCTCTGCCTAGCTGTGTGTGCTTGATTGCCTGTCACGGTTACAGATTTACTCAGACCAAGTCAGTGGCACATGGATTGAATACACGCATATACCCAGGGCAAAAAGGCAAGGACTTCCTTCCTGATTCACAAAGGCTGGAAAATGATTTAATGTGCCTGTGAGTGGTAGTGCATGGACCGTTCGTAACACAATAGGGGAGAAAAAGATGAGATGGGAGAGTGGTTTTACTCAGAGGTGACAGAAAGATTTGTCTCCTCTGCAGATCAAAGTAAAGTATGTCTTCCTGGTTTTCAAATTCAAGTGCCTAGTTGGGCATGGGATTCAATGTTTATAAATCCAAATGTAGAATTTCCTAAAGATGGGTGTGACATGTCTCCCTTCAGAGTACGGCGGGGATGTGTGGGTAAGGCTTGGCTGGAACTAGTGGGGGACACTGGGGTGCCGCACAGGAAGCAGGCACAGGAAGGGGGTGGTACCCACTAGGGGTGTGCAAAACCCTACTCAATTTGGATTTGGATTCAGCCCAAATCAGAGACAGTGATTCGATTTATTGATTCAGATCCCTGTCCCCAATTCGATTCAGCTGAATACGAATGTGAAGATTTAATGCCAATTTGGAGAATCATTGATTTGCTCATAGACACAGGCTTAAATGTTTTCTCTCAAGGTACCAGGTGCAGCTCATGAATGCTGCAATGTTGGGATGGATGGAGCATCCTATGGGAGCGTGGGGGGTGGACCATGTGCTGAGTGGCAAATCTGGAAGTGGACCGGAAATACTTCCAGTCCACTTCTGGGTCTTCTGGGGAGTGCACAGGGCCCCCCCCCCCATACCCCTTCGTCTTGGCAATTGGCCACAGCCGGACCCCAGGTGCCCCCCCCCCCAGACCCAGGAGGCACCAGTCACCAAGCCAGGGTGGGGGGGGTGGTCCCGTGCTCTCCCCTGTGGAACTGGAAGTGGACCAGAAGTGCTTCTGGTCCACTTCCGGGTCTGCTGCTGAGTGTGCTGGGGAGCCCCCCGCGCTCCTGTGGGATGCTCCATCTGCCCGACCATCGCAGCATTCATGAGCCACCTGCTACCTAGAAGTAAGTCGAAGAAACATTTAATGCTGTGTCTATCTCTGCATCATCAAATCTATTCGGAGGGTTGTGATTCAATTTGGAGAGATTAAAGGGTCCTCTGATTCGATTTTGATTTGGAGATTAGGCCACTGAATCTGGCTGAATCTGCACCAGATCAAATCAGGGAAGCTTTGCACAGCCCTCGTATCCACCCATTGCTGCTGCTTTTGCCTGCTGACTGGGGCACAAGGTGTGGGGGGAGCCCCAGAGCTGCTCCTTCTCCACTCCAGCTGTGGGCAGTGGCTTGTGGGATGCTGTGTTCAAGCATGGATGGTTGTGGTGGTTCTTTCCAGTGCCTGCTCTCTACCTCTACCTTATTCCTCCCACAAGAGCCTTTCACTGACTGGGAGCAGGCAGTGGCAGGAGGAGCCTGCTGGCCACTGCTACTTTCTCTGGATGAGCCCCAGCATCCTGCACAGCTGCTCCCCACAGCTGGAGCTTGGGCCAGAAGCAGCTCTGAGGCTCCCCTCCTGCTTGTATCAGCTGGGAACAGTGGCAGCAGGGGGCCAGTTTCTCCTTCCACCATCTGTTCTCAGCCAGCAGGGATAGTGGTTGCGGAGTGGAGAGGAACAAGCACTGGAAGGATAAAATCTACTTTCTGCTGCTGCTGTTCCCGGCAGAGTCTGGCACTCTGCACACCATCTCCCTGCATTCTGCTGCTGGAGTGAGACAGGAGCAGGCAAGCAGCCCTGGGGCTCCTCCTGCCCTGAGTGAGCAGCAGGAGTGCAACTGTATCACCAAACCTCCATGGATCAGCTCCTGAACCCAAATTAAAATGGCCTGAATTGTTTTCTAATGAAGTTGATTGTCCTCTGACCTCAACCTGTCTAAAATGTATTTAGATGCTTAAATCCAGATTTGGCTTGGCGGTTTGGGGAAAATTGAAAGAAACTCGTAACACCTTTGTGCTCTGTGATTCCAGGGTTGACTTCAAAAGTAAAGAAATCACCAGAGGGACAAATTGGGGACAGAAAATGGTAATGATTACTACTAAGCAAAATTCTGAATTTCCAGCCTGGGGGAAAATTTGGTTTCCTCCCAAATTCTGATGACATTTTGATACTTTGAAGGTGTTTGGGGAGTACATATCCAAAAACATTCAATTTTTTTTCATTATCAGTCAAAATAAAACATATTGATAATATTTTGTTCCAGTTTATGGTTCTGACATGAAATGCTTCATTTGGGGTCAGTTTAGTGCTAGACTGCATTTTCACATAGTGATGCCTTACCTGATGCAGGAGGAGAGTGGTAGTTCGGGAAATCAATGTCCCATTCCCCTGACATTGCAAACTGCTTGGTTGATTACATAATGCCCCTAATCACATACTTTCATGCTATACCTTGCAAATCATTTGAGAGTGAGATGTGAACTTGATGAAGGGAGATGTTCATGATGTTTTGCTGCTGGAAATACGGTAATCCTAACTAACCTATGGCAGAATTATTTACTCTGCTGTAAAGCACTTGTCAATGCTGACAGGGCTTGCTGGGGCATGAGGGTGCTTCAGTGCAGGGGTTGCCTGCTGGCTAGCCCTGCACTAGAGCACCCTTGTGCCCCAGCCAGCCTCTCTGCATCGCATTTACCTGGATCGGAGCAGCCCCAGGCTGGCAGGCAAAGAGCCTGTTTGGGCTTCTTATGGCTTCTAGGTCATATTAACCTTACTAAGAGCTTCATATGGTCATTAGAAAAGTCACTCATATGCCAGAGCCATAGAGAAGAATCTGCAGACATCTTACTTGGGAACAATTACTTAGAAACTTTTGGATGGTAACAAGCTGATGGAGAATAGGTTTAGGTTAGAGATCAGAAGACAATATTTTACAGTTAGGGTGGCCAAAATCTGGAACCAACTTCCCAGGGAAGTGGTCCTTGCCCCTACCTTGGGCAAATTCAAGAGGAGGTTGGATCAGGCTAGATGACCTGTTCAGGTTCCTCCTGACCCTTGCTATATGAAACGATGAAATTCCAGTCTTGCTATCTATTATTAAACAGGATAGTACTCATTACATGGGCAGAGGGTGGTGAATAGAAATCTAAGGGTGCCTTTCAGACTGTACTAAGTGATTAGGGTGATGCTTTCTCTAACTAGCTGCTATAATATCCTGGCAGCAGTCTGAAGCACGAACCCTTTTTCTGAAACTAGTTTGCCAATGAGAGCATAAGAGAGCTTTACAATGAACTTCAGGGGTGTAGGCTGGTCTAAGGACACAGGCAGACAAAGTTATTTGGGTAAATCTGATAGCTTTCATTAGACCAACTTAAATAGTTGGAAAAAAGTGCTCTTAGCAAGCTTTTGGGTTTAAAAACCCTTCGTCAGGCTGAGGAAGTATCTGCAGTTGGTATTCCATCCACAAAGAGCACACACCAACTGCAGAGGCTTCCTCAGCCTGATGAAGAGTTTTTAAACCCAAAAGCTTGCTAAAAATTTTTTTCCAACTATTTAAGTTGTTCTAATAAAAGATACCAGTTTCACCCATTGAACATTGACATTCTGCATTGTAGTCAGTGCAAACTCCCTGCTTTGTCAGTCCTGTCTCTATTCTAGAAATATGAGCTCCAGTAATGCCTCCCACTGACTGCTATGACAGGTGTCCTTGCACTTTGTGGCTAGTTACTTTCTTTCAAGGTTATTCAAGGTGACTATTTTCATAGATCAGATCAAGTTTTCCTCTTTCCTCTCTTCCCCTCCCTTTCTCCATCTCTGTCTGCCTTAAGAAAGATAATACATGTCTTCCAGGGTCCACAGTCTGCCTTAGGAAAGATAATACATGTCCTTCCAGGGTGGCAGGAGCATAGCAGGAAACAGAGGTTTTGCCACATTGCATTAGATGGTTGGTTTATGCAGGGCACATCCCTACTGTTCCAGCATAGTTCCAGGGATCACCATGAAGAGACACAGCATGCTGCTGTGCATGCGTGACTTTCTGAAATGGAAATAGTACTGCAGCCAATTTATTCTGGTGCTGTGCACAATAAGCTGTGCCTCTCAGGAAAGATGGAAGGAGAGTTTGATGTGATGGTAAAACACTTGGAGCTGGGGACCTTCAGAAATGGAACTAATGCTTTTCAGTGCATATTTACAATACTGTCTGTATAAGTTATACGAGTACAATGCCTCCTCTGAATTCAAGATGTCTTAAGACTTTTTTAAAGCTTTATGGAAAGACATGGAAGATGGGAGGATGTTTATGGTATGACTAGAGAACTAGTACAGTGTACAGAGCGGGGCAGACAATGTTTTTTGGTGGGAGCGCCGAAAACCCCCACAATGCCGACCTTGGAAGGTGCCAGAGTGCTAGCATGCCAGAAAAACAACATGGGGGGCAGGGGATATATGGCAGGATGCCCTGCGTGTGCCCCCCCACCAAAGCCCCTGCCCCCCAGCCCTGCTGCACCTGCCCCCCAGCCTAGGCTCTGTGGTAGTCAGCAGCTACCCTGGTTCTGGGTAGCTGCTGGAGCCTGGGCTGCTCCCAGCAGGGCTTGTAACATTCCAGCTGCCTGCTGGGAGCAGCCTGGGCTCCCGGCTGAAGATTGCAAACAGCCATGCCGGGCTCCGAAGCCGCAGCATCAGCTCTGTACCGGTGCATGCACTTGTGCATTAGAGCAGGCAGTGGGGGAGGGGCCTGAGGCAGTGCAACCCTGGTCTCTCCTGTGCTCCCAGCACAGAACTGGTGACTGGGCTCCAGAGCCCAGCACAGCTGTTTGTAGCCAGCCTGGGCTCAGGGCAGCTGCAGCAAGCAGCGGACAGGCTGTAAATAGATGTGCTGGGCTCCACAGCTCTGGCATCAGCTCTGTGCTGTTAGAAAAAGTCCCTGAGTCCAAATTAGCATGGCCTGCAAAACAGATATGATGCAAAGAGAATGCTGGGGCCTGGTGTTGCTGCAGTGACAGTTAAATGCGTCTTTATATGGGGAAGTTGGAGCATTTCCTTATTGACACATATTTTGGTTGCTCTTAAATTTAGCCTTAATTCCGAATTTTCTAATGGCTATGGGTTATTTTAAATGGTTTTGTGCATTTACCCCTCTTAAATTAGCATACTGTTAATCTGTCATTCCAAATCAATTAAGGCTTCTTGTTTTGTCTTTAAAATGTGAATAATAATAGTTTGCACTTCTGTAATCTGAGGATGTTAAAGTGCTTCCCAAACAGAGATTAAGTGTCCTGTATAGCTATTATATTACATTTATAAATGAATAAATAGAGAGACAACAAGTAAAAGACTCATACAGGGTAAAAGACTCAACAGGACTAGATCCACAGGAGACAGGTGCCTAAGTTCTTCCTAATTACTACTTCAGTTGAAAATTTAGATCCTCTAAACCAAGGTTTTTCAACCTTTAAAATAAGTGTACCCCTTCTGACTCAAAGGTTCAATTCCTGTACCCCCTTATATTTTGTTCTTATTTGTTCTTATTTTTAAAGGGGGGTGCAGATTTAGACCACCCAACCAGAAGGAGGAGCTGGACCTCCAATTCGCTGGCCAGCTTAAGGAGGCGGTTAGGACAAAGAATGTCATTGTCATGGGTGATTTCAA
>JAGPOW010000304.1:113745238-113763294 GCA_030014935.1 Caiman crocodilus | reverse complement strand
GGATAACTCTCTCAAAAAGCTTACCCAGGACTGAGGTAAGACTAACTGGCCTATAGTTTCCTGGGTCCTCCTTCCTCCCTTTTTTGAAAATGGGAACCATATTGTCCCTTTTCCAGTCCTCTGGCACCACACCAGAGCACCATGAGTGCTCGCAGAGCCATGGCAGGGGTCCTGCAATGACGTCTGCTAATTCCCTCAGCACTCTGGGGTGGAGATTGTCAGGACCAGCTGATTTAAATATGTCCAGTCCCTGCAGAAGTTCCCTGACTTGATCCTCGCTTACCCTAGGCCTGGGTGCATCTCCTCTGGGGCCTAAGAGGGTCCCGGCAGATGGGCTGGTTTAGTCCTTGCTCAGGAAAATGGAGGCAAAGAAATCGTTAAATAAGTTAGCCTTGTCTGGTGTGAAAACCAGATTTTCTCATGCCTCAATGAGTCTCCCCCTGTGCCTCAATCAGCAGTGATGGAAGGGAAGATGCAAACACACCACCATACACTGTTGAATCTATCCCTGCCTCCAGTGTCCTTTTAGTGATGTAGCTCATGGTGACTGAATAAGAGGCATAGCCAGAAGAAACCAAGAATCCTAAACTCAAGGCCTTGTGTTCTAATGGTCACCTTGGCTGACCATGTGTCTATACGTTCTATACGTTGTGTAGTACTGTTTCAGTCTTTTTTCTGGTCAATAAAGAGGGGTGGGAGTGAAAGAGAGAGTTCATGTAAGAGTGGTCCTGTAATTTAGGTAGGAAAAAAGAGATCAATAGCAGAACCTTAGCAACACCCCTTTTAAATCGGCAAGCTTGTTGGTAGTATAGGAGCTTTAGAAATGATTATTTCTAAGTGATTACTTACATTTAATGCTTTGTGCTAATTTATCATCTCTGTCATGGAAAACTGATTATTAAATTGAAATCTTGTTCATCTCTCCTCCATCACCACCTTTCTGCAGCACAGGGCTTGAAACAAAGACCTCTTGCAAGATTAGAATCCTGTTCTCTGTTAAAGAATTCTGAACAATATCTTGGCAATAATTGTGGTTTCCAAAAAGAGAAGTAGCAGAGCACAATTTCACAGGTCTGTGAAGCTATCCTGTTCTGTTTTGTCCTCTGCAATGCGTACAAATAGCTTCTCACAAGACTATATCCTGTTATCACAGGCATAATCCTTCTGTGTTTGACTGGTACAGTGGATGTGTGCATATGTATGAATTAACACACACTTTGTAACCCACAGTGTAACAATCAAGCCACAAGAGGGAATATGCCTGTGACAGCAGTATATTGTCTTGTGCTAAGTTATTTGCATTCAGTGGCATACACTGGAGAATACAGCATTAAGCAGATATATGTAAGCTGCAAGGCCCAAATTTAATGTGCTTTTATTAAGCTGGCATTTTGTGTTGGGTAAGTACTTCTGCCAACTGGCCATGAAAGACTGAATATTAGGGGAATCGTTTTCTAAAAATCCATGGGGAAGGAGTGGAAAGAGGGCATAACTGGTTTCATTTTCCTGAAGTGGGGACATAGTTGTTCAGAGTTCAGGAAGCACTCTGCTGATCTCTGCTCCTGAGGTCTTGTTGGACATTTTCCCTTTGATGTATATATTTTAAAAAGGAGCTAATTGGATGTCTTTAGTAACAACACATAGTTCAGCCTTTTATTTCTCTGCCTCAGCCCTAAGTTTTGTCACACAATTATGACTCATCTAAATTAGAGATTTTGATCTTTTGTTTCTTGTGAGTTTGCTGATGTTTACAGTCTTCAGTAGCCTCGGGCATGCATGATTGTGCCACAGCTCTGTTCCTGGGATAGCCAGAGACACAGGGCAGACTCTGAGACTAATTTTGTGTCACACATCTCCTGCTGTGTACTTCTAACATGCTCTCATTCAGCCAAGAGTGAACCTTGTTGTTAATGCTAAACCCTAGCACCTCCTTTCCTTCTTCTGAAAGCTCTTTAAAATGCCTCTCTGTTGCTTCTAACAAGCATCTCTGACACCTTGAGGCATCATCTTCTGAGAGAGAGAGAGGTTCAGGTGCAGCTGTTTCTAGCATCTGACTAATAGCAACATAAACTTGATACAAACCCTGGAAAGATAGCATCCATCTTCCCTTCTCCCATTCTTTCCCTCCCCTTAGTCCATTCACCAATACCTCCCTCTCATCCCCTGCAGCTTCCTTACTGTTTTATGGAGCACTGGATCTAACCAGAAAGGGCTTCTGTGCACTTACTGAAATTCAATTGCTCTTCTCTAATCCAATCCTATTTTGATTTGATTTAGCTGTGTTAGTAATGGGGAACAATAGCTTTAACAGTAGGGAAGCATTTGGCTCCTAGCCACCTCTGCCCATCATTGCTGTCATGAGGAGGAATGACTTTGGAATATTCCAAGAGATGAACATTTTCCCTCTAGTTTTTACATACTGTAACTTGTACATAATGGAGAATGAAAGGGCTTCTATGCTAGGAGCATGTGTGGCCTTTTTCCTGGGACATGGTTTGCCCCTGTTTGTCTCAGAGAAGAAATATCTCAGGATTGCTGTGTACACGTCACCCTTCTAAGCAGGACTGAATGAGTTACTGAATGCACTGTGGCTTTTTTGCTATTGATTCAATGATGCAATCCTGGGATGCCCTTTTCAGGATTTTGTGATATCCCAGGATAGGCTGTTAGTACTTATCCTATGACTCCTATGACCTTTTTTAGGATTTATCCCAGGACAACAGACATGGACAGCTGAATGATTGCTAGATAAATGCAGCATCTGTTTATAGACCTTGTTTGTGGAGCATGGTTGAGATATCAATGAAAGGACTGTGCTTTTGGCTATAATAGAAACCGTATCTCGGCATATATCTATTCTCTGACAGCACCTACCTCTGAGAGATTTTTTTGTCATGCAGCCAATGAACAACTGAGTCTTTGCGGTGGCAGTTTCTGGAGTGTAACTTTTTTGCTGTGCCTGCAGGGCTGTCTTAGCTCACCCCTTTATGCCATTATAGGGCCCCTCTATTATTAAGATATATTTTTACTGTGGAAGAAGATAGCATGATGAGGGTTCTATTGGTTTTTCTAGCATCTATAGTGGGATGTGGGTTCATATGGTAAAAGAGAGGCAGACAAGAAGACAAAATAGTCTATGTTCCGTCAGGATTATTTTAACAGGACTTTTAAAATTGCATTTTATCTTGCATGCTATAACACCTTAAAAGTGATATGGGCCAGATTTTCAAAAGTCTCCAAAACTATGCCTGTATTGCTGTTGCTGTTGTTTATGCTAGCATCCAGAGGCTCCAGTCAAAGTGTCCCATTGTGCTAGGTTGTAGACAAAGGCCTGTTCCTTGGCCATAAGCATATGAGGCAACACAAACAATGCAAGCAAAGTGTCTATGATGATTGTGAGTTCATGTCTTGTTATTTTAACTTAATTTGTGATGGTGACAGGGGTTGGGTGAAAGACACAATGGGGTAGGCAGATGGGAACAAGAGTATAGTAAAAAGGAAGACTGAGGCAAAAATCAATCAATCAATCAATAGAAGTTGATGTCCTATGTCAGGGGGGGGCTTGTGCCATGAGCCAGCAGCCAACTCTTCGAGGCCCAATTGTTGGGAACCTCCATCCTATGTGATTGAGCAAATAAGAGTCTTTCAAAATGTTCTCATGCATTATCCTGTTGTGATGTCTGTGGCCTTATGGGTGAAATGGCTTGTTGGTAAGGTAGCCCCTCCCCTCAACTTTCCTGCCACAACTTTGCTGTTAAATTATCAAAAGAGGGTTTCAGTGGAGATCTTCCCAGAAGGGGCTTCCTGACAATGGCTGTACTCACAGTTGTTAGGCGCGATGTTCCATGGGGCTCCACCTCCCCTACACCCCGTCCACTCACCAACCGATTGTGTTAGACTGATCTTGGCCTTGGCCTTGCGGGCTTGCCCACAGTCTGCTTTGGGTGGAGGGAAGAGCACTCAGCTGAATGACTCAGTCGGCTCGTGTCCCTTCTCTTTATCCCTTGGACTTCCCTCTGTTCTTTTTTTCTGTCTTTCTGTAGTCTTCAGAAATAATATTCTTCTGGGCAGGAGCAGGATCTGGAGCTGCCTCCTCTTCCCCAGCTGTCTACAAGGGGTTCAAAACCCCTTCTCTGTTCTACCTCTTACGGGGAGTGCATCTGCCTCTCCTGGTCAGCCTCTTGCAGGGAGTGGCAGTACTTCCCCTGCTCTATCTTGGGCAGTGACCCAAAGTTTTCCCCTGCCTCACTTGCCAGTGCTGCACCGGCTACGTTGTGTCTGTTCCCAGCAGGAGCCTCAGCATGCCAAACGTGCTGCCCTCCAACTCTCTCTCCCTCTGGCTCCTCCTCTTCCCTGTGGGTTCTGTCAGGGCTTTTAAACTTCCCCACAGCTGCCATGCTGGTCACCATGATTGGTCCAGCTGCTCCCCACGCTGGGAACAGCTACTTAAACAGCCAGCATAACGCTGGCTTGCACTGCTGTGGCTGCGGCTGCCTCCGTAGTTGTGGCTCCTGTGCTGCCAAACTGGATGTAGGTAAGTCCCTCCCTTGGGGGGTCTGTCTTTGGGTTTTGGGCCCCCCGGTGTTCTCCCTCACCTCCTTTTGAGCCTGTGGGGGTGTGTCACTGTCACACCTATGAAGGTTGATTTATGTTAAAGGATCTTCATGGACTGTAAATATTCGGTTCTGGCTGTATTTGAGTACATTTTCCCCTTATCTTCTTTGGAAATCTTAGTCCTGAGCAAGAACTTTAATTTGCAAACCCTCAGTAGTCTTACTTTGAGCAACACTTTCACAGCATATGTATTTTATATCATTGTTTGGTAGTGATTTTATTACTGCTGGTTCAAATGTTCATATGTTATATGATCTACATTTTGGTCTGTGTTGAATGTTGAAATCAAAGTAACTTTCTTCAGGATGAAATGCAAATTTCTGCAAGGCAAATGGCCTCTTCAAAAGACAAACAACTAAATCTAGTGAACCTACCATATATTAATTATGGTATTGCAAAAAACAGACGTTTTGTTTTATATTGATGCTGAATGTCCTTCCTGTTTTTGTCTTCAGTCTCCTTAACTAGATTGCCAGACAAAGAAATACAACTTGAGCAATTTACTTTGCAAAATGAGACATTAGCAATTTACTTGATTAATGACATGTTCTACTTTTTGCTCAACGCCTGAAATACTTACCGTATTAAGAATTTTATCTCTTTTTACAACTAGTCCTTAAATGACAAAGGAAGCTAAGCCAGAAGAATTTATCCTGTGTTGCTGGGAGTAGGAGGGTCAAAACTAGTCATGCTGTTTCTGCTTCGGTCCGATTTAACTGATGGGATCTGCTAAGCACAGTGTATTCCTACTCTGTGATAAAGTGGCTGCTTTTTTACATGCCTGTTTTCATGATAGAAAACATTACTATCATTTTGTTGATTTCTTGGATGCTGATGGACTTTCCCCACTATTGAGTTCAGTGATAAAGACTCACAAAGAAAGAAGATTGTCTGTGTTAAGATCGCATTTGTGTAGTTTTCATAAGGATTTTACTTCCTCCATCCTCTTTGCATCCCAAGGATCTCTCACTGGCAAATAAGACAAAGCAGGAAAAACGTAGAACATATTATTTTACATATATAAACATCACACTAAAAATACATATGGCTTCAAACATACCCCAGCGTTTTCTGCCAACCCTCAGTTTCCCAGGTGGAAACCTTGGGTACCTACTTCTAAGAATCAAGCAGAAGTGGGTACATGCCTATTGGTTTGCCATATAACAATGAAAATAGCATTGGGTTGATTTTTTTCCCCCTTAGGTGCACTTCTGTTATTTTTCTTAGTTAGGACACATTCCAATTTTTCAAATTGCAAGGCAGCATTCTGCAAGAAAAAATTTAGTTTTAACAAAGGAGGGATTTTATTATTATGAAGACAAATGTTTTATCAACTCCTTATGAGAGGGACCTGTAATGTAGAGCTTGTTTTTTGAGGGGTTTTTTTGATCCCTGGATAGCTTAAAAAAAAAAAAGCAGGGTTGTACATGTGGGGAAAGTAGACACTACTTAAAACTGGAGCCTGGCCAGATGGAAGCCACGCTTTAGCTGCTGGCCAAGCTCCACGCAGCAGGATTACTACTGCTGCAGCCATGAGAGGTCCCCAGGACCCCAGGGGTCCCCAGCAAAAGGTGGGCTACTTCTAGTTATTCCTGGGGAACCAAACATCTGTGCACATGTGGACATGGCCTTTGAGGCTCTCTTTTATTGTGCCTTCCTATAGGGTCTACCACAGTTGGCACTACTGTAACGCAAATAATAAATATCAAGGAGAAAATTTTTCAAGAACAGGAGTATTGGGTAACAGAAAACTATAGCTTCAGAGTTAGAAGCCAAAGCAGCAGTCAGGATTGATTAGTAGAGTTCAGGAGCTAGCTCTGTGAGGAACCAGATAATAAAGGAAAAAATGACTTGTAGGAGCACAATCAAGGCTCAGAAGGAGCCCTTTAGTTTCCTGTCTTACTTCCTGTTCCCCATCATAGCCTTAAATCAGAGAAGGCACCTTCTGTTGACCAGCCATCCTTGAAGAAAGGATGGCTGGTCAACAAAGTGGAGCTTGGCATGCTAATGTAGAGCTTAGACAGGTCCTGTCCATCAGCTGGTAGCTGCAAATGGGAAGGCAATCCTGGGAAAGCTCTAGGAAGATTAAGACCTCAGGTTCAAGATTGCAGTCCAGGTGTAATTGATCAAGAAGAAATTTTGCTACTATTTACTGGTTTTAAGTACTCCTGTATTCTGTGAGTGGTACCTTTGAGGTCTATGAGGATAGCTGGCAGGATTTGGTTTATAATGTCTAGAAAAATTTGTTCTGCAAGAAGAATTGCCAAGGTGGCTGTCCCAGTTTTTACCCCTACATATTTCCTTTTTTTAATGTCTAAAAAAATCCTATAGGATTTGCATTCCAGTTTTAAAATCCTCCTCCTTCATCCCAACCATTCAGAAAAATATAAAGTCCTTTTTTTCTGATGCTTTACTTATCTTTGAAAAGTCCTAGAGCTCCCTAGGTCTTTGAACTTACCAAGGAACCTGCATCTCACAAACAAATAAAAGCACCATTGCTTAGCAAGGTGTGGCAGAGTACAAGTTGTGTCTGCCATCTTAAGAGGTTTAAGCAGGCTATGAAGTAGCTGGCAGGTGGGGTTAGGCCCAGTTAGGCAGTCACGTGACTCCAAGGGGACCACTGGATTCGATGGGGATTGGGCAGCCAGGGTATAAGCTCAGGCCTTAGGAGTTGAGCAGCAGGTACATCTAGGGAGCCAGTGGAGCAGCATTACCCAGCCTGAGGAGAGTAGCTCCTGGAATACCTGGAAGTCAAGGTAGGAACTATGGGGATGGAGGAGGTTCCTGGTCCTGGGTAAGATCTTAAACTGCACCTGCTGGTGTGAGGCTGCCTGTGGTAGGGCAGTCTCCAGGAAATGCCACACCTGTCTCCCCGCAGTGAAAGGTGAGGATGGGGCTCCATAAAGCCTCAATCCCTGATGCCTTGTGGGTACCCTGTGGAGGGGAAAGGCTAGAGGAGCACACCTCAACAGAAAAGCACAGGGTCCAGGCCCATAGAGTGAGGCTTGAGGCAAGGTCCAGGCCCATAGAGCAGAGCCTGAGATAGTGGCCAAGGCCCACTGAGTGGGGCTTGAAGTCCAAGGGGCATACAGCCCTAGGAGTAGTGGCCCCAGTGACGGAGTAGAGGCCCATTAAGGGGCAGAGGGTTGCCTGCAGGTCTGCACAGGCTGTGTGGAAGATGTAACCCAAAGGTCTGTGTAGAGCAGGGCCTGGGTGGTCCTGAAGGACTATGTAGAGTAGGGTGGCCTGAGGCCAAGTTTGGGCCATAGGCTGAATATCAGATGCCATCTGCGAGGCATGGGACACAGTATAGGGATGGTTCAAAGCTGTGTATTTGGCCCAGCACACCAGGACTGCAGTAAGGGCAGCCTCCCACACGTAGTGATTGTTATGGTAAAATCAAAGGTGTGGTAGACAAGGCAGGGTGGACTGCCCTGGGCAGGGGGCAGGTCAATGATATGTGTGGCCCGAGGACAGAGCTTTTAGTCACCCCTCTGTCACACACAGCTTTATAATAATGTGTCCAAGAGATGGCACCTTTAATATTACTAAATTCTGTATCAATTTAACTTTATCTGTGGTGGAAATGGCTTGTGTTTTTTGTTTTGGGTGGCTTTTTTTCTTCTTTTTTGTCATTCATTTTAATGACAAAATGTCCCTTCAGCAAAGTAAGACGAACTAAGTGCCTCCACTCTGAAAATCAATAGCAAATCTTGAATCCCATCAGTGAGAGGCTGCTGTTGCTCAAATCACTTTTATTTTCACCTTTAATGAGGTAGAAAGTAATTCAATTGATATATTGTGACCTGGCCTTCTCACAGTAATTGACCTGGCCATTCCTTAATAAATCTGTTGTTTGAAGGATGGGGGGAAAAAGAAAATTTGTTTGGTCTAGATCCATTTTTATTTCCCTGGACTCCCTCACTGGTAATTTCAAGGGCCTTTGTGACATTTTTGGTTCTTTGTTGGCTGCGTAGTTCAAAAGTGACCAAGGTTTCATTTTATTTGACATCAGAATGTCTTTCTATACAAGTATTGTCATTTAAGACCAGCCTTAAATGATATCTTGATGATGTTGTGAAGACCCTTGGCCTTCCCATGTAAAGCCATATATGGGAGAGGACTTCCCCTTAAATATCTATATTCTTTAGATATTTTCCATGCACATAGAATTTGTAGCCCTGCACCAGCACTATAAGGAGTTTGTAGGGAATATAAGGAATTTGTAGCACTATAAGGAGTGATTGCACCACTCCTTATAGGAGACAACATTTTGGTCCATGATGCCCTGACGAAGAACTCAATGGGTTCAGGAGCCTTTTGCATTTTTCTGAAATGATCTTTGTTTAGTTTGGGTTACAGTCTCAAGTCATCTGGGCTGTGATGAGCCATGCTTTAGGAAGACAAGGGAAGCCACAGTGGAAATGTTATTGATCCAAGGACTCCATTTTGTCCTGGTTTGGACTGTTGGTCTGGGAAACAGCAAATCTTTCCCTGTCCCTCAGCAAGAAGTAGCATTTTCTCTCATAAATGTTATACAGGCAGTCCTCAGACTTACAACACAATTGATTCCTGAAAACCGGATCTTAAGTTGAAATGTTGTAACTCGGAACCAATTTTCTCATAAGAAACAATGTTATAAATGGGGGATTTGTTCCTGAACCAAGGCCCAATACCCTATTTTCACCAAAAATGCCCCACAATTTTGTACTCGATCAATTATAGATGAGTAATAATAGCTACATTAATATATTTATATTGTAAATGCAATCATATTGATTTGGAAGGCCTTCTTTGAAGTGACTTTGCTGGACTTTTTGAAGGGCTCTTGGTTGAAGGGCTCTTGATTTGAAGGGTTCTCAGGTGGAGTCTTCTCAGGAGTCTTGGCTGCAGGTTTTTCTGGAGTCTTGTCTGCTTTCTTAAAGAAAGTGTCCAAGGAAGTTTGAACAGATGTTCTCTACAGAGATGAGCGACGCGGCGAACTTGTTCGCTGGCGTGGCATTGCATCGGATCAAGCACTGTAAGCCGAAACTGGCATTGTAAAGTTGAAACAGGGCATCAATTTATAAACATTGTAAGTGCGAAACATTGTAAGTCAAGGACTGCCTGTACACAGATAACCAAAACTATCCTACTAAGGGAAAAGAAATTGTTGAGAAATCAGACATCTAAATAGGAGTTGTGGAGGTCTTAGAACTTTTGAAAATCAAGCCAGTCACCTTGAGATAGCTATGTTTGATCTAAAGGGTGTAAACTGTAAGTAAAAATTACAGAAGTGCCTGTCACTGAGGGACTGACATCATTCATACTTAAAAAAAATTTCCTCTCATTTTTAAAATCCTTACTGTACATGGTGTTCATTTGTTCATGTAGTCTTTCTAGGTGTATGATGTTAGAACACAGCTGTTCATGAAAAGTCAAGTGCTGAAAAATTAACTCAGTGCACTTGCAGGTGCTCATCTATTGCAAGACCATATATGCCCTCAGATACCCAGGAAAGATTCAACAGCTGCAGCGAAGTCAGAAGCTTGGTCTGTGGAATTCTAGTGCTCTTTAAGTCCCTTCTGAAAGTTAGCATCAGTAAGTCTACTGTATTTTTTTAAGCAAATGTATAAAAGACAATAACAGGATGTGACTTTTTATTGTTTCACACTTCCTGCTTTTATAATAGCTTTCTGCAGTTGTCTTTCATAGCAGCTCTAGGTGTAAAAACACTGAATGTCTGAGTGCATGTGGCTACTGGCCAGCACTCTGGAGGAATCAGGCAGCAGACACTGCCAGATGAGTTTGACGCATGCTTTCAAATTCTATGCGTGTAAGGAAGAGACCCGAGATCTCCTGAGTCTCCAGCTAGTGTTGAAATCACCAGGTCATCCTTCCTATGTTCAGTTAGTTTTTCAGATTTGATGAGATCCAGAACATTACTGACATGCAGATTTTTAGGTGATGCTCCACAACACAATATTAGACCAAAAATCCTCTAATTAGCACAATAAAGCTCCACATGAATAATGTAAATCTTGATGTATCACTTACACACACATGAAAGATGTATTAAGGTAGTAAATTCAAGCACACAAAAGATAGGAAATGCCAGAATTAATGTTGTCTTTACAACAATGTTTTGGCTTCCATATATATATATATATATATATATATATATCAATTCAGTAAAGTCTTTAATGACACAATTATACGTTATCCTGTTAGCAGGATATCTGCCTCCTTCAGTGCATAGACTGAACGCAAGGGCTGTGCAAGGCTTCGGACTGTTTTTTGGATCCGGAGAAGCTTCAGACACTTTGACGTCTGAAGCATCATGTCTGGATCAGAGTGTTAGCTTTGAGCTTTCCAAAGCGGTTCGGAGCTTCCAAACCGCTTTAGAGCCACTTGGGAGATCTGGCAATAGTATTATGGGGTATCAATGAAATATCTATAACTTTGTTGGTTTTTTGTATGATTTGGATGAAGCATGCAGGGGTGGTAGCCTCTACTGAGAGCATGAAGTCTGCCATGTTTCAAGACTATTGGTGCAGGGGCTCGGGGAAAACTGAACCCCAAATTCCTGAAAGCAAAACTCATGTTACATGTATGTATTACACCACAGGGGGGTGAAAACTGCAGGAGTGGTGGCCCCTGGTGAGGCCACAAAGTCTGCTAAGTTTCAAGATGATAGGAACAAGCGGCAGCAGCAATTTCCTTTGGTGCTGGGTGCATCCTGTGCCCATTGCTGGTCCCAGGTGGCAGAGGCAGCCTTCTCATGATTCCCCATTATAGCCTATAGGCAAAATGTCAAAATGCGTTGATATAGTGGAATACTTTTGATGCAACAAAATGGGACAGTGCTTCAAAATGAAATGAAACGACAAATTGAAACATTGTCCCTTTGAAACAGTAAAACAGACATTGAAATGAAATGTTGGTGTTTCACACAGCCCTACCCCCCCCACACACTTAAAAGTATTATAATTTTTGCATACAACAAGCACCTTTTCCACCAGAACCAGACTCCAGAATTGAGATGTGCTTCTTTTCTAGTGAAGGAAGCAATTTCCCTACCTAATGCACAACTGGAAACAATGTGTATGTAATGCGGTTGCCAAGATGGCTGCCACTCGTGTCTGACTTAGCAAGCTGAAGGGACAGAGCCCATGTTACCTCTCACAGCCACAGCTATTGGTTGAGCACTGTAGCTTGTGTCTGCAGTAGGAAGTGACATACAGGGAACATCTTGTTGAGGCTTGTGATGCAGAAACAACACTTTATTTACAGGAACTTACCTGAAGAACTACTTATAGTAAAGAGCTAACAGTCTTGCTCCTACCCTTGCAGAGGTCTGGGGCCTAACTTTGCATGACACAGAGTATGTCCTCCTAAAAACACTGAGTCTCCAGGAGGTTTGCAATCCCAGGAGAGAGTCTGAGAGAGGGAGCAGGAACTTCCTGCCACACTCAGCAGGATGTCGCACAGGCAGCCAGGAGTGGGAAAAATCTCTTTTTCTGTATTCCACCTTCCAATAATAAGCGAGTTTTATTTGCAGGGGATATTGTATGTGAGAATACAATATATGATTTTGATGCTTTTAAAGTGAAGGAATAATATTACTAACTCGATATATAGACAGATATTACAATTTTATCAATAGTAAAAGAATAGGATACTAATATAAGTGTAACTGCTTTATCTGCGTGATTGTTGTGGTACAAGTATAGCAAAACTTTTACAACTTTAACTGTTTCATTGAAGGCTGAAGTTGGAGCAGTTTAATTCACTAATGTCAGTACAGGTGCATCTACTTGTTGCCCTACAGTGATGTAGCCATGAGTTTCGTCACCATACAGCGCACTATGGTGATGTGGCAATCATGTGATCATCAACTATGTCACCGTGGCAACGCGCTCCCCTGTTCTAGTGCACTGCTACAGTGACATAGCAGCAAATCTAATCTAACACATGGTTCAGAACAGGCAGTTACTGTGCTGTGCTTTACTACTTCCAAAAGGAAATACTAACACACGGTGCCGTACCAACGTTGCCATGTGGCGATGCGTAGATGCGCCCTACAAGAATCACAAACATGCAACTGATTAGATTGTGAGATTTAACGCAGGCTCCCAGGCAGCAGCTCCTTCTCCTCTTTTAAAGCAGTTAAAATGTGTCCATATGCCCTGGGTTCTTTGGCAGTCCCTCGCAGACGAGGATGGTTGTGTTCCATTGTTGTCTTATTCGTGTGTCTGAAGATAGCTGATGAAGCCTATCTAGGATTGACAGACTTTACTGAAGCTTGGGCATGTGTTTCCATGTGGTGTGGGTGGCACTGGGTTCCTGATTTTCTCTGCAACATACTGTTTTTGCTGCTGCCACTTTTCCATCTCCTGTTGTTGTGAGGTTTCAAAATACTGAGATCCCTGCAGCAGACTCTTCCTCCATTTGATGTGGTCCTGGGCAATAATCTCTGTTGACATCAATGTTGCATTTTTTAAGTTGGCCTTCAGGATGTCTCTGAAGCACTTTCCCTGCCATCCTCTTGAGCATATGCCTTGACTGAGCTGGGAGAATAAAACTTTCTCTGGGAGCCTGGAGTCAGACAACTGAATGACATGCCCAGCCCAATGAAGTTGATGCTAGATGCTCATTGTCTCAATACTCATGGTGTTTGCTTTTAAGAGGACACTAATGTTGGTGCATCTGTCTTTCCACTGGGTTCAGATGTTCTTCTGTGGGCAGTATTGATGGTATTCTCCAAAACTTTAGATGTCTCCTGTATTTTGTCTGTGTCTGAGCTCTGTACAGCAAGGTGGAGATCATGATGACTGCTTGATAAACCATGAGCTTGGTTTCAGATCTCTTGTCGCAAGCTTTGAGCACCCGTTTCTTCAGGCATTCAAAGTCTGTGCTTGCATATTTGAGGCAATGTTAGATTTCTTCACTGATGTCAACCTTATGTGAGAGATGGCTTCCAAGGTACAGGAAATACTCAATGTTCTCCAGAGTCTCACCATGGATCTGGATTACTGGAGCTAGGGACTGTTCATTCAGAGCTTGTTGGTGGAGGACCATAGTCTTCTGAATGTTAAATATCAGTCCCATTTTCTTGTATGCCTTGGTAAAGACATCAAGAATTGCTTGAAGGTCTACTTCCTAGTGAACACACAGTGTAGCAGCATCAGTGTACTGGATCCAATAATTGAGGTCAGAGTAGTCTTGATTTTGGTTTGGAGTTGGCATGGAAACTTAGCTAGCCAGACCTGAACTACACCCTGATGTTTTCTGCTTTTTCTTGGTTCTTCTGGACACATTGCTGATGCCAGTTACCTTGAGAGTCAGCTTGCTGGTGCAGGCATAGTTTAATGAAGCTGAATGGGTTTTAGGTAAAATTGTTACTTATCCTTCTGCATGCCTCTCTCAGTATCTGCATGCCAAATATCACATTGCATTTTTAGAAAAAAGCTATTGTTTTGGCCTTTGTAAGTTCTTTGTTCCCAGGAACATTTGCTTAGCACTTGACAGGCTGAAGGTCTAATAGAGGGCATGGGCAGTCAGTCTGGAATGAAAAGGCAATATTCCAACCAAAATGCACCATTCATAATGGATTAGTGCTGATGGTTTTTAGGGGATTTTACACAGGACACTTAGTGCACATTTTATGTAGATTACGGTCAGTATTACCATGTCATATTAAAAGTTATGATGTGTTCTTAGCAGTTGCACATGATGTTTACAATAGTTTCTAAGTGTAGTGTGTGATACAGTGGAAGACTGCAGAGAATCAGTTCTAGGCTGCATAGAATCAGTGCTATGCAGGGGTTGGGGTCAACAATCAGTTGATTTTTAGTCCCAGCTCTGCATCAGAGCCAGTTCAAAACTCCAGTGTGATGCCAGGGCTGTGGCAACAAACAGCAACCTAGGTTGGGACCAGCAACCGGCATTATCTCCATGGAGCAATTAAATAGGGTAATTTAATTACCCAGATCTGGGAGCACATATCCCAGGGTGCGCATAGTGGCAGGATGACCCCCATCCCCACATGCCCCCCAGACAAGCAGCTGGCAGCTCCGTCCTGTGCCACCCTGGCCGAGCAGTGCCTGACCCACTCCCTCCTTCACTGCAGAGTCCTCAATCTGCCCCCGCCACCCCTCTTCCCTCCATGTGCTTCCATGGTTGAGAGCCCCCATCAGCTGACCAGCAGTCCCAGCTGTGGAAGCACTGTTTGCCAGTATAGGGGGAGTCCAGGTTTTCCTGGACATGTCCTTTTTTTTGCCCCCCTGTCCTCATATCTGGGTGGGTTTTTAAAATGCGAACAAATATCCAGGTTTTTGCTCTGCTGCTGCTTGTCTGGGCTGGCTGCTTGGGGCTGAGAGCAGTGGGCAATGTGATTTGCTGTCAGGGGTCACATGCTCCATGTGCAGGCCCCAGCAAAGAGGTAAAGAGACTGTGTGTGTGTGTGTGTGTGTGTGTGTGTGTGTGTGTGTGTGTGTGTGTGTGTGTGTGTGTGTGTGTGCAGGCAAGCATGCACACGAGAGCCGCATGGGCAGCAGGGCTGGGAGGTGGGGGGCAGGGGACTGTGGGCTGGGAGTGAGGGGCACTAACAGGGCTGGCTAGCAGAGGGCTGCAGGTCAGGAGTGAGGGACACTGGCAGGTCTGGAGTGGCAAGGGCTTAGGAGTGAGGGCCAGAGGCAAGGCATGGGCATTTCACTGCCCCTATCATATTCCACTCCCCCTCACAGGTGTCCTCTTTTTTGATACTGGAAATTTAATGACAACTGAACACTTATTACTTAATACAGATTGGAGATGCTTCCTTCCCAAAAAATCCTAACTTTCCTACAGTATGATCTTGTTTATCACAATACAATTGCACTTAGCATGTTGTACTCCTTGCATTTTATGTGCAGTTAACACATTCTAAGTGTAACATGTGACAAAGCCCTTAGACACCAAAGCTCTAAACTAGTGAAAGGACAATCATAACTATTAAGAAACAAATTGATGTTCTTACTACCTTTCCACTGACTTTATTCATGCATAGAACTACATTCTCTCTGGTTCTTTCTGTCTCCCAAGCATTGCATTCCAATAAGTTTGTCTATCTCCTGTTCTTCTGGTCTTTTGAGAGTCTTAGGCTTCACTCATCTCCAAGGGATCTGGCTTATACAGTGATATGTTTCATTAGGGAATTTAGCTTTTGTTATATTAGTATTCATTATTAAAATTCAGCTCTAATATATTTTTTTTTCTTATAAAATGCTCTGAGACTTTAATATGAAAGAACCAGTCAGTAGAATATACATGTTAAGGAAAAGAGATAGTATTTGTGGGAGCCTTTTAGTAGCAGAAAGTTATAAGTTTGCACTGTGCATCAAGAGTAGGGCTCATAGCCATGTTTATCTTTCTAGCAGAATCCTGAGTGCCTCTTTGGGTTGCACCCTTGCTTGGGAGTAACTGTTTTCAACTATATCAGTCAGTGTGATAGGGGCTATATCTTTTATTAGACCAACTCAGTAGTGTAGCAGTGTTGGTCTAAAAAGTGAGAGGAATCAGTGGGGTAGAGGCAAGCTTTTTCAGCTATGTCATTTATCAAAACAATAAAGAAATGACCTGGAATCTATCCTCACAAATGCTTCTTGACTCTCAAGGAAAAAAAATTCCCATTAACATCAGAACCTTCTATACGGTTCCTTTGAATTCAGCTAAATTCATTTCTGTGAAGTGGATTAACAAGTCCTCAAAACAGATAATATCTGGAATTTCGTGGTTTATAAGTCTTGCGTTGGCTCTTCTGCAGAAGAGTTGATTCTTTTTTGAATTGAGTAGCCTAAGAAACGCATAAGAGGTAGCGCAAACAGAACCAAAAGTGTGCAAATGGTACTGTACATGATGCTGGGTCATTTAAATGCTGTGTAAAATGGCTACCACTGACCTCTACTCCCAGTTCTCTGCTTTGGCTCACAGAAGGTTGCATAACAAAATTATTTCCAATACTTCCAATGGAATTTGTATTGAAACACCAGACTGGTTAAAGCAACCTTGTAGAGCAGTAATGTTTATAAAACGGTATCCATGACGTGGTAAGAACAATATCACAGGGAAAATAAATCATAGCTGGGATGTATTGTGGGGAAAATCCATAGTTAAATGGCTGTTAGAAACTCTATTGTATATGGACAGAGAAATCCTAGATTGATTTAAGGCTCCTGGCAGACATTACATTTAGCCAATTAATCACATCTTAAAATACTAACCCAGCCACATGTTCATTCAATTAAAGGCAGGATAAAACAGAATAAACCACAAGATTATTACACAAAAAACATATTATAACTTTGTGGTTGGTTTCCATATCACCATAAATTGAATGTATGGCCAGCGCTGGAGCTTCAGAGGACTTGGCTACCTATTGAGGTTGGAAATGCCCATCACCTGATAAGGGCCATGGGAGTACATGGAGCCCCTTGGCTCCTTCGAGGCTCCCATGACTGGGAGCTCCCATGACTGAGTTCCCATGACTGGGAGCACTAGTCAGCTGATAGGGGCTCTTAGCCACTGGAGCACTTGGACCTTTGGCTCTGATGTGTCTGGAAATGCATCAGATCCCAGGTCTCCATGTGCTTCCATGGTTGAGAGCCCCCATCAGCTGACCAGCACTCCCAGCTGTGGAAGCACTGTTTGCCAGTATAGGGGGAGTCTAGGATTGTGATCCTGCACTATCT
This sequence comes from Caiman crocodilus, assembly GCA_030014935.1. Lineage (NCBI taxonomy): Eukaryota > Metazoa > Chordata > Crocodylia > Alligatoridae > Caiman > Caiman crocodilus. Next base: position 113,745,970 of record JAGPOW010000304.1, on the reverse strand, counting down.
TTGCACCGGCAATGTGCATCTGATCCATGAGCCCACAGTAACACCTCCTGCCATGCATGTATGACATGGCAGGAGGTGCAATTATTGGGATCATGGATCAGATCTTATTATGTATTTAATTGAATGTCTGTCAGCAGCCTAAGGCTGCCTATAGACATGCTTGTTTGTGTGCTAATTAGAATGCAAATGAGCAGGCTTGATTAATAAAGTCGGCTGTGTTTTAATTAGAATGTGAACTATTTGCCTTGCTGTCATATGTGTTAAGCCCCCCTGTATTTTAAAATAGCCATGGGGGCACTTTAACTAAAGCTCATTGAATAAGCTTTAGTTAACGTGCCCTTGTGGTCATTTTAAAATGTGTGTGGGGGGAAGGGGTCTTAATACACATGACAGTGAGCTGTATTAATCAGAGTGGCCATTGGGGGACCACTCTAATAAAATGAGCCCGTCTCACTCCTGAGCAGGTGTACAGGCACCCTAAGTGATTGTGTCCACAGCATGCAAATGTAAATACTGCAGAAATTTAAATAGAAGATTTTTATTGTTACACCTCTAAAAGAGGTACAATATCATGATTATTAGGCCTGTGCAAAGCGGCTAGTGTTCACCACTTGGGCGTTCCTGTCACTGTAATCTTTTTAGACTTCAGGAAGGCGTTTGACACGGTCTCTCACCCCATCCTCATTAAAAAGATGGGGAGCTGTGGCATTGACCCCTACACGGTAGAGTGGG
>JAGPOW010000304.1:113727881-113745138 GCA_030014935.1 Caiman crocodilus | reverse complement strand
CTTTAAGAGTAGATTAGATAGGTACTTGGCTGGGGTCCTGTGACCCTGGCACTCGTTCCTGCCATTGGCAGGGGGGTCAGACTAGATGGCCTGCTCTAGACCCCTTCTGACCCTAGATATTATGATACTATGATACTTTGGATTTGGCTGATTTGGGGAACAGTGATTCGATTCGGTGATTCGAATCACTGTCCCAAATCAATTTGGTTGAATTTGATTCAGAGATTTGGCTGCTGCCGAACCAGCCAAATCTCTAAATTGGATGGTTCCCATCCCCCACCCCCTCTCCCAGCCCTGTCAATGGCTGCCCTGCCCAGCCTCAGACTCCTGGCTCTTTAAATAAAAAAGCTTGGCAATTATCGGCTGCTGCCAGGTGGAGGAGTGGGGGGGAGAAATCCCTGCTGCCGCCTCCTGTCCTACGCTGTGTGGGAAGCTCTGCCATGAGCCCCCAGAAGCTGCAAGGCTGCTGCTGTAGCTGGTGAGTGGGGGCTTTATTGTTTTTTAAAGAACTAGCAGCTGGGGAGGGTGGGGCAGCTATGGTGGGGGCTGAGCAGGCAGGGGATTGGGGCTCGTGGAAGAGTGTGGGGGAATGTGGGGGGCAGCGGGGATCCCCCCTCCCCCCTGGCAGCAACTGGTGAGTGGGGGCTTTTTTTTTTTTTAAATAGCTGGGAGCTGGGGCTGGGCAGGGCAGCCCTGGGTGGGGGGCTGGGAGAGTGGGCAGGGGTCAGGGGGCACTCAAGGAGGCTGAGGGAGCAGGCAGGGGATGGGGCCTGGCGAGGGTCCCCCCCATGGTCCCCACTTCTCCAGCCCTCCTGCCCCCACCCCCTACTTACTAGCATGGAGTCCAGGTCCAGCTTCCTGTGGTAACGAGCTGGGACTGCCCAAATCTCTGAAGATCTCCGAATCTTTTTCAAATTGATTCAGAGAGCGTTGAATCAATTCAGATCTTTTATTGGTCTCCTAATTCGATTTGGATTTGGAGATTTGCACACCAAATTGGACTGAATCACCTCCGAATCGAATCAGCACCCAAAGCTTTGCATAGCCCTAATAATTATATTGCTTTGGCAGAAGTCATGTTTTTATAGTCCTTTGGCTATAGCATGCAGTTTCCAGGGAAAACCAAGGTTGTTCCTTAGAAATAAAGAGAAAGATATACAGGTTTCCTTTACTTACAGATTTGTATTGCTTCTGTTTACTAGCAGTATTTGCTGTTTCTAAGAGGCATCCTCTCAATATTTTATCACTTTTTTTTAAGAATTAATCCAAGGTAACAGATTTCTTCAAATAAATTATTAAATAAATATTTATGTAATAAATAAATAAAATACAATCTTTCTTAAATTAAGAAAATAATGTTTATGAGAAATAATTAAAAGTAATCAGCCTCTAGAGCTCAAGAATGTAAAACATGAGATTATTTTTATATGCTGCTTTTCTTCATAACAATGGGAGCACCCTTAATCTACATTATCAGTTGAATCCAAATTCTAAATACTTTTCAATCGCTTTTTTTAAACATGAGGCTTACTCTGTGTTTTGTTATTTCATTTTTCAGTTTGTTTTCTTCTCTCTGCTTCCCGACATTCCAGATAATGCTGGAGACAGGGGAGAGAGCCGGAGTCTCAGCTTGTGTCCTGTTGTAAATGTTTTATAATGATTATTACTTTGCTGAATAATAGCACATAGCCTGTTTTGGGGTAATGAAGGCAGTTTTGTGGCATCATTGCCTATGTAACATGTGGGCAGACAGTCTTCATAAGCCATCAACGTGTTCTCAGCTGGATTTTGCCCATTTTGTAGTAAATATGCTGTACGTGAACATTTTCATAAAACTGAATAGGCTTGTTTTGGGGAATAAATATGAAATTTACAGTGTTATGTGGTTCTACATTATAAAAGTCAGTATGCTAGTGATTTATAACCAGGGCCTTCGATTACTCTTTCATACATTTAGTTTATTTATATTTGTATGATGTCTGTGTATTGGTGATTTACTAATTCGAAGTCTGAATTAAGTACAAAAATGTTAAATAATAAACTATGGATTTTCAGTGTGCTAATGCTGTTAGTCAGACTGTGGATTTTTGCATGTATTAGCACTAGGGCAGTAAACGGAGGGCAGTAAAGATTTTGTTTGCATCGCCTGTACATTAGAGATGATGATACCTCCCCACTTTGCAAGGATGCTGAGTACAAAGTAACCAAGATATATGAAGTGCTCAAATTATGACAAGGATGAGAGCGATATAGAATCCTAAATGTTTTCTACAGAGTAAGGGTTGAATAGTGGGGAAATAAATGATTTCAAAGGTTATGTGTTGAACAGTGGTGATTAATAGAAATATTAATCAACTGCCTAGCGTACACAGCTTAGGGCCTTGTTACGTGGTATTTTTGGGCAGCTGTAACACCTGGACTATCTTCACATTAACACTTGAGACTAGTTTCAAATAGGGATGCACCAGTAAAGATTTTTTTGGCCAATACAAATGGCCGGTTATTAATGAGTCATATTGGCCAATACAGATCCGATAGCCTGGCAGCTCAGAGAGCAGCATCTGGTCAGTACGTCTGCAGGAGGAAGGGGCATAGGAGGAGGAAAGGGGCATGGGGGGCAAAGATAGAAGCCCCCGTGGTGAAGCAGTGAGTGGGACTAGGGCAGGGGCAGACACTCAGATTTGTGCATGGCATGAAGGTGGGCTGTCCGCTGTAGGCTCAAAGCCAGAGGCTGTGCCAGCCTCTTCTCAATGGGTGGAATTGGGCTAGAGCTGTGCTCCAGGCAGGTGGGGGTGGGGCAGACAGTAGCAGTGCTGGAAGAGGGGCTTCAGGGTGGGCTACAACCACCCCAAAATTCAATGTAGTCACCCTGTATCCCCCCTCTTAGCACCATCACTGCCCGCCCCATCCTGCCAGGGAGCACAACCCTGACCCAGCACCCCGACCAGGAAAAGGCTTGCACAGCCCCAAGCCCTGAGCCTGCACCGGGCAGCTTGTCCTCACATAGTGCACAAATCTGGGGGTCACACACACCCCATCCCCTTCCTGCTCCCCCCCATGCCCTCCAGATGAACTGCCCACAGCTCCCTCCAGCACCCTGCCCTGGCTGGGCAGTGCCTGCCCCAGCCCCATTCTCTCCCTCACCGTGGGGGCCTCTATCTGCCCCCTACTCCACACCACTTCCACCCCCCCTCCACAGACTTATCAGCTGAACGCTGCTTTCCAAACTGCCAGGCTGCATTCCTGGCTATGAGCGTGCTACAACTGTGCATGTGCAAATGGCATTTATTGGTGACATTATCAGGTACATGGGTCAAAAAAAGCGGGGTGCCAATAATGTCCATTTTCCTTTTATTGGTGCCATTTCAATATGGACCAATATATCAACGCATCTCTGGTTTTGAGCACTTGTTATGCAGCTCAACATCATTCCATACCAGGGCAGGATTATTTCTTATCCATGTTATCCAGCTTGTGTACACTGAGGTATAGCCACCATAGGCTACACCTTAGTGTAAAACCAGGCAGCAGGAAAGTTAACTCTTTTCTGCCTACTCCCATGGGAGACAGCACAGGCAGCCACAAGTAAGCAGGGAGAGGGGAAATGGGTGGGAGGGAACCCAGGGGCAGAGAGAGGGAAAGGGGGAAACTCAAGGGACAAGGCGGAGCCCTGCAGGGCAGGTTGGAAGCTTGGAGTCAGAATGGGAGGTAGTCTTACCTTTCAGTCTTCCTCTGCTGGCCTGAATGTGTGACTGCTCCAAACTTGAGCTAGCACTAATGCTCATCAACATTTGTGCAGCTCAGTGTTTGGCATAACAAGTCCCTTCATTTATTTGCTGCACTGAATGAGCGAGAGGTCCTGCAGGAAGCATAGCACCTAGTAATTTCATAAAAATCTACTGCAGCGTATATGCACAACAGGACCATTTCAGCCTAGTGCAGGCAAGTTTCACTTTTTCATGTTCTTGCCTTCAAGGGCTTCACCTTGTAACCACAACATTCCTTAAATGTTTTGTATGGAATTTATATGTTGCTCAAGTCATGGCTTACACTGTGCTGTTGTAGTAGTGTTAGAGTAATGTTGTAGCCAGGATAATCCAAGAATTTTGTGAGACAAGGAATTTTGGGTGGTAACTTTTATTGGACCTGAAGAAGAATGCTTTGCAGTTGAAAGCTTGTCTAATTTTATCTCAGTTATACAGTTAGTCCAATAAAAGATATCATCTGCCAAAATCCTTCCCTCTCATATTATTGTGTCATGTGATTTTGAGCTTGCTTGTGCAGACACAAAAGTTTACTCTAAGAGAATATTTTGTAGTTATTTATGCTATCACCCTCTTACAGAGTGTCTCACCATTCAGTTCTGTGAATATACTTTAAAATAGGGCCAGAGGGTTTTTTTTTAAAGCTGATTTCATGTCATTGTTTAAAATTAGCAATGGGGTTCCTTATGGAGCCCCAAAAGGGCATTTAAAATCCACTTACTTCAGACGTCCATCTTCACTAATGCTGATTTTGATTAAGAAGACAAATAGTCCTTAAAGTAGATGCTGTCTTTGTGAACCTTATTAATTGTACCCTGTTTACACAGCTTAGCCTGTCACTTTTTGGAAGCAATTTTGCCTACCTTTGGTTAACTCTGGAATGTATTTATTTATTTGTTTGAACTAATGTATTAACAACAAGACTGTCTATGCAGGACTATGCACATCTATCAATGACAAACTATACCATTAGACAGAACAAGGGCACTAACAGCTGCATTTGGCTTCAGCAACACCTTTCAAGGTGATAAATAAATGGTCCCTTTTGAATGTGGTGGTAATGCTGGAATTGCCCCTTCCAAGTTATACATTATCCAGATGGATGGCTTTAGGCACTCAAAAAGCTTATCCAGTTCAGAATGAACCATTTCTCCCCTGCCTTGTGCCCCCTCAACAAGAGAAGTTATATTCTTTTTGGCCACATTCCCTAAAGACCTTTTATTCAACATTGGTGGGGCTGCATAATGGCAATGCTGTAAGACCTATGTCCGTGTTATAGAATGCCTTTGGCTGGTGCAGGATCCTTAGTGGTTGTTAAAATATCTCCTTCTGCTCACTATGTTGTATACCTTAGGTAATATTGTCCCTAAAGAAAATGCCCTTTGCCTATATACCCACGTATTCTGAGAGAGAAACTGAAAGTAACATGAAAAAATGGTAAAGAGTTGTTTGCATCCCAGAGCATAGTTACATTAGCATGCACTATCCCTATTACCTTTTATCTGAATTAAACTACAAGGTGTTTGACTGTCTATCTTTCATTGAGACTCCAAGCAACAAGGATGAGACCCTTTCTGAAGTTCTGTGGCCTTGCCTAGGAGCAGAGGTACATAACAAATTCCCTCTCTCAAGGCACTAGAGACCAACCTGTTCTGAAAGACCTGTTTGCAGGAAAGATAACCAGGGCATCTCCATGGTAAAGAAGCCCTGTTTAATGGGACTGTTTCAGCAGTTTTTGTGCTTTAATATTTTTATTGGACCATTTCACGAAGTAAGTGCATTAGTGTGGAAGAGCAGTTTTCAGTAATACTTGTGTTTTATGGGGGTTATCAAGTCAATGTGTTGAAAGCCTGGTTGATCTGGATCAGCAAGTCAGTGTATCAGTGGGTCGTGCAAACACCTAACCTCTAGAATCCAGAGAAACTAGTAAAGCGTTGCTGTGCATCATCAGTCTGAGGATTATTTTCAGCCACTTGTTTGAAATCGAGGTTCTGAACCTGATGGTTATTGATTATTGGGCAAAAAGTTATTTTCTGTGTAATGTGTTTGATAGAGAAAGAAGAAGAGAGAGGGCAATGAGCTCATTTTTTCTTTTCCTTTAAAATTTAATTTATTAAGCAGAGAATCTTTTTTGAGGAGGGTAGAATTGAGTTCAAATTGTGGCTATAAAATTCCACTCAGCTTCTAATGACCAATATATTGCACAGTTTCAACTCTAATGCAGAACAACCCATACAAGGAAGTGGTGTTTACAGGCAAGCAAAGAAGCAGTATGGAATAAATTAACTCCTGGTGCTTATCTCTATTGTCTGGCATTTTTGGCTGTCCACTACAAAGTTCCTTTCCTCCCCCAGCCCTATGAGGGGTTGCCATAAGCACAATAGGAGATATCTTGGCTAGGGACAGACATTACACACAAACCAGTTTAACTGATCAGAAACCGGTTTAGACTTGTAACAGAACAGATGTTCAGTGCATACAAACCAGTTTGAAAATGGCTGAAACTGGTTTGAGATAAACCTGGTTGAATGTAATATCAGACTTAACTGATTTGCATCAAAGAGGTTTATTGAATGTCTGTCCCAGACCCCTTCCTGGTTTAAGTTAAATCAGAGTCCCCAGATGCTTTGGTTCCCTGGCTGCAGCTCTGGCAGAGACTGTGGATCCAGGGCATCTGCCTGGCCTCCTCCTGCTCCTCTCCCCCATCCCCAACCACCATGCCCTGCTCAAGAAGGGATCCCTGCTCCCATCTGCTATACATAGTGACCTCTCAGCATTAGCTAGCGTACCACATGCTGGCTACTTCCATGCTGTGAAAGAAGGAACAAAGGCAGACAGGACAGTGACTTAGGGCTCTTTGGAGCTAATCAACAGATAGCTGGCAATGTCCCTCTGTTCCTTTCTTGGAAGAAGTTGTTTAAGAAGGGCTTGAACTAATGAGGGATCCTTTGCTGGTGGGGTGATAAGTTCTGTGTAAATCCCTGCTAGCTCCCTCACTGCCCAGTGAGGGGGAAGGGGGAACACCCCCTAATTGGAGCATTCTGCTGGGGCCTAGTCGCAGCTCAGCACCAAGGAAGGACAGGGAGGGCCGTTCTAGTGCCCCCCAGCTTCTGGCCTGAGCCACTGCAGGCATGTGTCTGCATTTTTTTCAGTCCAGAGGGGATGTCTGTGCCATTACAAACTGATTCCAGCTATGCAGGCTAGGCAAACCTGCAAAAAGTGAATCAATTCAGGCTCAAGCTTTTTGAATGTTTGTCCCTAGCCCAAGAAGCACAAGTCTCTTTGTTTAACTGTTGAGATTTGTGTCTTCTGACTTTTCTAGGTGCAGCCACATTTTCATGTCTCACTAGAGGTGAAGGGTGTGTCAGAAGAGTCACTGAACAGCAGCAAAATATTGGGTCCAAGTGGTAATGTTTTCAGCTTCCCTTATTTGGGTATTATTATCTTGTGGGGGTGGGGGTTGGAGTAAGAGAGAAGCTCTGCTCAGGGTTCGAAGAGGCACAGAGCAGGAGTGAAAAGTGAGAGCAGAGAAGGTTCTTTTTTACTATCTGAACATGTCAACAATTGGGGAATTAGAAGAGATGAGGCTGAAGGCCGCAGAAGGGAGAGAAAATCAGTAAAAGAAAAGAGAGAAAAGTTTTTAAGTTTGGCAGGAAGGACATGCATAATTAGAAAATAGGTTAAAACTTGGGGATGAGCAGTTTAAAGGTGTCAGGAAAGGCAGAAGAGAAGAAATTTCCTGAAGCTGGGGGAATGGTGAGATGACGGGGAGAAATGGATCTCATTTAGACAGGCTCTAAAGAGCCCTGCTTTGATTCACACCTAGGATGTGATAATTTTCTGATTCCACAATTTGTGATCTTTTCCCTATTTTCAAATTTTACAAATAAACCTATGAAGAGAGGGGCAGAAGGTTGCAGCCTCTTCGGTTAATGTATATTGTCTAATATAAGAGGTGTGATGCATTAAAAAAAAAAAGAATTCAGCAATGTGCAAAGCTAAATTCTGTCACTGGATGTAGACATGCAGATCCTATTGAATAGAACACCTTTATACAAGAATGACCCATAAGTAATTAAAATTACTTCATATTGGCACCGTGTATCACTTAAGAGTAATGAAGTCAACTAAAAGGTCACTTATCATAAATAGAACTTTAAAATATTGGCAGGTAAGAATATTAGAATTTTAAAGAACAGCCAGCCGTGTGCTTTGCTAGGTTATTTTCCATTTATATTTTCCTGAATGAAATCTTCACACTAAATTTGTTTCTAAGAGCATTTTTGGGCATGCTGTATCTAGATCCAAGCTGGACCAAGCCTTTAAAATATCAACTTTAACTATCATCACTAAAAACGTAAGTTTTCTATTTATTAAATGCCATTTCATTCCTGTTTTTCAGCCAGCTCTATTATCCTGTCATACAGATAATATATAATAAAATAATGTAATGTCCATACAGTGATAGTTAACTTAAGTCACATTTCACTTTCACAACATAGCAGAAGGTCCTAAATCAACGAATCATTTGAACATGTGCTTAAATCCCACTGAAGTTATGGGATTGAAGTAAGAGTTTAAATTTAGCCAGGTCCTTTAGTATTTAGCTGGATTGGAGCCTTATTTAGCTCCCCACCTAAATATTTCTTTTCCTTAGTTACACTTATTTCCTTACTTCCCTTCAGAACCTAGGCAGAATGGTACATACAGTTTCACCTGTTGTTTGTCCATATCCATTGATATAGACAGATATCAATGCTCTGATTTGTCCGCTGATAGAAGTAAAATGAAATTTTTGAAGAAGACAACAGAGAAATCAAATAGGACATATCTTGATATGTCTGGGTCAATACTGATAACTCTTTTGCGGGGTCTGATCCCTTCAGCTACAAACTGATTTCATGAACCATCAAATAATCAGTCACTTATAAATTGACCAGTTTTACTGGGAAAGGGGTATATAATGTACTTTAGTTTACCTGGATCACTCAGCAATTTGCTCATTCTGATGCCTTGGGATTTCAATGCTTTGTGTCTTTCTGGGCAGCAGCAGCATCACTTAGTCTCCTTTCTCACACACCCTTTTTGCTATGCCTGAATATTTTTTGAGAGGTGCATTGTGGAATGAAAAAGGACAATATTGCTGTTGACTATGTATTACCCAAAGGCAAGCTGATGCGAGAGACTTGCATCTCTGTAATCTGTATCAGTTGGTTGCCTTTTCTCAAGCGGAGTGGAATAAAGAAAACAGATTTATTACCTTCTCTTGTTTTCTTTCACAGCTGTTAAAGCTTATATAAAAGCCCAGTCAAAGTGATTGATCACAACACTAATTATTTTAACTTGTTGGTAAATTCTTTCCATCAGCCTGAAAGCCTGCCTATTGGACCATACTAGAAAGCACTTCACTGAAGTACAGTCCACCAATTCCCCATACTATGCCTTAAACCAGTATAAAATAGCCATATCATGTTGCTATGGCACTGTGCCAGTAAGCATATCCAAGGCAGTGAGTGTGTGCACGTAGCTCAGTGCTGTACTAAAATGGTTGTGCTACAGACACTTGAGGGTATAGAGAGCATGGAGTGGATGCACCACATACCCATTGTATCTATCACAGGTTCTTGGATTGGTGATGTCATGCGTGAATAGAGCTGTGTTCCTGCCTCGTGTAGAGGAAGGGAGAGAACTGGGACAGAGAAGAGGCTTTCTAAATAATGTTTTAACACTTGCAGAATGGGGATAATGCTCCCTAGGAACATTTTGTCCAACAGTTCCTATCATTTGTCAGTTGCCAACAGCTTGCCTGAAAAAATTAATTGCGTGGTGGGATCAAGACAATATTCCTATCCATTCTGAAACACTCTAGTAAAAAAAAAAAACAACAACAAAGATATCTGGTGACACAACCAGTTGCTATTGTGGAAGACTGAGCAAACATTGCTCCCTATTTGTGATTGCATGGCAGAGTAAACAGGGATGGTTTGAGAGGCCTGTCCAGTGATTTCCTTTCTGGGAGAGCTATTTACACCTGCATTCACCACCTGGGATTTACATATCACCTGGAAGAAGGAAATATGTCTGATTTTTTTCTTTTTTCTTTTTAACCTAGTGCAGTGGTTTTCCATCTGTAGTCTGCAGATACCTGGCCTAGGGATAGACATTCAAAAAGCCTGAGCCTAAATTGATTAAATCTTTGCAGTTTAATCTAACCTGGGCAGGCTGAACTGGATTGAAACTGGACAGACATTCTCTCTGGACTGAGGAAATTCAGGCACATGCCTGCAGTGGCTCAGGGTAGAAGCAGAGCAGCCCTCCCTTCCTTTTGGCAGGGAGCTGAGCTGAGGGGGACACGGCCAGGCCCCTGCAGGACTCTCTCATTAGGGAGATCTGCTTGCATTGTCCCAGGCTGTTTCCTGCTGGCTGCTCAAGGGGTGGGAGTGTTGGCAGACCTCAGCCCTGGGCTGGCACTCTGAGGCAAAGTGGAGTATGTGCAGTGCATTCATCTGTTGATGATACAGAGCTTTTCAGTCTCCTTCCCTGCTTTTGCCATACTATCTGCAGCAATCTCCTTCCCTGCTTTTGTCATACTGCAGCATACTACCCTAAGCCAGCTGCGGGGGTGAGGTGGGGGGGCTGATAACAGTTTTTATCACCCAATTAGCAAAAGTGTAGCCTCTATTAGCTCCAAAAGCCCTAAGCGGTCACTGTTCAGTCTGTCTATCCCAGTGAAATGGGACACGCACACAAACACCTCTCAGTATTAGCTAGCTTACTACATGCTGGCTATGGTCCATGCTGTGGCAGAGAGGAGGAAGGGATCTCTGCTTAAGCTGTGAATGGTGAGGAGGGGAGAGAAGGGGGCAGGGGGAAGCCAGCAGGCCCTGCTGTGCCTGCAAGTCTGTGCTGAGCTCCAGCCAGGGAGCAGAGGGAGGGGCCAGCCCCGCTGTGGAGCAGAAAGCCCTGCCCAGCCCAGAGAGCATGCCAGAATACTGGGGGTGTCTGGTTTAACTTAAACCAGCAAGGGATCTGGAACAGCCATTGCATAAACTGGTTTGACCCAAATCAGTTAAGTCTTATACTACATTGAACCAGGTTTATCTCAGACTGATTTTAGCCATTTTCAAACTGGTTTGTATGCACTGAACATCTGTTCTGTTACAAGTCTAAATCAGTTTCTGATCACGTAAACTTGTTTATGTGTGAAGTCTGTCCCTAGCCCAGAGGTGGTCCACAGACTATATTTAAGGGGTCCACAAAAGGTGAGTATGATCAATCAAAAGTATGTAAATACTCACATTTACAATTCAAAGGGGTCCACACATTCATTCAAAATTTCCAAAGGGACTGCACCTCCATTCAAGATGTTTTAGGAGTCTGTGAATGAAAGAAGTCTCAGTGCCTTTTTTAGTCTAAGTGCCTGTCGTGGCCAGAGACTGAGTGGCGGGGGAAGAGGGGGAGTGGTGCGCAGCCAGATGCCAGGGTTGGGGTAGTGCACGGCCAGACATGGAGCAGGGAGTTGGGGATGAAGCGCCATTGCCTCTCAGGACCAAGACTGGGGCAGAATGGGGAAACTCACTGGGCTGGGGTGAGGGCAGTGATGCCCCAGTGCAGGGCGGGGAAGCTCACTGGGCTGGTGTGTGGTGGCAGCAACCTACAGGTGCGAGCTTCCCTACCCTGCAGAGGGGTGCTGCTGCCCTCACGCTGCCCCAGACCTGCTCCTGGGAGGCAGTGGCGCTCTGTACCCACCCACATACCCCCTAGGACCAGTCCAAGTTCCCCCGGAGGTACACATATCCCCATTGACAACCCCTGCCCTAAGGCATAGAAATTACTTTTCTTTGCTACCCCATAAGACACTGCAGTCCTCAAAATGCCATTTCCTTCATTTATTTTTCATGCACAAATTTATGTTGCACAATTTCATGACTCAGTTTCTTCATTTGTACAGTGAGAGGTGGTTACTGCTAAGTAGCCTCATGATTGAAATCATGGTCTCATTAATTGATCCACATCATCCTAGGAGTAGCTGGGAATGGGGGAAGGGCGGGGATCTAAATGAGTCTATGATAGTGAAAGCCAGTGGAGGGAAAGAACATGGAGTGCCTGGGAAGGGAATGAGGAAGTAAGGCTTTGTGGTTACTAGAAGCCAGTGCAAAGAGGGACACATGCCAGTGCATATAGAGGCACAGGCCTGGAGAGAGCCTGCAACTTGAATGCTGAGTGTCAACACTTTAGCAAGAATCCTTCTTTAGAGTAAGATCCCAAAACAGATTACCTAGAGAAGTGGCCTAATCTTTGTTACTAGACAGTCAAGTGCAGGTAAGACAATCATTTGTTTGGGATGGTTTTGAGAAGGGATGCTCTTGCCTTGAGCCAGAGTGGGGTTTGACCAGATGAGCTCCAAGGGCCTTTCTTTCTTTATTTTTCTGCTTCCATGAAACTGGCCCAGGGAGAGGGAAACCTGAAAACACAGGGCTGTGGACTGGAGGTAGTCCAACCTGGGAAAGTCCTGGACAAGAGTTACATACTCCAAATAAAACCAACCAGAATCAAATCTCAGTTGTGCAGCTCCAGTGTCGCTTCTTACATCTACACTTGTGGTTTAGAAATAGAAAATGTGGTGTGTCCTATGGCTCAGGGAAGTTTTGCAGGCACAAGTGGATATTTAACCTACCTAGCTTTGTAGTTTATCTTTGCTACCATCTGTATCCTGGGTTCTTTCTCCCTACCTAGTTTCTGATGAAGGGTTTTGCCTCTTGTAGCAGATAACCCACTATTTCTGGAAAAGCTGATCCCCATCCTGTGCTGGGTGACTCACCTGTGTTTCTGACACTGTAGAAATGTCAGCATTGCAAAAGGCACTCTCTGGGGAGCTCTCAAGGGAGAGAGATCCTGCTGCCCAGTCTCTTTGAGGGGAGATTGCTGCCAGGCACTTTGTCACAAGGGAAATCATGGGGCACAAAAACATTCTTTATAAGAACTCGCATCAAAAGAAGTTGGCAGCTCGATAAAACGTGCATGAAAAGCAACACTTTAGGCTGTTTCTTTACTGCATTAAATTCATCTGCACAACTCCTTTTTCACTCCCCATCTGGCTTCTCTGTGAGAGTTTTGTGCTGTTTGTTTTGGCCCTACATGGAGTACAATGCACCCAGCTGTCAATCAGATCACCAGCTTGATGCAAGGGAATTGTGCATGCATGTGTGTGCATACATATGTGCACACAAGTGCATACGCACACATGCACACTTGCAAAAAAAAAAAAATAAAGCTCAAGGTTGTAGCAAAGGATTTTATAAGGGCAAAGAAGAGTTCATCACTGCCAATAGATTTAAGATTGCTGTCATGCTGCAGCCTGCTGGTAGTGGTTCTGACCACATGCTACTCTAGAACAACAGCCTGTATAATTGTGTGGGCCTGACAGACCCGTGTAGGGAGCCGGAGTTGTCATTCATGGGCTAAAAAAATTGATATTGATCTTCAGCTTCTTTAATTCTGATTTCTTCTTACATTCATCTCTCACTGACAGAAGAGGATAATATTGCAGATTTTTGCAAAACTTAAATCTTGAAGCAATGGACCCTTAGAGCATGAACTAGAATCTTTCCTAATCTCACAAAAAGTAGGCTGCCTCTACTCCAAGCAATGGTTAAAGGCTTGGATACGGCTGAAATAGCTCTGTCTCAGCAGAGTCGTCTTTTCTCAGTATTGTCAGTCAGCAGTAAATTGACCTTTAGAACTGAAGTAGGCAGAGACACAGTTACAAAGAGCTTAACAAATTGAAACACAGCTTCAGAATTGCTCTCAATTCTCCAGAAACCCTGGCTCTGCTATAAAGGAAAAGGTGTTTTCAAGAACTATTACCATAACTAATTTCATCCTTGGTGTATTATGGAGCATTCATTTTATCAGGCATTACAAGTTGAATACATTCTCATGACAATGATGGGTCATCCTTGTGTCAAATTATTTGAATTATTTTTAATTGTTTTGTTGTTTCTTAGAGATTCAGACCAGAAGAATTCATTTAATCTAAACTCCCATAGACTGCCAGATTTCACCCAACTATCCGTATGTTGAGCCCAGTGCCTATAGATCGGGAGCAGGCAATTACTTCAGGCAGAGGGCTGCTCACTGAGTTTTGGCAAGCTATTGAGGGCAACATGACATGCAGCCAGGGGCAGATAAATATAAATTTTCTATGTTTTTGAGGGGCCTCTCGGGCTGGATAGAATGGCCTGGCGGGCTGCATCTAGCCCACAGGTCACATTTTGCCCACCCCTGCTATACATAGACTAAGGCCCCAGGCACACGTTCTATTTCTGGCAGGATTAGAGTGTTAATTATGTCAGAAATAGCAACTGGCCACAAGTTTGTGCAGTTTATGGTACCATAAAATCACAAACCAGCCACAAAGATATTACTCCCCAAAAGTGTAACATCTTTGGCTGGGTTGTACAGCACCATAAATTGAACATGTGGTCTGCCATCATTTGTTGGCGTAGACATATAGATTTGCCAGAGCCTGGCACCTTAAAAGAGACTGAAGATCAGGGAGGGGACAAGTCTGGATCTGAATTGGGATAGAGCTGCCTAGTGCCAAATCCTGACCTCCACCTGAATGTTAGAGTCTGACATAAGGCAGCCCTGGGGCTGGGACAAGGCACCCCTGCCCAATGGAATTGGGTTGGGGGGCAGCTCCAAGTTTCAAATCCAGCTGCTTCTTGCTCTGTCTCCAGAGGATTCCAGGTACCTGCATCCCCAGTAGCATTATGGGGACACCATGAGCTCAACACTGGGGAACTGATGTCAGGCTCTTGGTGCCTGGGACTGTAAAAAAGCAGGTAGGTGTTCAACCAGGACTTCCAACAGCACACCTGCTTTTTAAAGATCTGGGGCACTGTAAGCCCAACTGTGCCCCAGACTGTTAAAACGCTGGTGTGCAGCTGGGAGCCCCATCTTCATGCCCCTTTTTTAACATTTCCAGTTACCCGTGGAAGCTGCACCTGGAGAGTGGGAAGCAAAGTGAAGTGTTTGCAGCCAGAATCAAAGGCTGCAATGTTTCAGAATACTGCATCCTCTTTTGGCAACAGCCAGGGGGTCCTAGAGCAGGCTGCTGTGATGGGAAGTAGAGGTAGAAGGGAAGGGAAGTGGCAGGGGCTCCCTGGCCCTGCCAATGGTAATCTGACTGGGGGACTGGGGCTGCAGTGCCCAGTGGCAGGGGACCCCGGGATTGATCAGGAGCCTGCCAAGTGGGCAGTGGTGGGGTTGAGTCTGGCAGGGATGGGGGTCCCAGCTGGGACCTAGCGGCATACCAGGAACTGGAGCGGGACCGAGTAGTTGGACACCAGGAAGGCTGCCCATGCCATTCTCCCTCCCTCACCCTGCCCAGATACTCCAAAATAGCACTTTGTGTAAACAGATTACTATTTTGGAATGCATTTTAGAGCCTTTCAGAGGGCTTGTGCGTGTGTCTAGCTGGTCCTTTAAAACAAGATGCTTCCAAGATATTTGAAGTGGTTTAATTGTTATGTGTGTCTTCAGCATTTGTCTCACTTCACCTTCCTGCCTTTGGATCTTGTTCCGCCTTTTTCAGCAAGATTGAAAAACTTCCCTATCACTATTTTTTCCATATGCTGTTATCTCTGTACAGTGATCAGGTCACCTCTCTACCTTCTCTTTGACACACTGTATAGAGCAAGTATCTTAAACGTCACATTCTAAAACTTGTTTTTCGGTCTCTGGATCCCTTCTGTGGTCCTCCTTTGCATGCTCTCTAGGTTTTCCTCCTTGAGGTGTGGACACCAAAACTGGACACATGATCCTACTTACCACTGAGGAGCACAGAGGCCAGATAACTTCCTTCCTTGTATCTGACATTCCCCTTTGTATAATCTCAGAATTTCCATTAAATCATTTTGCCCGGGTCTAGGCAGACAACTTTGGTCTGGGAGGTCATGTGGAAGCAGTTATCTAAAATAATCTCTATATCTTTCTCTGAATCTGTAGTTTCTAAGAGTCTCCCTTCCTGTTGTATTTACAGCCTGTATTTTGTTTCCACATATGCTGCCCTGCATTTAATTATATTCAAATGCCTGTTATTGGATTATGGCTCAGTTCACTCTATAAATGGTTTTCTCTATATTCTTTCTATATGGAATTCATAAAATAAAATAAAACACCAATGTGTATGTTGTTCTAGGTCCTACATATGAAGAAATCTATATTTGACAATGATTAGGAAGACTGTTTTCTAGGCTTTGCCTTTTAATTAATCTTTCAAAAATGGGTAAAATAGTTCGAAAAGGTTGGATGAAAATCCATAACCAGTCTTTTTGAAATGAAATATTTTCAGATGTAATTGGTGGGGGAAATAATCAATTCTTGCACTGACACTGAAATTTAATAATGGCCAGTGAAAGGAAACTGCTGATTTTTCTGGTTCTTCTAAAAAGTGGCTGCATAACCTGGTGTGATTATCTGCAATAAAATCTTGTTGGGAATGAAGTTTTATTGGATATTAGGTCAAATGACAATGAATAGTAGATGAGCATTGGCATAGATTTCACTGTGTTTCTGCGTGCTCCTGCAGCCCATGTTCCACTCTGCTGCTTTCCTCAGGGAACAGCCCATGAATGAGATAGCAGAGGCTGCAGAGTCCTCCGACTGAAACAGGGGAATTGGTCATCTTTTCAGGAATGGTGAACATCAATTAGGCATGTAGAATTTGGGTGAAAACTAGGTTTAACTTGAACGGGTTTATATTTGGGGGCAACTGTACCCACTAATCTATGGCAGAGGGTTAAAGGATGCAGGCTGAACAGGGGATCTTAAGCCCAAATCAGCCTATTAGGATTGTGACTTGCTGTAAACTAATGCCAAATAGAAGGCAGGTTATAGTTATACCTTACAGATTAACTAAAGTAGATATATGTACCAGTATATAGCACAGGGATGTACTTGGTAGCCATGTTGGTCTGAGACAAAAAGGCATACAAAAAACTAGAACACTTGGTTCCAAAATGATACCTTTTATTAGACCTGGAAAATGGCAAGAAAATTGTCTTTTTCTGCAAGCTTTTGGGAGCAAAATCCCTTCGTCAGGCTCTGGGAAAAGTGTAGGTGGTACAAGATGATAAAAAGTCCCCATAGGTAGGAAATAAACTTCATTTTTTCACAGAGGGAGCTGAAGATGGAAGGCTGTCCCTCTGGGTCCACGAGTGTCTTTGTGAGCTGTGCTGAGTAGCTCTTTGATGTGTTTATCTGGTAGAATTTCTTCCCTGGAGGTGTCAGATGGCTGTCAGGGAGGCAAAAAAACTTCCTTGTTGTTCTGCAGTGAAGTTTAAAATCCAAAATCGGCTAAAATTTGGCATCTTCCATGTTTCAGGGGAGTACTTGGTAGCCGTGTTGGTCTGAGACAAAAAGACATACAAAAAACTAGAACTCTTGGTTCCAAAATGATACCTTTTATTAGACCAACTGGAAAATGG
>JAGPOW010000304.1:113716736-113727781 GCA_030014935.1 Caiman crocodilus | reverse complement strand
GAGACAAAAAGACATACAAAAAACTAGAACTCTTGGTTCCAAAATGATACCTTTTATTAGACCAACTGGAAAATGGCAAGAAAATTGTCCTTTTCTGCATGTATATAGCACAAGCTGTCATGAGCTAGTGTTCAGATCATCAGATGCTGATGATGATTATATGGCATTAGGGGCCTGGTGGTCTCCTTCCAAGTCCTCCTTTTTTCCACCATACCACTGCCACTCAGTGTTTACAGTGTTTACATGCAAGTGTGTAAGATTCTGCCTTGATTCTAGACTTGAGATATTTCTGCCCCTGTATCACATTATGGAGATATCAGGAAAAAAAGGATTTCTAAGATAGGGATATATACCTTTACAGGGACCAGAAGAGAGGTGTTCTAGTTCATAATGGGAGCTCTCTCCCTACTACTTCAACCCAAATAGTATGCATTTATCTAGAGTGGATTGTACTACCTTTGCTTAAGTTTGTCCAACAGTTGCTTTTTAAAAGGCCCTGTTTCCAATGTCTAGAATTTAGCAAAACTTCTAACTACCATATTTACTTGATTCTAAGATGAGGTCCCCTCCCCCCCCACATGGGGGGAAAAGCCTTTCATCTTAGAATCACATATAGGGGGGAAGGCAGTTGCTCTGGATTGGGCTTCAGCCTCTACCTGGGGTTGGGGCCATAGCCACAACTGCTGCTTGCTGCCACCCCACCTCTGCACCCTGCCATCTCCCCCCACCACATAGCCTTTGCTCCCCCACCTGCCCCTCTCCCTACCTCCTTACCTTTGCTGTATGTCAGTAGGCTCTATCCACTCTGTAGTGTGGGACACTGAGCATGGCCCTAGCCTGGCCTGTAGTAGCAACATGCAGCCCACATAGATGCTACAGGGGTTGGGCTGAAGGCATGCTCTGTGCTCCAGCCTAGAACGGGGATGGAGCTTGCCAGTGTAGAGCAGAGACTGCTGCGAAGGAGGTAGCAGGGGCTAGGGGGGAAATAGGGACCAGAGGCTGGGGGGAGAATGGGTTGGGGGCAGAGGTAGCAGGGGGAGACACCCAAGCAGGGGCAAGCTTCTTGACCACCTGTTCCCCACTGCCTGGCTTTCCTGCAAAAGTGGGAGGGATGAATTAAAGTTGATCCTCCAATATTTAGATTCTATATATGCAACATTATAACAGATTTATAATTTTTCCATGTATATTTCTAATTATTTAGGGGGTTGTCTCCATTTCAGGGTCATCTTAGATTTGAGTAAATGTGATATTTGAGGCAAAAATCTTCCATGGTGGGCATTTGCCTAAGGCTGTTTTCATGTTTCAGATAAAATGGTTCCACCATTTTAGAGCATGAAGTTAGGGAATGATTTTTTTGTTTTATCCATAAGAAGTATAGAACCACTTCATTGTGAAGCTTTGGTACCTCTCCATATCGCACCAGGGATGTGTAATGAATCCCAGGGACACCTTGATTTGCCCATTGTTGTTCCTGTAAAAAATTGTCCAAAGTCAGCAAGTTGTATGAGGAGTGTTATTCAAAGAAATTCATCCATGACTGTGACACACACAGATGCTATTATGAAAACCACATAGAAAGAGGGGCACATGCAGAGTGTAGAAGGTGAAATGAAATATTGATTAATTATGCATTCACTAAATGAGGTGCGAATTCTGTGGAAAATGTAGTGTGTGACAATGTACCATATAAAGCACATGCACTATAACAGTGGTGTGGCCTTGTGGGCCAGATGAGAGAAGCGGGGATGGTCCATGGGCCAAATTGAGCCCCATGTCAAGATCTGGCCCTGAGCCTGGCAATGCTTCCTCCTGCCTTTGTGTGCCAAGATTGGTCTCCAGGGGCTAAGCACTGCCCCCTCCTGCCCCAGTGCCCTGGTGATTGGTCCCCAGGGACTTGGTACCATCCCATCCCATCATCTTGGTCCCCAGGAGCCTAACACCACCCCTTCCTACTGCAGCATGCTGGGATTAGGTCCAAGAGGCCTGGAACCACCTGCTTTTGACCTTCATGTGCTGGGATTGGGCCCTGGGGACTGGAACCACCCCTACCTGGCTCTGTATACTGGTATCTGGTACCTAATCCAACACACAAGACCAAGAGCTCCCCACAGGTCCAGAAATTTGGGGGACCACTGCTATTGTTTTCCCATCTCCAAAATTTTGGACCCACACCATAGGCTGTATCTGGCCTCTGGGCAAGGGTTTGAGCATCCCTGAACTGGAAGGCAAATTAAGGTTGCATAGACAATTTAAGTCGTTCTTGACTTTGGGACTTTAATATTCATTTAGTGCAAGGGTTTTGTTTGTGGGGGCTTCATTTTAATATAATAGAAATATTGCTGCTCAAATTCATTATTTGACAGGAAGCAAAGACAAGTATGTGATTGGTGCCTGAGGCAGGCCAGATGCAGCTGGAAAAAGGTGTTATTTCTTGATAAACATAAAAAGTCATCAAGGGAGATTACTATACCTAGTGTCGTTCAACATCAGTGCTGCTGCCTGATGGAATGAATAACACTATTTATATCAATAAGATTAGAAGCAGATAGGCTCAGTGTTTATTAATAGCATTATTAGCAAATCTGAATTTGTATCAACATTGTGGTTATCTTCCACATTAGTACGTCATTAAAGCTGTTGCTGTTATCAATTGGGTGTCTGGTGCTGATTCAGTGAAACATCTGCCTCCCTATGTAGTTAGTTAACCACCTGCATTTAAGCTTACAAGTGGACCATTTTCTTTGTCTGATTTTTATTTTGCTTTATTAAGACACTTTTTTGGGACAGCACTACACAATTTTGATAAGATGAACCAGATTTCCACTGGAATCACCTACCTCCTGTACTTTTTACCTGTTTGGCCATTAAGGTGACTGGAACATTGCTTGAGGTGATTGAATCCTTGGGCAACATGATTATTACATAGTACAAAGTACTAAGGTTTAAGGTACAATGATGTTTTAGTGCAGGACAAACAGCAAAAAGCTGCAACTGCAGAAAAGGAATATTGCTTATAGATATGAAGGTAAGATTAAAAGAGAGGAGAAAGTAAACATCTTATTCATTTAGAACCCAGTCCAGCAAGTATACATTTAAGCAATTTAAACACCTGCTTAAATTTGAATATACATTTCAGTGGTTCATTGAAGAAGGTGCATTGAAGCCTATACTTAAATGTTTGGTTTAATTAAGACTCTAGTGCCTTCTTCCATCTGATATAAGGAGTGGAAAAGGAACAAGTGTCAGAGGATATTGCCAGTGCTGTGTTTGTGGCATAAGCTAAGAAGATGTAATGGCAGCCACTACGGATGGCACAACCTGGGAGAGAGAAGGAACCTGTTTAAATAGCTTACGTGGAAGAAGGAGAGGCATTCCTCAAATACTAGAGTTCTGCATGCAAGGAATAGGACCAGAAAAAGGTCACTTGGATTGTCTAGTCTGGTGCCAAGGATTTTATTCCCTGCATCTTTCCCACTAATATGTGATTTTACCTGTTCTTGAATATCTGCAATAAGGGTGCCTAGGTTACTTCCTTTGACAGTCTGTTTCCCTTTCCTATTACCATTTTCCTAATTTTCCTTTCACCTTACCTGCTAACTCCTGAGACCTAAATAATTCCCTTCTTTCATTTATACATTTATGTTGTTGCCTTGAAGATATTTATTGACTGAATCATATTCCCCTTGAGTTCTCTTTTTCCTAGACTACACACATTGAATTATTTCAGCTTCCCCTCATATATCTGTTATTTATCTAGTTTTCTGGGACAGTGAAAGAGGGCAGGAAAGACTGTAAAAGATGTACAGAGCATGGGTCCAATTTTATTAAGACATGGCTGTGAGATAACAGGGTTATTGTCACAATTTCCACACCCGTTGAAATTGACAGGAAGACTGCCGGTGACTTTAGTGGCCATTGATTCAGGTCTATAAGTCTTAATTTAGTAAAGAAAATAGTTTTTCAGTTAGGACTTTGAACACATGCTTAAAGTTTTCTTATTCAGCAAAGCACTTATGCCCATAGTATTAACTGGGTGATTAAGTTCTATTTGAAATGCTTTGCTGAATAGAAGTGCACTTAAGCTCATCCTTATGACTTCAATTCAGCAAAGTTTCTTAAACACATGACTCATTTTAAGATTTACCCATTGATTTTAGGGTATGTCTGTACTCAAGTGATAGAAGGTATTGTAGCATAGGATAGACATATTAAAACTAGCTTTAAACTAGCTAGTTTGGATATCAGGTACTAGTCTGCCATATTGCAGCTTAAACCTAAACATAGACTAACTTTACTTTGAAGCATAGGCACACTCTTGGGCACGTGGTTAGTATCTCATTGAACTGGGAGACTGAATGCTTTTTCTGACCAGGGATATTATTCTGGTGGAGATAGAAGGAGATTAATTAACTTGGGAAAAATTTAATTTGATGAGCACATATTCATCAAATGTGTTTACTGAACTAATCTGATGCACCCCTCAGTAAATGTGTCTACATGAGACAATTTACTGCACAGTAAACTAATGTACTACATGCAAAGGAGCTAATGTGTAGTAGATTAGTCTACTGCATGGTTCTCTGCTACCTGCAAATACAGGTAGTAGATTTACCAAGCAATAGCTACTGCAAAGTGGTGCATGGTCACATAGCTTCTGGTCAGCCCAGGCAGCAAGGGCTGGAAGAACTCTCTCCTCCCACAGCCAGCTGCCTGCTTCCCAGGTTGGACATTGTCCCTTGTCCCAGCAGCTGCCTGCAGCTGGGGCTGGCTCCAGTCATGAAGCCCAGACAGAGACAATGTCCCCTTGCCCCTACAGCAGGCAGCTCCTTGCCCCAGCTTTGAGATTAGAACTGGGGCTTGGACATTGTCTCCTGCCCCTAGCAAGTGACTGCTTCTGGGGCTGGTTCTGATTGCGGAACTCAGGCAGGGACAATGTCTATTTGCCCTGTACCAGGCAGCTCCCAGCTGTGGCTGCAAGATTGGAGCCAGGTCTTGGACATTATCCTCTGCTCCAGGCAACTGCTGGCTGCTGGGGCCAGCTCCAATCTTACAGCCAGGGCCGGGAGCTGCCTGCTGCAGGGGCAAGGAGAAATTGTCTCTTCCTGGGTTCTGAGATTGGAGCCCATCCAGCAGCAGGCAACTTCCTGGGGCAGGGGTGCAGAGGGAGACAGCTGTTTCAAGGCAGGATAGCTCCCCCCAGCCTCCTGGAGCCCAGACCTGATCCTGGTGCCCCTGCCAGTCCAGGGCTGGCATCCAGGGGAGCCTAGAGCCATATGGTAGGAGGATACCCCTGCCCTGAATTGCTCCTGTTGGGAGCAGATTTGCTCCCAATGGGCTCACATGTAGACATGTTCTCAAGGAAAGCTTACTGTGCAGTATTTTACTGTGCAGTAAGCTTTCTGTGCACTAATTGCATGTGTAGACGCACCCAGGATTTCCTCCATTGCATTCCTGAACATCCTTCCAAATGGAATAAAAAGAAAGCTGACTTTGTTGTCCTTTAATAATAATTAAATGAATGCCAAGGAAATAGAACAAACAGAATATATATCAGAAATGCCATTCCTGCTGGATTCTATGGATCTGTATTTGTCAGAATCTGTTCAGTTTCTGGGTAGCTATGGGGTATCATATATCATGAATTTTCCTTAGGTTGGTGAATTCCAGTTTTGTGTATATCATTACACAGTGCTGCTCAGGCAAGTGCAACAGTATAGTATGATGGCACAAAGGAGATGAATCTGTTTTGGGATACTACTGGACAAATTCCTGCTGTAAATCGGATGTATTTTTTGCAACCCTCCCTACTTTACCTTCCCTCCTATTTTCCTTAGTTCTAATCTGCCTCTGCAATGCAATCAAGCAGTAGTTTATCAGACAAGTAACAGTTCATGGCGCACACTCAGTCATGCTGTGCTTTCAAAATGGCTGACTCAGCACATGGGGCTTTGTTTAAGAGAAATCTCCAAGTAGTATTTACTTCGCATTTATAGCAGAGGGTGAAATAACTTCTTGATCCATGGCTGTGCAAAGCATTTCTTGCACTGCAGAAGAGTTATCTCAGTTGTGTAATAATCAGCTTTGGGCATTATGGGGTATCATAATCTCAATAGTTACAGTATCCCTCAGGCAAAAACAGCTATCGCTGTCAAAATCACTCACAATCTGCAATACGTATGTAGAATAATAAGTGTTTAGTAACTGCTCCAATAAACTATAAGGAAATTGTTTAATGGCTGCAATTTAAAATAAAAGACCAAGACTCAACCAGCTGAAATAAACACAGTTGATTTTGTCATCTACTTATTTTACCACTTTGCAGGTCCTCAGTATTTTGATGGGCAGACCTTTCCCTCCCCCACCTGCTCTTATGGCCCCATGACTCAGTGAAAGTCCAGAAAGGGACACGTTTCTCTATCTGTACAGCTGTTGTGATTGGTGTTTTATAACTTCAGGTAGAAGGAGGGGAGAGGGTGTATATATAAAACAGAACAAAAGCAAGAGTATACTGTCAATGCAGGGATGTCAGATATGATTCAGTGAGGAGAGAGTTGGGATTTCAGCAGGGTATAGAGAGGTACTTACAGAAACTACAGTGAAACCAGAGAACCTCTTGATTCATTAATCAAAGTACTAGCTGTTCCCACTTCAAGGCAGGTGTGACACGGTAATCTTGAGCCAGGAAAATCAATCTGCATCTCCAAAACTGGTAATAAATAGGATGCTGCAAAGAAGAACTACCTTATATCCTCTTGAACAATCTTGTAATAGAGCTTAGTTTTAACTGAAGCACTGATCATCATTTATTTAGGGTACACAAGCATAGGCAAGTGCAACTGCCAGTGTTGTCATAAGCACATCACTGAACATAATGAAAATGGTACCCAAAGCATGCATCCAAAACAAATGTAACAGTTGTTCTCTAGACTTCCTCTATCCAGAACACATTTCTTTTCTCTGCTCCTGTACTGATTACAGATGATACCTCATAGTAGCTTTTCTTTAGGAAAAGGATCAAGGGTGACAGGATGCCGCAGAAAACGTCCTCCAAGCAACACACAAAAGAACAAGTTCCCCTTACCCTCTGAGCATGTGTAACACAATATAATGTAACGTGTTGCCCTATAACAATATGAGGGGCAAGGATTTTTAGCAGTATCTCTGTATAATGATATTCATACAAAAGTGTCACAACACTTCAAAGGTGATTAGGTTTTGTGCCAGCATTTTTTTTTAATTTATGTTTTTTTTAAAAAAGCTGTAGTTTTATGAGGATTTTAATCCTTCTACTTACCTCTTAAAATACATTAGCAAATAATACCAGTATTAAAAGCTCACACATTTTGATCTGACCTAATCAGGATTAATATAAGACTACCATCTCTTTAGCACCCCTTCTTTATTCTCAGAAGCACAGGAAAATAGGTTTTGTGGCATGATTCCGATTCTCTAGCACAGGGGCTGGCAAAGTCCAACTTGTGGGCTGGACTGGGCCAGCTTTTCCATGAAAACTGACCCAAGAAGTGCTGGTAGGGCACGCGGCTAGGCAGGGAGCTACTCCAGGGCCAGGGCTGGGGCCGGGATCTTGCCGCAGTGCCAGCGTGGGCCAGAGCCAGGGCAGAGCTGTGATCTGCTGCTCACATACCCTGGGCAGGGGCATGCAGGCAGCAGATCATGGCTCTGCCCTGGCTCTGGACTACCCTGTTACCACTGCAAGATCTCAGTCCTGGAGCAGTCCACTGCCCAGCTGCATGCCCTGCCAGTGCTGCTTGGACCAGTCTCCATGGAAGTCCTGGATACCCGCGGTCCAGGTCCTGGTGCTCCTGGGAAGTCCATAGAAACCAGCCACAGTAATGTGGGCAGGGGCTGCTGGGAAATCAAGTCCAGCCACCAGCTGTATCCACCATTTTGCCCACCCCTGCTTTAGCATTACAGTCAATCCTAGCTTCTGCAGTCTGAGATGAAGAGAGCAGTTATCTCTAATGTTGCTTGTAAGCAAAGTGCTTGGGGTGTTATGCATCCAAACTATTCACCTACAGCATAAGTGTAATGGGTTCCATGCAGAAGCACACTAACTAGCCAGCAATTTCATTCTTAATGAATGGAAATCTCTGAATAGTTTTCATGTACCACTATCGGAGGTCCTAATGATCAGCCCAGCCCTGGCTAATTGCCTAGGCAACCACGTGTACCTAGAGTCACTAGCTGATGAGCCATGCTCCAGTGAATTAACAGTTGGCTTTCTGATTGGCTGCTGGGAACGCAGCCTACCTATTTAGTCCCAGCTCTGGCAGTAGACTCCAGCTCAGCCAACAGTTCTGACAGTGTGGGCTGGAGCCAGGGCAGAGCTCCTCAGTGGCTTGGTTAGCCTCCTTGATCTGGTACTCCTGGTTTTTGACCAGTGACCATAGCTTGGGTCTGTTCCTGGACTCTGGCTTTGGATTTCCCCTTGGATCTGTTTCCTGCCCCTGTTTGGCTCTCTTATTGGACTTTGGCATCTCATTCCCAGGCTCTGACTCTGGCCTGTGTTTTGGACCCTGCCCCTGGATTCTTCTTTGGATCTGGTAATTTGGCTTTCTAATCCTAACTCACCTCCTGGTCCCTGCCTTCCTTGAGTGCCCTAAGTACTTAGCCAGACTACCCATGACCTAGTCCCTTACAGCTGCACAATGCAAGAATACATTCTTGTAGTTCGCTTGCTTACTTTGGACTGCAGGCCAGGAGTATTGCATATGTGGAATAGCAAGGAGTACAAAGGTCAGTGCTCCTGGAGAATGCCTGACTACTTGAGAAGCTAAGGAAATGGCTAAAACAATGGTCAACCGTGAAACATTCACATCATGTATGAAGCAAATGTGTACTTTGGAGGATTGTGTACTTTGCACAAATGTAGGCCATGCCGGTATTTATCAAGGACTGCGTCTAATTTCCATATAATGATGCAAGTTGTCCAAGTTGCAGCAGGTCTCACTTTTAATGTGAAGGCACAGTCTGAGGGCAGTCAATATTCCACAGCACGTTGTTTCATTTTGATTTAAGAAGGACAATAAACTTGGAGTCACATAAAGCACTTCAAGTTGGAAGTGCCACACCAGTCCCAAGATGCCTAAGGGGAGACATCAGATAATAGTAACACACAGTGGCTGCACTGATTGAGCTGTGACATATTGGTAATAAACCTCATACACACAACACCAACCCAAAGATCTGCATTGCTGCAGTCACCCTCATTCCTAAAAAATGATCCCCATGTCTTATATCCAAGGAGACAGGGCTACTGATAAGGACCAGGTGAATAAATATTGGAAAATGTGAACATCCAAATCAGTCATTCTAAATGCTATATATGCATTGCTGGACATGTCATCTAGAATTCTCAGCTACATCATACCAATGAACAGTGAAACCAGGTACCATTGCTATCTCATGTTGGAGATATGAATGATACTTATACTTAGTGATTTCTAGAAATCTTAGAGAGAAAAAATGAGAATGGTCCATTTTTTGAAAGCACATTCATAGCAGCATTCAACATTTTGGTGACCTTTCAAGTGCTGAGTCTTCAGGCCACAAAGTCCAACACTCTGCTGGAAAATAAGAGTACAGACAATATGAAAAATTAAGACCTCTGTGTATATATAGATTTGGATAGAACAATGTCAGGTGCATTCTGCTTTGTTAGGGCTGACTAGGAGAGGCAAAGAGTTTTTAGTTTACTATTGATACTGCATAATAGAAAACAGTTAAAAAAAGATACAAATACTTTTATGCCATCTCCACAATCACATGCCCATGAGCACTTGAGGGCTGTCTGTCTATCATTCCTCTGGTTTGTACATAATTTATAGATAAGGTAATGAATTGGAAAGAGAGTGTTCTTGTGAGCTGAAAGCACTTTTATGGCTCAGCTCATCTTTAGAGAGCACTTGCTTCTGTTGGATTATGTCAGGATTTGGTGCCCTCACCTCTCCTGAGAAAGGTTGCAATAGTACAAAGTACTTGCCAAAAATGGGTGGAGGCTTGATGGGTGCAGCAGTAAAATGAGGTTATTTAGGAGGTCCCTAGACAGGATGTGCCATTTCTGTGTGGTCTGCATGTAGACTATGAACTCCTAGACTCAGTTGAAAGTATCTTTGACTTGACAGTAGCTCTGACAATAGAGCAGTAAGCCAGTCACATGTACACGCACTCTGCCAGAAGACATGAATTAAGGCTATTTGTTTTCCAAGCAGATGGAAATGTTTGGCCACTTTGTCACTTTGTTCCTGCTGCCTGGTCCAGAATTGCCCTTGTTTTCATACAGCCCAGTATTAATGTTTCCCAGAGTTGCACCTTACACAGAGAAATACCCTGCAGTACATTAGCAGCATCAGTGTATAACACTAAGTAGCTGTATACATAATACAACACGGTCATTAGCCAGCTGTGTGTATATAGCATCAAGTGGTGGCAGAGGATGCAAACCCAGGGTCTTGGCTCCAAAGGCAGAAACTTCTGCACAATGGCCGAAAGAAATGACTCTCCTGTCCAATGTGTTATAATGTGGAGCACTGCGAATGGGCCTATCCATCCCAAGAGTATTTTATGCTGGCTTAAATGTCTATAAGCCACAGTCTAGCACTGTAAGAACAAACTAATTGCATAGCAGGCAACAGCTCTTGTGTGATAATCGCAGATCCATTGGCCATAACAATTTTAAGCCCCCTTGACTTACTGCTAGTTGGATTTTGACTGGTTTATGTCTTGTAATGCATCTAACTTAAAAATAGAACTCTCTCATAGTGATATCTTATGTCTAGATCTACCTGTTCATCATATTATTTTATTTCTAGATAATTAAAGCAAGAGAATATTTGATGGTATAGTATTAAAGGTTTTTATTGGCAAAAGTTTTATGGCCATGACTTTTATTGGCAAAAGTTTTATGACTATATCAAGTTATGTATATCATCCCAAACAAGTGCTGAAAAAACCTTTATTCAGTACTATAGTACCCTATCATGTATTCAGTACATACCTCGTATTTTACTGGGGAATCATTT
>JAGPOW010000304.1:113689585-113703454 GCA_030014935.1 Caiman crocodilus | reverse complement strand
ACCAATTGCACTGCGTATGTTAGTGTATTAAATGGTTTGCTTTCCCTATCTTTCCATTGCAACTTCTGTATAGTGTCAGAGGGTCTGATCCGAAGTCCGTGAACATTAGTGAAAATGCTCATGTGGGCATAAATGGGATTTAAATCAGGAAATATATAAAGGACCAGCAATGCTGAAGAACCCCCAATATATATGGAATTAATTTTAAACATTAGAGGAAGAGAGACCGATAGAGGATAAGTGTTCTCCTTCACTACCTCCTTTGTGGGGTGCCTATGCACAGCTGGGTCAGAAGTGAGTAACCTGTGCCAAAAGTGACATGGGCAGCTTCTGTGTGTGAAACATGGCTGATGGAGGAGACAGGCAGCATAGTAGCAGAGCAGGCAGGGAGCACGGGGCAGAAAGCTGAGCAGCAGCTTGGTTGGGGAACACAGGGAGTGGAGCAGAAAACAGCAGCAGATTGGGCAGGGGCAGGGGATCAGAGTGGCACTTGAGGAGAGTGTGAGGTTAATTTGCCAAAAAGGTACATTGGATTAGACAACAACTAGGCAGTTGGTATACTGAGACTTGCCTTTTTTGCTGACCCAGTCTGTTGATCTGTATACTGTCTGTGTTGCCTTCTTGCCTTTTAGTTAGATTTTAAATGCTTTGGGGCAAGGGCCATCTTTTATTCTGTGTTTGCACAGCCAGCCCCCAGCAGGGGGGGGAAGGGAGGACAGGGGGGGCATAAAGGGGGAAGAGGGGAGCAGGGTTCTAGCCCATGACTCATACTTCTGAGTGTTGCCACAAATATAAATAATTAAGTGGAAGTATAGAAGGTCTAACTGGCACATTCAGGAAACAGTGGAGGTGGCAATAGCAGCTAGGAACAGTATAGAGTAGTAGCACTCAGTAGTCATCTTCAGCAAAATAGAAGATCCAGACTGACGTTTCCAGTTACTGTCATTTTGTAGTGATCTCACGTTCCCATTCATTGGGTTCCTGCACTAATGCAGGAAGATTCTTTTAAAAAGAGCTACTGATGCTGCTTCTCTCTCTTTCTTCCCCCCCCCCCCCAGTCTCTCTTTTCAGGATATGTTCCTTGCCTGTTCTAAGTAGGTCTAGTTTAATTGACAACATCAATGGGGAAACTAGCTACACTAGAAAGAAAAGTGCATCCATAGAGTAGTAAGGGCTTTTTTTTGCTTGGCACCAATGCACAGGAGATAGGATACAGGGAACTATTATAGTCTTATAAGAGTCTAGCAATAAATATCTCTTTAGGATATTGTTTTTTATGGGATGTGAGGGGGAAAGATTATGCTGTAATAGCTAGCTAAGTCATTTCAGAGATGGGGGAGGGAGAAATCTTTATCCCAGCGGTCTTGTTATATATTGATTTTAGGCAGCTCTTGGAGCTCTTAACCCTAGATTATCCACACACCAACACCTGAAATTAGTTTTAAGTACACTTCAAGTGACTTAAAATTACACCATGCCAGGGCAGGTTTATCGCTGATCTGTGTTACCCAGCTTGTGTTCCATTAATGTGTGACCATTCCCCACAGATGAGCCATCCAAGTTGCAGTCCTCCAGTATCCCAGGAGT
The DNA here is from genome assembly GCA_030014935.1 of Caiman crocodilus. Classification (NCBI taxonomy): domain Eukaryota; kingdom Metazoa; phylum Chordata; order Crocodylia; family Alligatoridae; genus Caiman; species Caiman crocodilus. The sequence goes on along the minus strand of JAGPOW010000304.1, from coordinate 113,701,867 downwards.
CAGTGTCCCCTCCCCTCCCTTCTTGTTTTATGTGGACAAACTTTTCACCCACTGAACTCTACTGCCCAGAGGGCAGTTCTGGCACCAAGCCAACCCCCCTGCTCCCATCTCCAGGAATGTGACCTTCACACCCCCAGGGGTAAAATCCCTTGCAAAAAACTTGAAGAATATATGCTGACTAGCCAGGTTACAGGAAGTCCCAGAAAAACCCGCAATAGCTCAGGTTTCCCCTTGCAGCCTGGCATCCCTGCTTGGGATGATTGGAGGCAGTGGGCACATGTGCATTTGTGCATGCAGATGCACATGGCCAGCATACAGCAAGGCCAGGTTGTGGGAGCAGCCCCAACCGCTGGACACTGGTAAGTGTATGGGGAGTGGGGGATGGAAGTCCAAGGGACTGTCTGGAGAGGCATGTATGTGTGTGCACATGGGTGCTGAGGATGGTGGCCAGATGCAGGGCTGCAGCAGGGCAGGGGGAGTGGTGAGGAGAAGGCATCTGTCTCTTCAGCGGGGGAAGGAGGTGGGGGTGGTTCTTCACAGTGGGGAGCTGTGTGTCTAGGTGGGTGGCACAGGGCCTATGCCCATACATGCAGGGGCCCACACCCACTGCTCATGCTCCAGCCCAAGCAGGATGGGGGCAGGTAGCAGACTGCAGATCAGGAGTGAGGGGCACCAGCATAGCCTAGGGGGAATGGGGGATGGGGCGCTATGCCTAGGGGGTGAAGGGTGCCAGCAGGGCCAAGGAGCTGTGGCTTGGGGGTGAGGGGTGCTGCCAAGGGACTGTGGATCAGGTACCAGCAGGGCGAGGGGGCGTCTGGGTTGGTACAAGCCATTGATCTTGGCAAATGGGTCCCAGATCAAAAAAGGTGGGGAACTACTACTCTAGTGGCAAGTCACAGCTGTGCAGGTGCAAGAACAATTAGAGAAGGTTTTTAGCCTTAAGGTGCGACTGCTCCAAACTCCAGCTAGCATGAATACTGATCAACTTTTGAGAAGCTCAAAGTGGACTGTGTAACAAGGCTTCCTCTTGGCTCTATGAATGAGGGCATAAGGCTTTTTAGTGTGTGTACTCTTATGTTAACAGTGTGAAAATGAATCCTGTGAATAATGTTTAACATTGCAAGCAGCAGCATATGCTCTTGTTGCAGTACACAGGCGCTTGCATGTAAGAGTGCTATTTTTTAAGAGGAATTGCCTTGAAAGCCCAAGGTTGTCCTTGTAAATTGTGCGTTTACTAAGACACATGACTGATGCACCTTGCATGAGGAATATTTAAAATGACATCAATAGAATCCTTTGGCGGCTTCACTTAGACTGCAGATGGGCTCAGAAGTGCCTTTGAGTTAAAGTACTGTCCCCAACTGTGGCAGACGGCATTACAGAGTACCAAACCACTGATAAAATACCAAATCCAGTGACAGAAAATTTTTGCCCCTAGTCACTTACTGATTTTGTGTAATGTGAGTAAAATCCAATCCTCCTTCCTCCTCATGCATTAAAATGTTCAGTTACAACAATAACAGAGGTGACTGGGTAAAACTAGTCACTGGAACGTGCCAAAGATCTCGCTATGGCACCTGCCACATTTTATACTTCAGGCATGATTAACCAGTTAATCACAGCTTAAGTTGTGACCCAGCCATACATTCAATGTATGGTATCATCACCTGAGGAATAAGCCACAAAATTATTCCACAAAAAACATGTAATAACTTTCGGGGATGGTTTCTAACACAATAGACTCGTGTGTCTCTGTGTCTGGGAGCCCCCTCAGCTTACTACTTGCTGGTGCACGGGGAGCCTGAGACCATGATCCTAGGCTCCCCCTGAACCAGCAATAAGGGGTGACGGGATCTGAAGCATAATCCCACAATCACACCTTCTGCCACACAAGTGTGGCATGGAAGGAAGTGTGACTGTCTGGATTGCACATGAAATCCAGTCATGCTATTTTACCTGCATGTCTGGCAGGGGCCTATGTCCCTGAGAGCTGGTGAAAACAATAATGCCTGGCAGTTGTGAAAGAGTTGTTCCTGGAGTTTTTTATGAATAAATTAGTCATACACTTGTCTAGGATGATTTAGACAGGGAGGATAGTGCCTTGAGCAGGTGGTTAGGCTAGATCATCTCCTGAGGTCCCTTCCAGCCCTGGTTTTCCATGATTCTATAAGTTCATTAAACTTTAAGTATGTGCAAAATGCTTTGTAGTGGTAGGGGTCAAAGTGCTCACCATGCTACAGAATCTCACCTGTAGCCCTTCAGCTTTAGACACTCACTGCAGCAACCTCAATACCCCACACTCAGAAGAAACAATAGTGCAATGAGGCAGGGTCCAACACTGAAGCTGGTGGGGTCTGAACAGGTAGCCTTTAGATCAAGGGTGGACACACATTTCAGCTGGAGAGCCACTTAACGAGCTTTGGTGACCTGTTGAGGGGGAGCATGGGTGGCCCCACACCTTGCTGGTTGCCCCGCGCCCTGGTCACCAACTTGGGACCAGAAGTCTCACCCCTGACCTTTGCCACCAGAAGTTCCTCCCCTTGCCCCCCAAAAATACTCCTTTTGGGAGGGGAGGGCTGCCATCTTGGAATCAGAAAAACCCAAATCACACACTAAAAGTCAAATGCCTACTATAACATATTTTAGTTTTATTACAAAAAATATTTTTGTTGCGATTTGTGTTTGCATAATGCATATAGAGGCGATTGCATAATGACTCAAAAATAAAGTCTTACTCGTGTATATTGTATGTGTGATGGAGTGTACAGTGGAATGTGGCTTCTGGCTTATATGATGGAGTGTTGTAGGGGGTGGTGTGTATGGTGGAGTTTGGCTTCTGGTTGCCCAAGATCAAGGTCATGAATTATACTGCATGCTGGTAAACCAATGGAGAAGGCCACGCTAATTGGACTGAAACACTTGGTCAGCTGTATTTGGAGATTAAACAAGCCTTATTTATTATTTATTTGGATTTTTGGTGATCTTCATAATTTGACAGTCTTTATAAGCCACAATAATAAATAAACCTATCAGGACGCTGTGGGAGGAGTTGGGGCTGATCCCACACTGATTTAATTATAATTTTGATTTTATGCTACATTCAGCTGAAGTATAAGGGCTGCATGTCATTGGGACTATTTGTAGAGTGCAGCATTAAGTACATGTGTAAGTCATTGCAGGATCAGGAGCACTGAGGATGGAAAGGTTACCATGGAGTTATAGAATCAAGACTTGAGTGAAAACCCTAGTAATCTTTCTATTGTTAAGGAGTATACTGGCCAGATACACATATAAGGTTTCAATGTACTTTTGGAGCTGCTGGCACTGCCATCATTTGGGAAGAGTTCTCTGCACTGTGCTCTTATTAAGGAGTTTGATTATATCCCATTTGTTTCATGGAAACACTAAATGTTGTAGATACAAGAGAAACTAGCTGAGATTTAAAATACAAATGTATTAATATGTGCTAAGTCTACATAATACAGACAAGGTTCTTTGGATAAATGTGATGCCATTATATTAGAGCAATGAAATAGTTGGAAAAATTGTTCATTTCAAGTTTTCAGACACAAAACCCTTCTTCAGGCATAGGGAGTGCTGGCTGTTGTTTTGTTCTCCTGGATGGAATGGAATCCAGTATGTTAATTCAGGTCTTTGAAAATGGAGTAGAATTATGAAGTTATGAAGTGAAGTTCATAGGCTTATCTACAAAAGGTGTTTTGTAAATTCCCTTTGAGGATTAGAATGGGGATTGGAGAGAGAGTGGTTGTCTTGTGAGAAGTGTGCACCCATGGACAATTGGGTATTCTTGTCTTTGATAGATTTTCAGTGTGCATTCATTCTAGTATGCAGTTGTTTGGTTTCTCCTACATATTTTCCATCAGGGCATTTAGTGCACTGAGTGAAATATAGTCCAATTTTGGAGATGCAGGTGTAAGATTCAGGAATGGTGATGGTTCTGTGGGGTGTACTTATTGTGGGAGTGGTACAGATTTGTTGGCAGGTTTTGTATTTCTTGTCATGGTATGGTCTGGATCCATTTAGTGCGCCATAGGAACCTTTTGATGAGGTTTGGTGCTTGTTTGAAGGCTAGGATGGATGGTTCTGGGAAGCTCTCTTTAAGAATTGGATCTTCTTCTAGTATGGGTTGCAATTGTTTGAAGCTTTTCTGTATCGGTTTCAGAGAGGGGTGATATGTCATAACTAAAGGTGTGCATTTCTTGGGGATTTTCTTTTTGTACTGCAGCAATTCTTCATGTTATGTGGGTGGCTCTTTCAAAAGTGTGATCTATCTCTCTGGAGGAGTGTCCTTGTTGAGTGAAAATTCTTTTGAGATTTGTGAGAAGATGATTACAGGCGTATTCCTCAGTGTAAATGTGGTTGTATCAGAGGGCTTGGCTGTATATTACAGCTTTCTTGGTGTGTTTAGGGTGATTGCTGGTTCTGTGTAGATATGTCTGTTGGTTCATGGGTTTCTTGTATATGGTGGTTTATATTTTTCCATTCTGGATATTAATCATGGTGTCTAAAAAAGGAAATATTGGTGCTGCAGTATTCAAGTGATAGTCCAGTTCTTTCCTAAGGCTGATTTGGGAACTTAAGAATAGTTGGTTTTGGGAATGGGGGAGACCAAACTTTTATGGTTTCCTGTTCTGTTTTCCTTCCCCTAAACTCCCACCTGTAGGGGAGATTTCCATCCTGCTCGGAGATCTTCTGATTCTCTGATCTACTGTGACATAAAAAGGAGTGTAGCTGTTTTCAGTAAGCCCCATGAGACAGAACAGAGCACTTAGACTGCAAAGTTGTGCTGTTTTAAATTAAGGCAAAAAGCCAAGTTAAACTGACAGTTTAAGTGCTGAGAAAATAATAAACTAAATGTAGATTCTGCATCCAACCTTCTCCTGCTTTTGGTCTCCAGTGCGACGCATTGTTCCAATGCCCTTGTTCCATTTGACTTTGTAGCAGGGGAACTGGAAAGCATCCAACATTTTAAATTACCTCAGCTTTAATTTATCCTGCTTTTGATGTTCATGCTACCACATATCTCATGTGCCACAAGTCTTTTTCCTGCTCTTTGAGACTATAATTTACCTGCCAAAGTGTCTTAAATGTAGCCAAAGCTTACCTTATGTATAATTTTAATATCCATTTGTTTTTAAAACATATGAAGTTTGAGGGGTTAGATGGGGAAAGGGAATGATATATGTTTCATGAGTATTTCCAGTCATTTTAAAAGACAAATAAATTTTGCTGTGACAGGGGTGTATTTTTAGCAGAAAGGCTGCAAGGCATTCAGCATACTTAATGTAACCTATGCTTGGCTAAAAATGAACGATCCACTCTGCCTTAGGACACAATAACAAGCTCACAGAAATGGACATTATCCAACTAAATGCTTTCCATCTTTATGAAACATTTTTAAAGGAAGGAACTGTTTGGGCAGGGTCAGGGGAAGAGAAAGGGATATGAATTAAGATATTCAGGATTTTAAAAAGTCAGAATTTAGAAAAGGGAGTGTAAGAGTGATATTGAAGCATTATATTTTACCTGACTCCTGAGTTCTTTCCACACACAAGAGGTGAGAATGACCCTCCTCCTTTTTGATAGGCCTTGATCTCCTAGTAATTGGCTTCTTTTCTTCTGCTAATTGTGTGTCTGCTACCCTGGGAATTTGTCTCACCCCCTCCCACAACTGTTTACTATGCTGTGCCTGGCTTATTGTACTCATACCTGACAAAGGCATCTTTACATATGCTCCAGGAGTGGGGGAGCATTTTAATTAGAGCAGATCTTGGGAGCCACTGTAATTAAAGTGCCTGCAGTATCTCATGTATTCAGTGTCCCACGCTTCAAAATGGTGGTGGGGGCAACCTTGCCCGGGTCTTTTGACCCCAGTACTCTTTCCTGCCATGGGAGGGGTTGGACTTGACGACCTGCTCAGGTCCCTTCTGACCCTACCTATTATGAAACTATGAAACCATTCAGTGAGCTTTAGTTAAAGTGCCTCAGCCACCATTTTGAAATGTGGGGACACTGAATACATGAGACACTGAGGTTGCTAAGTAGCACACGCCAGCAGACTCAAATAATCAAGTCTGCTCCTACACACTATAATTACAGCATACCAGAGTTGGCATCTCACACGTCTACAGGTACACAGAGTGTCTTGCATTTGAAAGCTTGTCTAACTCCATCACAGCCATACAGTTGATCCAGTAAAAGGTCTAAGAACCCTAAGAACTCATTGTCTTTTGTGGGATTTAGAAACATCAGAGCTGGTTCTTGTTTCTATAAAGACACTTTTATGCTATCTTGGCATTATAAAGGGAGTTTTAGTGGGAGAAAAATACGGTTCAGAGAGACAAATCTGAACACGTCTTGTAGATTATAGTGCTTTGAAATGGAGCCACCATCCAGGACTTGTTATTTCTTTGCTGACTTGTTGGGTTTTGTGGCTTTCCCTGACCATCTGTTGAAAGCAATCTCTTCCTACATCTACCAATAATGTAACAAGCAGTGGGTAACCAGGGTACCAGTCCTGGGTGGCCACTTAGAGGGTTAATGAATGGTAGCTAACACCAGCTTAGTCACTACTGCCACCCCTGTTAATGCTGCCACCCAGGGCACAGATGCAGCTATTATACCTCTGGTATCTATGCATAGTATCATCTCTACGTGCTCTTTCTATTATCTAGGACAGCAGCCACTAACCAGTTGATCGAGATTGACTGGTCAATTGTGGAACCTCAGACAATTGATCTGAGGCTGGGGGTGCTCAGCGCACACACGCATGCACGCACACACCTCCCCTTCAGGTCAGCAGGTCAGTCTGTGGGGGAGGGAAGGGGCAGGGGCCAGACTGAGGTCCCCACAGTGAGGGAGCAACTGGAGCACAGGCAGGAGCAGGAGCTGGGGGGATTGAGGCCCTGGCCGGCCAGGTGGTGGACAAATGGGGGTCTGGGGTGTATGTGTTCCCCCCAGTCTGTGCGCGGGGCAGAGGCAGCTGCCACTGTGTTCTGGGCTTTGAGCTCCACTGCCCCAAGAGCTGTGCAACACCACGTGTATCCCACTGCTGGGCAGACAGGGGGCACGGGGCAACTGCAGCAGGGAGCAAAGCCCAGTGTGCGGTGGCAGCCACCTATGCCCAGTGCACAAATCTGGGGGGCATGTGCCACCCAGGCCTCTGCTTGTCCCACCATTTGGCCTGGCCAGGGTCCCACTCATCCCAGCCTCTGATCCTTGTGCCCCACTCCCTCCCTTACCACTGGGACCTTGATCTGTGCCCCCACCATGGCCCTTTCCCCTCTCCCTGCCCCTTTTCCCACCAACTTACCTGCTGGGGGGAGGGTGTGGACACATATGAATAATTTCTCCCTTAAATAATTTTTTCTTCTTCTGCCTTGATCTGCCCTCCCCTTTCCTCCCAACAGACTGACCTGCTGGGCGGGGGGAGAGGGTAGTGTGCAGTAGATCCTGGATTAGACTTTAATTAAAAAAGTGATTTGGTACTTAAGAAGGTTGGAAACCACAGATCTAGGACTTAACAAAGAACAACCTCAGTTGAAAAGATTAGCCAGCCATCTGTAAAGCATGCTGATATTGCTCTTCCCACCCATCTACCACTTTTAAAGAAGCTTATCTTTCCTTACCTTCACCTACAATAACACCCATAGGCAAAGCTGAATATTTTCTTGTATACAACACACCTTTTTTTCCTTGGGGTGCACATTATAAACAAAGATACACAGTAACAGCAGTTTCTACCACTTAAGCTTCTGCCAGTTAAAGCAAAAGTAACTCTGCGTGTGATGCATGAAGTGTGGAACAATGATCAGACTTGGCTTTCTAGCTGCTTATACTCAGCTGCAACAAGGAAAGATTTGTATTCCCTCATTCTGCCTTCCAAAAACAAAGTACATCTCTTATTCTGGGGCATGTTGTATGCAAATAATGGTATTTATTTATTTATTAGATTTCTGTACCACCCTCCCCAGAAAAGGCTTAGGGCAGCTTACAATAAACAAAAAAATTATAAAACAGATAAAATACTAAAATATAATAATATGTGATATGAAACAAACTCACCAAACAGTGCCCCAAAGCTTCAATCCTTCTGCTGAAAGCCTACCCAAATGAAAAGATGGAGATGTCTAGGCTTAAGGCTCTGACAGGCCTGAAGTGGGAGAGTTCTAAAGCTGAGAAGTGACTATCAAAAAATAATTCCTTAAAATCAAGGGAGTCATACAGATTTGCACTGAAGAGCTAGCCTATAGGCAGAAATAGAGTGGAAATAAGTGAATCCAAGACTGCAGAATAACTGAAGCACAACTCTGTAAAAGAATGAAGACCATATTTTATCCAAAACTCCAGTCTGTGACTTAATACAATCAGTTAATCGAGAGACACAGAGGACTGACTTCTCTTTATTGTCCTTAAATAATGTCATCTTTTAAATGAATGGACATGCAGAAAAAAGTATCCATGCCTCTTCTGAAAGTATGAGTCTCATAGCCTAAGGAATCACTGCAGATATAATAACATCCAAGGTAATGCTTATGTCTCTCTACTGGGTCTGTTGTCAATTTCATTTTCCTGCTCCTTATTCTCTTTAGAAAACAGGAGATGATTTAGATAAACTCCTGTTCTCTTATGCTATTCTCTCCCCTTTTCCCATGCTACACCTATGAGACAGATTCTCTGATAGGTGTAGTGTGGTGGAGATTTCCTTGTCTACAAGGTACTGCAGACTGTTCTCCACACTGTAAGGGAACAGCGTAATCAGGGGGAGGGGGAGGGGAGTGGCAGGGATTGACCCCTGGATATCTGCTGCTGCTTTTCCCCAGGGAAGCAAACATCCATGTTTGTATGGAGGTGGCTATGGAGTTCAACCTCCATCAGTTACAGATAGGTACAATGGTTCCTCCACCCTCAACTCTTCAATCCCAGATTCAGGCACATCGTTTCATATGACATTCTTATTCTACTAAGGATCATAAAGATCACATGCTCAGGTCACTCCCTAGGCCCAGACCAAGCTCAGGCCCCTAGATCATAGTAACAAGATTTGGCTTCTGCAGAAGTATGGCCTCTTCTGAAGCGGCATCTGCATTTTCCTATTGAAAGACAGCAAGCAGCAACAAGTGAGAGGCTCTAGCAGATGTAGGTTATCAGTACTTGGCAGGACTGAGAAGGCCCTTTCTTTTTCTGCGTCCATGCCCAACTAGGCAGGGTTCAGGAGGAAGATAAGGTGCCGTGATGCAGCTAAGACTTGTACTTTAGCCTGTGCCTCACAGCAAGCACCATAAGGGCTGTGACATCTGCACTCTATTCACCAGAGATATGCCAATGCCTGGCTAAATTTTCCAGATGTTTCTTATGGGTTTGATTGTATATACACCAATCCTCCATATTTCTTTTAGGGATGGGGTGCCTAGAAAGGGTTAATAGAGAGTCTAAGACAGACTGGGGCAGCAGGTGGCAGGGCTGAAGATTGCTCTGGGGAGGCTTTAGAGCCACAGGGTGAGACACATCGTGGAAGGAGTGATGTGAGGGGGAAGGCTGGCAAGCAGGGAAGGTAGGACAGCTGACGAAAGTATGGAGAGGAAAGAACACTCCTCAGGTGCTTAACATGGGGCCCCTGGGGTGGACCTCCATGGGGGGAAGGTAGGACTGGCTTTCCCTATCTCCTCTGTCCTGAGGAGGAAGAAGTGTCAGCCCTGGAAGTTACAGGGGCATGGAGTAATGACACCCAGATGGAGGAAAGACCCAAAGCTTAGGTATATGGCTCTTTGGATTTTGGGATATGATTTGCTTGAGAAAGTGAGAGCTTTAAGCTGCCTGCACAGAAAGGGTGTGCTGTGCCATGCAACAGTACTGTGCTAGCCTGCCATTCTCATTTTTGCTCTCTCTATGAGGTAGCTCAGGTACAGGAGGCAGGATAACTGATCATTCAGCTGGGCTCATCCTGCTTCTCTGAAAGGCTTTATGAACTGGGGTAGAGTACCATCCTATACTGTTTCTGATACCAAGTTAACCCTGATTTCTCTGCATGGCACTGCACTGAGCTGTGTAGACGTATGCAAATGATCATGGGAGTCACTGGAAGAGAGAGGAGTAGAGCCCGGCTCTCTTAACTCCTCGTCCTATGCTCTTCCTGGACAAGTAACTGCTGATGGAGTTTTATATATTATCCCTAAGCACATAATAGGGATAGCTAGTGTAACACCATTCATGATGCATCTCATTGGGTATTAATAAATTAAGTATAGACTGAGTTCTCATCTGGACATACAGGGAGGAAAAAAGTTAGGTTTTCATGGTCAGCTTCCAAGCTGAAGTGCTTCTATTGTTCTCTTAAAGACTAGAGTAAAGGTTCTTGCTGTTTCAGTAAGCAGTGAAACTAATTGCAAAATATTTTCTACTTGGGTTTGTCAAGCATGTGCTGCTTGTTTTGTTCAATTCATATTAGTTCTTAATTGTTTCATTACCATTAAATAAATGTAATTATTTTTGTTGCTGACAGCATTGGTGTTTCCTGCGTTATAGGAACATTTCTTTTAAGTGCTCACCCAAATGACAAACAAAGTGACACAGTGTGCCAGGCAGAAATTGAGCTATTGTCTCTATGTGGGGTCAATTTTACTTCTTACTAGTGGCCAGTAACAAATAGATCTGAAGCAGTACGAACCTTAAGTGTAGACACAGAAAGATTTTTTTCTCTTTTTTTTTTTTTACACCCCTGGAGACTGTTTCTTATTTCTTATGGAGCTTTATATTTGCGGAGCTCATTTCAAGATGAACTGGAGAACATTGCTTCTTTCCATGTTTATTGTTGTTAAAGGCAGTGGCACTTGCTGAGTACCAGTGGTTGAGTCTCAAATGTAGAGAAAGCCATAGTGTATGGACAGGATGATTAGAGTGCTTTCTTATATTCCTTCACCTGGGAAATGCTGTTTGATTTCTGGAATTCTACGAGAGGCTTTTCTAGCTTTCAGATGTGCTAGTTCAAGTCAATTTTCAAATCTGGTGATACTTTGGAAGCCATTTTAGTTTTCTGCGATAAAGTTACCAAGTTTCTCTAAATCCTTAGGAGACAGAGTTTCTTTAAATTCTTAGAAATGTTATGTCTCTGTTTCTTGCATTCAAAGTCATAGATTACATTATGATACAGCCTTTAATTACACAACCATTTACTAGTATTTTCCTCACTGGACCTGTCCCTTAGTCATTCAGCACATAGAATACACCTTTTCTGGGGCTGAATCAGGAATGTTGTGAAGGAGACTGTGGGTACATTAACAGATGCACCTGGCTGCACAGTTGTTACTGCACAGTCATTTAATACTTGATTTAGCAAGTACTAAATGGCTGTGCAGTAACTGCCAATACTGCACAATCCTGGTGCTGCATGGGTCATTTCTGACCCTACTGTGCAGTAGTGGCTGTGTCACGGTTCATGCCCACTACAGTGATGTAGCATCTTGTGTAGACACACTCTGTCTGTAGAGCCCTTGCCTCTCTGTTCACAGAGTTGGAAGGTGTGAAATGGGTGAGGAAGGGTTTATAGGAAAAGAAAAAGCAGTCCCATGGGTAAGGTAGGTGTGTTGTGGCCAGGAGAATTGGATTTTATCATTGTCTCTGCCCCGGTATTCTTACGTAATACTGGGCAGGTCACTGAGGCCATACTATTCATACATGATTACAACTATATTTGTTTTCCTAATTTCCTGGGTGCCTAATCTGAGATTCAAGGATATGGTTGGCAAAACTGCTGACCTGTCATGATTGCAAGTCAAGTTGATGGAAGCCATGCTTTGACTAGACAAACTGCTACATGACCTCTGAAAAATCAAGTTCTGTGCCCCAAATGGGGCACCCAAAAGTAGTTAATACATTTGACCTTAATTTCTCTGTGCCTTACCTTCCATCTGTAAAATGAGGATAATAGTACCTCTTTGTCTTAGAGGAGTGTGCTGAAAATAAAATAATTAATGTAATGTCCTGAGTCACTATACTGATGAAAACCGTGGAACAGGCAAGGAGGAAATGAAAAATTTCTTATCTGAGCATGGTTTGAATAGTATATGGTAAATAAGCCATGGGACCGTGCTTTAAACAATGAAGAGAAATCAAAACCCTGAATAGCTGTTCACTGAATGAGGCAGGAGTCTTGTGGAAAAAAATTATTAACTGATCACATAATTAAAAACTATTGTAAAGCAGAGACACAATCAGGATGACTTAGAGCCTTGTTGCACATTAATTTTAGCTGGCTCTTGGAGC
>JAGPOW010000304.1:113677144-113689155 GCA_030014935.1 Caiman crocodilus | reverse complement strand
CTGAAACTAGTTTCTATATCTACCAGTGCTAGAGTTGTCATCAGAGAGAAAGTACATCTGGCAAGTACACATGCTTGACCCTGAGGTTCTTTCTTGAATGTCAGATGTCAAGGGCTGAGACCCACCCAACTTGGAACCCCTCCAGCATTGGGGTGAGTTAGATGGGTTGGTGGTGTGCCCTCTGTCCATGGTGGTCTTGGATTCCCCTATTGGAGACCCTTTTCTACTCTGAAATCCCTCCTTTTTTGTATTCTTTCTCCCCTCTGATGACTCTTCATACCAGGCATTGTTGATTGGTTTTCATGTGGTCGGCATACTGTCCACAATCTGTTCTGTTAGCATATTCCTTTGTTCCCAACAAATCCATCACATATACCATATACACATCTTAATTTAGTTATTTACTGGTGTCTTAATTTGGTCTGATCACCAAAACCAGAAATCCTAAAGACTCTGCAGTTGGGCATTGTGACCTTATGCCACCTTACCTCATGTCATGGAACAGTGTGGTATATGCCTTCAATTTTCCAGCCTATATGTCTACTGGCTTCTGACACAGTGGAACTGGAAGGAAACTTTCTCACAAACAGGCTTTTAAAAACCAATTCGCCCTTACCATTCCCCCAGGCCATTGTTCTAATGCAATATCTACTTTACCTACAAGCCACTTCCTAAAAGCAAACATCTAAATATCATTTTTTAGCTATCAACCAAGTTGGCACACGCCAACTAGCCAGGTTGCAGAACATGAATGGATGTATGACTGAGGTCTGGAGAGTATAGAGAGGGAACAAGGTAAGGAGCTGGATTGGGTCCCCATTAGCTGGGGCTACCTTTCTGGGACAGGGGCAAGAGCAGTACCTCTCCCAAAAGCACCTTCCCCCACCGCTTTCACTTCCTAGTCACCCTGGGAAGCATGACTAGTACCCCACACCTCAATTTGTTAAAACATGCAACATTCTTTAATTTACTTCCTCTTTTATTTCTTATTAAATTATTTTCTTTATTTACTTTTTATTTTACCCTTCAGTGGCTGACTTCTTTCACTTCACCACCCTACCCCTAACCTCCATTTCCTTTCCACCTTCCATTTCATTACCTGCCCAGATCCCATTAACTTTCCACCTTTCCACCTCCAAGCTTCACATTCTTGTCCCCTTCCCAACCCATCTGTTACACCAACACCTATAGTAGGGATAGAGGCCTATCCTGGCTCACCAGCCCTGTACTGCCAACTCACCTCTAGCACCCAGTCTGGCCTCTGTTTGACAGCCCTCTAGTTGCAAGCCACAACTGTGCAGGTATGGGGACAGTCAGATAAATTTTTATCCTGAAGGTGTGACTGCTCCAAACTCCAGCTTAACACTAACACTGATCAACATTTGAGCAGCTCAAAGTGCAACATGTAACAACGCCATTAATGCAGCACAGACGACCTTAATTCTGGCATCCCCTGACTGTTGAGGAACTGATTTTGCAGCCCTTCAGTTTGTGTGTATAGGCCAATAAACTCTCAATTATAAATAACAACTAGCATCAATTGCCTTCCACACACAGGGTATGTCTACACAAAACACAACATCACCTTAGTGATGAGCTACTGCACAGTAGGTTCAGAAACAACCTGTGTGGCACTGGGACTGTGCAGTACTGATGGTTATTGCACAGTCATTTAGTACTTTGCAAGAACAAGTACTGCGCAGCAACAATGGCACCGTTGGGCTCATCTGTAGATGCACCGACAGGCTACATACAGACATTGCATTTGTCCTGGAAGAAGCCTGGGGCAAAGTGTGATCATTCAGATGTCCATGTCTTTTGTCCCAGGACAAAACATGAAGAAATTCATAGGATATGACATACTAATGATTTGTCCTGGGATTTCAAAGTGCATCTGAACAGTTGTTACAGGATTTCTTCATTGAATCGATGGCAGAAAAATGGCAGTGTACTCAACCACTCACTAAAACCTTATTGGAAGGGCACACATGTACATGCCAAACTTGTATCCTCAATTAAACTGATATTTCTTGACAAGGTAGTCTCAATGAGACTAAAACATAGGACAAATAATTTTATCCTGGGGCCCTTCATAGATACGTTCTTATTGTTCCATTTATAGTACCTGTGAAGTAACCAGATTAACACTTTGTCCTAAGACAATCAAAGATCATGGGAGGTAATTGCCATTTAAGTTTACATTTAAGTGTAAACAATTGCCAGGGGCCTGTTTTGATGCAAGTCAAAACCTAGGCCCATCAGCCCTGGATTAATAGTCCTCTGTTTTTAGCCTAAAATATTTGAAAAAGAAAATAGTGATTTTGTGTGTTAGTTCATAGAGGTGGTCTACTTATGTGGGGCAACTTGGGGAGGAAAAAGTGAAAATTTTATTGTAAAAAGAGACAAACAAGGAAGAAGAATCTAATCTGGCATGGCATGCAGAATTCATTAGCTTCCATGGTTTGGTTGGGTTTGTTTTGAAGTCGGGAAGGGACCATTATTACCAGCTAATCCAGTGACCTGTATAAAGAAAGCTACCAAAACCATCCAGTATTGGTGACACATAGTGGGTACAAGTGGGTGTATGTGCACCCCCTGAGCATGGTGGTGCACCCCCTGCAAAAAGGCAATGCCAACACTGCTGGCGGTGCCTGCAGGTGGTCCACCCCCGCGCCACCGACACTACTGGCGGCATCTGCTGGTAGTTGCTGACTGCTGGTTGGCACTTGCCCTCTTGCTGCTGACACTGCCATGGCCACCTGTGGAAGCTCCCTGCTTGCCACCACCAGGCTCCCACTGCCGACAGCGCTTCCGCCATCTGCAGAAGCTCGCCATGGCCCCCCAGCCACTGCGGGCATGCGGCATTCATGCCACCTAGTAATGGCTTTCCTCCAACTGCTCCAAAATGGCTGGTTAATAAGGCACAGGTGGTAATTCCTCCTATCTAAACTACAGTAGGCACTTCGATCCATATATGCAAATAAGGGGCCAGACAGATCCACTGACAAGACACTCAGTTGCAGGAACACAGGCTGCAGCTCCCAACACCTGGGTTTTCCCTGTGCCAGCAGTAAGGTGTAATGGGATTTGATGTTTGATCCCACAGTCTCATCTCCTGTGATGGCAGGAAGCCCAATTATGTGGATCATGCTTAAGAACCTATTGTGCCTTTACTTGCATATCTGGCACAGGCATAGTAAAGCTAAAAGTAAAATTAAGAGGTGGTTATAAATCTGTAGTACTCTTCCTGAGTGCATGGGCCTAGTTCTGTATGTGTCTGGCAACATCAGGTTTCAGACAAGGCATCTTCATGTAACATCATTTGCAACCAAACAACCACCCTGCATTACAGCTTTGGCTGCCCAATGCTGTGTCATTCATTCTTATTTCTTGTCTGTCCCCGTCATTCTGCCTTCACCCTTGTCTTCCACCTTACAATTGCCAGGACATACCCTGCCCCTAATGCATTTGTTGAAATTGGAAATTGAGGTAGCCAGTGAGCTCCTTAAAATGCAGTTATCCTATTCACTTTTCATAGGGAACTTGTATTTTATGGCTAGCTTTTATGTAGAAAAAAGAGCTATGGAAGAGAGCTTTGCACATTAAGGAACCTGATGAATTATGCATGAGGCACAGCAGTCTGGTACCAGCAGTGCCTTTTTTATGAGAGAAAGAGAGAGATTAACAATTTGCACCATGCACTTGCTCTAATTTTTCATAGTGAAGCAGTAACATTGACTGGTAGGCTGAGAATGAGCAATGTTTCTCCTCCTTTTTTGGTCCCTTAGGGGCCAAGAAAAGGTATTTGGCAGCAGGGAACAAAAGACCTGTTTGAGCATTAAGTGGAGGAAGTGAACAGGATGCATTGGCAAGTCATTGACAGAGCTATGCTAATGAGCAATAAAGTTCAAACCATAGTGACAGATTGGTGCATGCATGTATTAATTCCATTCATGCAATGGGCCATGAGGCTGACAAATCAGCACATAGATGTGCTAATTTCGCCCAAGTCTATCAGACCTGAAAGGCAAAGCAGAGGCAATAAAAAGGAGGGAGAGAGGAAGCAACTGCTAATAGGGGTCATTACAGGGGATGCCAATTTAAAGAAAACTAAATTGAGAAAACTGTATAGAGATTTTCCTTGGTAGCCATGATCTTGTGTGTGATGACCTGATTGCTGGCAGATCCTGGCTGCTATGGAGTTTGTTCCTTATGGAAGATGGTGAGATGCTCCCCTAAAGTGAAGCTCTAGGAATGTAACTATTCTAGAAAATATACCAGAAGATGGCTGCAAGTTCTCTAGCCCTTTGTCGCCCAAGTCTCTTGTGACTCTGCCAGTTTGTGACAACCTCTTGGTTAGCCCAAAGAGAACCTTAATGAAATGACCCTCTTGAACAGCTGTTACCTGTCAGGCAGGTGTTACTGAGAAATGCTTCCTAAGTTAAATCAGTTTAGCTATACAGATGATTGCAGAGCATTCATATATGCAATTGTATGTGGACATTTCCTGTGGTACTTTTTGTAGGACATGTCTAAAGCCAATTTCTAATTTTAACAAAGTCTTCACCTTTCTAGTGGCATCACTTAACATTTTCATATAGGGAGCAGCACTGGTGGTGTCACAAGTCCCCTGCTTTAACATTCCAGAGCTGTGGTCTCCTCTTCTGCTTACTCTCCATCCCTACCTTAACCACAAGGAGCAATTCATCAGTGAGACGGTGCAGTGTCTTCCAAACCAAACAGCTAATTTACAAGTCTTTCAGCAAACTGCCAGGCTGCACTTTGCCACATGATAGGCATTGTTTATGATAATGCTGACAGCAAGCCAGGACACTTCTTACCAGGTCTTCTTTGGTTTATGGGAAATGAACCTACCTACCAAATTTACAGCCTGGTGCCAGTACAAGTGGGTGTGAATGTAATTTTCCACGTAATTTTTCTTGTGTCTGTTCCATGATGGCAAGCTCCTGTCGTCATTTACCTTATGGATACTTCTAACCAGTGGTAAATGTTAATATCTTTTAGGGAAGGCCAGTTCTTGGTGTTCAAAGAAGTTTTTGCCATTGAACTGCACCTGTATATTTCGGTGGTAATTACTTGGTACTTTCATAGCAGCTCAAAATGCTTTACACGCAGTAGTTGAGCTTCAATCTGCCCTTCATGGCAGTGGAATATGATTAAATTCAGCGTATAGGTGGGGAGACTGTCATGTAAAGTTGAAGGCCAATGCTTTGAAAAGCATTAACTGATTCTTTTAGAAGCCACAGGTTTTTAAGGCACCTCAAGCTAGGTATGTAAAGGCCTAGTTTTCACATTCCATTGCCTGACACTGAGAAGCAGAAAATGTCTGACTTTGGGTTCATGAAACATAAACCAGGCAAAAATCAGAGGCTGTTCTTGAACACGTTGGCATAGGTGGACTTCTGCAAGCCAAGGTAATGGATGGAAATGCTGGACACTGTTCTGCTTCCTCCTCCCTGGTCCAACTGATACAATCTAAATTGTCCTTTATAAATGCTATAGTATTCAGTATGGCATATTTCCTACATTATGAACATTGTGTATATTCCATTCTCCACTATCTCTACCTGTGGTCCTTCTACTTCCTATGGGAGTTTGGGTATTAGTATGTGTCTTCAGGCTTTGTAAGAATTGTTCTAACTACTGACGTCCTGAATGGCACAAAATTGATCACGTTTCCTTTGGTTTCATACATGACATCCTGATGCAGGGAAGAAAAAACCTGTGAAGAAACAATCACAGTCATAAAGTGCTCTTTGGTTTTATTTGGGTTCTTGCAGAATTGTAATGTGCAGCCTACCTTAATATTAAATTTCTGATTAGAATTATTATGAACTGATTAAGAACATTCATCCAATTAGAGCACTTTATTGGCTTTGAGTTAGGAAACCTTTGATTCAGGGATATAAAGTGCTTCATTATTGTATTTCCAACCCAGGCTCCCTGAATTGTTTCACTTTACATTTACTGGCACATATATATGTGAAGAATTAAACCAGCCTCCTTAATTATAAACAGTAAACTACATATTGTTCTGTAATTGTTTTTCTTTTTGGCGAAATGGCTTTATAATATAATTAGGCATGTACCCAGGGGTATGTGGGATTGAATTATAGGGTGTCTGTTTCCCAACTCTCCCACCTCTACTCAGACATACCCTAATTCAATTATATACACTGCATGGGATTGATACAATTATATAAGTGTAAGAATGCAAAAGTTATTTCAAGATGCACACTTACCTCCAGAGCTGTTTTCTTTGTCAGTTTTTTTTACTTCTTTCCAAGACTGAAGTAATATAAATCCTATGAATATAGATACCAGCTTCCTCTGAAGTCTATTACTAATATAACCTCCTTCTTCACACCAAAACTGGAGAGACAGAATTTGTGAATATTGTTCCTACTGGTAGTGAATCACCTGTTCTCTGCCAGCAAGCTGGGGAGGGAGTGGGAAAAGCATGGAAACATTAGCTAAAATGAAAACTGTAATGTCTGTGCAGAGATTAAGGGCTCTTTTAATATTCAACATATCACCTTCTTTGTTTGAGCGTGGTGTGTGGTTGTATGTCTTTCTTTAAATCTCTGCAGCACTGTGTAAAGGACTCAAAGTGTGTGTATGTGTGGGGGGGGCATCCTAATATAAATAGTTTCTTCCAGAGTAGAAACTAAATCTTAGGTCACATACAAAGGTGTCACAGTTTAACCAGAAGCATATATTTTTGTTAAATTAAATTAAGCAGAGGAAGAACTCTGCTTGGGCTCCCTCTATTCAATTCAGAAGTGACTTATGCAGGCATTTATAAGCAAAGCTTAGAGATAGCGGGCACTTATACACGACAAAAATTGACCATTTTTGCAGTTTCATTGTCACACTGTACACATGCAGGGATTTTTTAATGATTTAAATGAGTTTGCTGTGTTGCAAACTAAACCATATCCTCATGTAGTTTAGTTTGCAACATAGCTATTTGTAATGTTGCAGCCTTTGACAGCTTGCCCTCCTGCTGCAGGAGAGGCAGGCTAAAGGCAGAAAGCAGTGAGAGGCCTGATCCTTTTTTTTTTTTTTTTTGTTTCCCATGGACGCTGCACACATCTCTCATAGCCAGGCGGTGAGCTGCCAGTGGTCAGAGTAGCCCCTGAGTTGCAGAGGGCCCCAGTCCTTGCTTCCATGGCAGCGGTGACACCTGGAGTCGCCCGGGTAGACCGCTAGCAGGCAGGTGCTGCCCCAGCTCAGGCGGAGGGAACAGTTGGATCAGAAGCTGGAGCAGCACCTGCCCACTAGCTGCCCACTTGGGTGGCCCTGGGGTGCACTGCTGCAATGGAGGGAAGGTCAAAGGTACTCCGCAGCTCACGCCCCCCAGCCATGGGAGATGTGGGCAGACCTGGTGGGGAGGGGAAGGGGAAGGATCAGGCCCCTTGTTGCTTTTTTTTCCCCCTGTCAGTGGAGCCTCTGCCTCTGCCGGTGGACCATACAGCCCCTGAGCTGCAGCAGGTCCCAGTCCTTCCATCCATGGTGGTGGTGCCCCCAGGGTTGCCCAGTTTAGGTACTAGCTATGTAGGTGTTGTCCCAGCTCACAGTCAGCACCTGCCAGATCTAATTCTTCCCCGAGTGTACGCACTGGAAGCCCGCCAGGTGCTGTTCTCCACATGGGCTTCTAGCGCGCAGTCTCAAGAAAGAGTTGGATCCGGCAGGTGCTGCCTGAGAGCTTGGGTCCATGGTGGACCCATGCAGCTAGCAGCCTGCCAAGGGGATGTCGCCGTTGCAGAGGGAAGGGAAGGGGGCTGGGTCCCCTTAGTTCAGGGGCTGAATGGGCTGCCAGCAGCTTGCGTGGGCAGGCCCTGCTGAGTGGGGGGAAAATAAGTGTCAAGGGGCCTGATCCTTTTTTTCCCCTCTCCACAGAGCCTGCCTGCCTCCCTGATGGCCAGGGGGTAGCTGCCCATGGGCCCTGAGCTGAGGGGGGGCCTGGACCTTCCCTTCATGGTGACGGTGCCCCCGAGATGGCATCTGCCCGCTAGCAGCCCCCTCAGGCGGCCACAGGGGGTGCTGCCACTGCCAAGAGAAGGACCGGGGGCCTCTGCAGCTCGGGGGCTGCTCCATCTGGTGGCAGCTCACCCCCTGGCCATAGTAGACATGGGCAGGCTCCTTGAAAAAAAAATTAAAAGATTGGGCCCTTCATGGTAAGAGTGACAGAAGCCCCTAAATTGAAATGGTGGGATTTTAGTAGTTGCAATTAAAAACCCATCATTTCAATTTAGGAGACTAAATCCCTGTCACATGTGCACGGAGCCAGTGTGTCTTCATGGAGACTTAGAAGGAATGCGTGAAGTGGGCCCTATTTGATTCAGATTCAGCCTGAATCGGGGACAGTGATTGGTGATTTGAATCACTGCCTCTGATTTCATTCAGCTGAATCCGAATCTGAAGACTGAACGCTAATTTGGAGAATCAGCAATTCGAATATAGACACAGCTTTAAAAGTTTTTTCTATATACCTTGAGGTGCCAAACACAGCTTGTGAACACTGTGCTGTGGGATGCACTGTGTGCCCCAGCATGAGTGCAGGGGGCCCTCCACATGCTTGGCGGCAAACCTGGAAGTGGACTGGAAGTACTTCCGGTCTTCTTCTAGATCCACCAAGGAGCATGCTGGGGGGCCCTCCCTGCCTTCCTGGCTTGGCGATTGGCTGCAGGGGGACCCCGGGTGTCCCCCGACAGACCCAAGAGGCACTAGTCACGATCCCCTGCACACTCCCCAGCAGACATGGAAGTGGACCGGAAGTAGCTTGGAAGTAGCTTCTGGTCCACTTCCCGGTCTGCTGCTGAGCATTCTGGGGAGCCCCTTGTGCTCCTGTGGGACACTCCATGCGCCCCAGCATCGCAGCACTCACAAGCCCCTGCTACCTAGAGGTATGTAGAAAAAACATTTAAAGCTGCCTCTGTCTGAATTGTCAAATCTTTCCAAATCTCTCCAAATCAATTTGGAGGGTTCCAGTTCTATTCAGAGAGATTATATATGGTCCTCTGATTTGATTCAGGTTTGGAGATTCAGCCACCGAATCGGAACGAATCTCTTCCGAATTGAATCGGGGACCAAAGCTTCACACAGCCCAAGTTCTTACCCTCTGAAACTGAGCCAATTCATCTTTCTCCTGTAGTTTACACTAGTGTCAAACAGTGGTAGTACATTGCAGTTCTGCTACTGCAACATGAATATAGCCCATACTTTCTGCTGAAATGGAGACTGGCTAAGTAAGAGTGGACTTGGAAGCAGAGTGGTATGCAGATCAGTGTTGTGTGACCATATTAGGGGCATTTCAACATGCTTATTTTGTCTCTGTCCAGTGGGATTCACAGCTAACAGAGGGGACTTGTTGGGGGAGTGAGAGTTGTGAAGGAATTTCATTTCCCTCAGGGCTTCTCATCAGCTTTTAAAGACCTTAGTACTATCTGTATGCTTGAAAAGCTATGCCCAGAGAAAATATCTGGTTATAAACAATATCCCTGCATTTTACTCAGCTGCATTGATGACTTGGGCTTTTGTGGTCATCTAGTCAGGCTCAAAGCCCTCAGCCAGGGTAACAGGGCACCTGGGGGCCCCCTTTGAAGGGTGCTGCAGAAAATATGAGGAGATAAGCGAGGTGTGAGGAGATAAGCAGACAAAGGCAAGCTCAGGGTCTCAATTCTCTTCCCGCACCCACTGCTCAGCCCCTCTGCAAGGAGCTGAACACAGTAATAAATAAAATAGTTTTTGAAATTTGGGTGCTGCTCAATTCACAAAAGTTATGGAGGGCTGCCTCAGGTCTAAAAGGGTTAAGAAACACTGGACTAGGCAAAACTGTCTTTCCAAGGTGTAAAATCAAAGGTCTTCCATCTTGGCAGTTACCATGTGGGTAGACCCCTCTGCATGGGTGACTGGTACCTCCTGAGTCTGAGGGGGCACCCACAGGTGCAGCCAGCAGTGTTGGTGGTGAGGCCAGAGCTGGTGTGCACCGGCAGGCGCCAGCATCGGTGGCCCTGTCAGTTGGACGTGTGCCCCCCCCTTCGTGTCCCGTCCCACACATTGCCTATGCCCCTCTGAACACATAGAGCCATCTTTACATCATGTAGACTGAGCAATTTGAGGCGTCAAGGCCTAAAACACTTTCATCCCATTCTTCCCCATATATAAAGGCAATGCAAGGCAAGGTAAAGCTTAAGAAGATAAAGAAACAGGCTCTTCCCCTATCCTCTGCTGTCCTATTTCCTTTATTCCCTGGCTTATGAGGCAGTTCCTATTCCCTGGCTCTGGACTTCAAGTTTTTCATGGTCTCCTGGCTGGTCCTGGACTTTTGTAGACCAGAATACCTGAAAGAATCTGCGTTGCAGGGTGCCACTGGTAGGTGACCCCCGGGGTTCCATCTGCTGCTGGCCCCATGCTCTCCTTTTACTTGCCTGCCACACTTTGGTGTTAAATAAGTGGATTTAGAGCCAGGTGTCACCACCCTGTCCTTATCTATATTGCTGCTGACAGTGGCTGGGTCCAGGCCCTAGCTAACAGTCCTAATTCTGTCCCTTCTGGGTTTCCACTGAATTAATCTGCCAGGGCAGCCTTTGCTGCCCTGGCAGATCCCAGGCCTCAAAGCAGGCAATCACAACCCACTGAGAGTTAATTACTGCAGAGTCCCACTTCTCAGTACTCTGCTATACAGCCTCCACATTATCCCTTGTAGTGCAGTCTACCAGCTTAGAAGGTCCTCCTCACCTTAAAGGGAACTAGCACTGTGGTTTTGTCCCACAGGTCTTCCCCATGAGCAGGGGTGCAACCCTCTGTCTCATACCTGTGTGCAGGAGGTTTTCCCCACTTAAGTGATCCCAGCCCTCAATTTTAGTGTCTTTTGACCATGCCACCAGTGTTTAAGGCAAAATGGGAATGTATGGCTGTAAGCCCTGAGATGAACTGCTCTGAGGAACAAACATACCCACAGGCCATATCTTAGGAAACTTCTGTGTTCCCCATTAGCAGGGAGCAGTTTCCAAAGACAGCCATACATGTTGCATGCTGTAGAGCAACTTCTTCCGCTTTCTATTATTTGAATAAAAAGAAGAGAAAAATGATTTGCCTGAAGAGGTTTCCTTTGTTTGTCCTTCCCACCCTCCCCTCCAAAAAAATAATTGCCATATTCTCCAACTAAAACTTGTTCAAACAAAAGTCCTAAATCCATATTAATCACTTGCACCTTTAATTTTTCAGCTGTGGCTTGATTAAATTGCTGCCTCGACTCGTGTTTTGTATTATAGCGACTGGTGAGTGCTTTTGCAGTGAACTCAAACAGAGAAGTAATAAAGTGCTTTCTGTCACAGGCACTCCCCAAAGCACCAGACACACACAAGTTATTAAAAGAAATATCAAAGCAAGTGAGCTGTGCTATATACTGTGCAGAGAGAAGAAAAAATATTGCCTGGGGAAGGAGGAAAAGATTTAAATTTCATATCCACAATTACAAAGGCAAATACATCTGCATGGAGGGTATTTCAAAGTCAAGAAGAAATGTATGATGTCATGTGGCTGGTACTGGGTCAATATCTGACTCTCTAGGGGACAAGATAAAAAATAACCCACCCCCCGGGTTATTTCCAGCAGCATTCACTGAACTGAGGTGTCTGGAATGAGTGGGTTAGCCAAACTCAGCAGTCAATTTAATGCTCTAGCCATCTGTTTTTAAGTTGTCACAATTTAGAATGCAGTTCATACACATGCCTCTTCTGACAATTCCTTCTTGAGGCTTTTTCAAGAAACACACACCAGTTTTAACTGATGATGTATGTTTGTTTGAGTCGATTTAGTTAAACCAAGGAAAACGCCCCCATAGATTCTCTTAAAGCATCATAAATACGGTTTATATTGATTTAGCTTCAGCCTTCTCCCCACTAGACAAAAAAGTTAAGTGGGTATGGGTTTCCCTTCCGCCTCCCTTGTATAAGCTAATACATAGCCAATAATGTGAGATA
>JAGPOW010000304.1:113642966-113674726 GCA_030014935.1 Caiman crocodilus | reverse complement strand
TGCAATTCAACAAGGAGAAATGCAAAGTGCTGCACCTAGGGAGGAAAAATGTCCAGCACACCTACTGCCTAGGGAATGACCTGCTGGGTGGAACGGAAGCGGAAAGGGATCTCGGAGTCCTAGTGGACTCCAAGATGAACATGAGTCGTCAGTGTAACGAAGCCATCAGAAAAGCTAATGGCACTTTATCGTGCATCAGCAGATGCATGACAAACAGAACCAAGGAGATGATACTTCCTCTCTGTTGGGCGCCGGTCAGGCCGCAGTTGGAGTACTGCGTGCAGTTTTGGGCACCACACTTTAAGAGGGATGTGGATAACCTAGAGAGGGTACAGAGAAGGGTCACTCATAGGTTAAGGACTTGTAAGCCAAGCCCTATGAGGAGAGACTAGGGCACCTGGACCTCTTCAGCCTCCGCAAGAGAAGGTTGAGAGGTGACCTTGTGGCTGCCTATAAATTCATCATGGGGTTGCAGAAGGGAATTGGTGAGGTTTTATTCACCAAGGTGCCCCTGGGGGTTGCAAGAAATAATGGCCATAAGCTATCAGAGAGCAGATTTAGACTGGACATTAGGAAGAACTTCTTCACAGTTAGAGTGGCCAAAATCTGCAATGGGCTCCCAGGGGAGGTGATGGGGATCTTCAGGAGGAGGTTAGATAGCCATCTAGCTGGGGTCATCTGAACCCAACACATTTTCCTATGTATGCAGGGGGTAGGACTCGATGGTATATTGAGTTTGACCCTAACATCTATCTTCTGACCCTAACATCTATGAATCTATGAATCTTATAGGCCAGGGGTGGCTACCCTCCAGCACACATGTGACAAGCAGCACAGGCAACTTCTGTGTGTGGCATGTGGCAGAATGGGGAAGGGACAAGCAGCATGGTGACAGATATGTCGGAGAGCACAAACCAACACCAGATTGGGCAAGGGACACAGGGCAGGAAGCAGAAAGCAAAGCAGCCAGTCAGGCAGAGAACGGGGATCATAGTAGCACTGGCAGAGAGTGTGGAAATATTTTGTGGCACTATGGAGGCGGGCGGGGGCAGGGTCTCCACTTCCCCCATCACTATGACACTGCATGTGTTCACCACCTTCTCAGCTCACTGGCCTCTTATGTGCTATCCCCTTGTACCAGGCCATGGACTTCCCCAGCACTTTGCCACACTGTGTCACTTCCTGGGGTGGGTGCAGGAAGTGGAAACCCAGAAACCCTAGTTGTAGCACCAGCCAGAATGATAGGGGGGGTTGCAGTGGAGTGGGAACATGGACCTCAGATCAATCCTTTACTCCAGTTGGATAGCCCTGAGTTAGTCTATAAGGTGCATCTCTATCTAACTTTCTCCTTTACTGTACTGTTGCTAAGTGCTTCTGCATTTCTACTTTATACACGGCAGTTTTTATTGAAGTGTGTTGTCCTCTTGGCCATTCCCATAAGGGCTCCAGGGTTCAGCCCTCATGAAGGAGCCAGATTGCATTTTACAAATGTCAGCCAGGACACTAGTGAGCTCACCTTCATTTTCTGGAAAGTGCAGCTTGCCATTTTTAGTTTCATCTTGTTCCCAATGGTGATCCAATGAAAATAAATGATTAAGGATGGCAGTTCTCTCTGTGCAGCGTATCCCTGTTGGGTACCACAGCACAATGCCAAAAATGCTGAGGCTGGTGACATGTTCATTGCACCATTGTACTATGCAATTATTTGAGCTTTTCATTTAGTAGAACCTTTATTTCCAGTGAGTGGAATGACTTGGGCTACTGACAATCTTGAGACAGGTGTGAGATTAACTTTTGCTGCCTCTGTAATTATGTAAGAAAATGGAAGCTTTTTAAGAGTTCTGGATTGCAACTTTTTAAAACAAGTAAACAGCTTCACTGGGGGAGGAGAGCATGCAAATATATTCTATCAAGTTGGTTTTGAATCTGTTGGGGGTCCCACAACATAGTCAAACATCCTGCTACCAAATAGAAGGTCAAAATAAAACTTTGGTGGAATGAAAGCCATCAGCTTTATTCAACATAAATGTGTTTTTCCTAGTATGCATTAAATAGATTACCTCTGGTCACTTTTGCACTTTTGCACATGCTCCAGGGGGTGGGAGGAGTGGTGTTTTAATTTGAAAGCCGCTCTAATTAAAGATTCACAGCATCTCATGTATCAGTATCCCTACCCTTCAAAATGGTAGTGGAGCACTTGAACTAAAGCTTGGCAAACAAGCTTCAGTTCAAGCACCCCTGCCACCATTTTTAAGCATGGGGATGCTGATGCATGAGATGCAGCAGGTTGCTGGAATACGGTGATTACCATACTCCAGCAGACTTGATTAATAGAGTCTGCTCTGATACAATGGAATTACAGCACATTGTAGCAACCTCCCTATTCATGTGCAGGCACCCTCCAATGTGAGGTACTAAATTCATGTACATTAGGCTGTGCTAATGCACAGTAGCCTATTTTACTGTGCATTAGCATAATAGCATGGTTTTGCATGTGCTGCTTCAATGCACATTAAAATAGGCTATAGATGTATTCTAAAGAACTGCAACATGGCACCAAAAAAATGTTTCCTTTAAAATAGAAGACTTGGGTGTTTCATCCCTTTAGACCAAGACATGTTTGGTTTTCTCTTCTTGTATGGCTAGTAGGTAATTCTAGAGAAGGAATGAAACTGGTAAGGTTCAGCTGATCCCATCAGACAAAACACAGAGATCTGTGAATTCCTGTTTATCATCCAGTTCCCCTCCTGAAATATTAAAGTAACTTAATATTAATAAACTTAATATTAATAAAGGAGGACAGGACATAGTGGATACTTCATTCTTTCCATGAAGTCATGTGGATCCCACAGACGTAAAAGAAAATTCTACCAAGATCATTTGGGCCAATATGATATAGGCCAGAGTATTAATAATTCCATTTACCACAGGACAGCATTAGCAAATAATAACGCAAGACAGGACCTGTTGCCTCATCTGCTCCCCTTGAATGGCCATTTTAGAGATAACATTCTCTTAAATTGCCCATGATGCATAACACAGAAAGCACTATGCAGGGGAGAGCAAAATACAGCCCGTGGTCCAGATTCGGCCAGCCAAAAGCTTTGATTCAGCCCACAGGTGGACATCCTCCAACTAATTGGATCTGTCCCATGGGCATTTCCAGCCACTGCATGATGCTGGGCAGGCAGGCAAGACTGCTTCCACCCAGCAGCCTCAGCCCTTGATATGGCAGCATCAGCTGTGGACACCCTTCTGCCATGCTGGGTGTGCAGAAGTCCCCATTTGGGCCCACAGCTGAGCTTTGGGGCTTCTGGTGAACTGCAGCTCCAGCCAGGTTCTGGAGGGGAGGAAAAAGGGTGGGGGCAGGGAGGCATTGAGAGAGAGAGATGAAGGAGGAGAGGAGAGAGACAGGGAGACAGATGGAGAAGAGAAGAGACAGGGAGAGATGAATGTGGCTCTCAACAGGTCCCCGAAACATACTAAGTGGACCTCCAGCTGAAATAATTGGCCGCCCTGCACTATCATCTTTCAGGTTTGATTGACAGTTCTCTGCAGCTGCTTTTATTGCTTTGTTTCTATACATTAGACTCTGGGGGTTTTTTTTCCTTTCATGTTTCTATCTCACACATGAGGTTAAAAACAGTCAAATATAGCAATGTTGGTTAGGGGGGAGATTGTGAAGGTAAAAAGGAGGATGAAGGAAATTCTTTACTGTATGATTGCTTACTTAGTAGGTGCCATAAGGGCTGTAGAGGATAACATGACCCTTGTTTCAAGTGGCTTCCTTTGTAATTGCAACAGACGAGTGTTATTGAAAGCACAGCACACAGGGTAGTTAGATGAGGACCCTCCCATACCCATGCAGATGATTCTTTTAAAACAAACAATTACATATCTTCTCTGGTAGATAATAGTTGAAGGGCTTTGGTGAGAGAATGCTTCTTATGGATGGGTTCATATAAGGAAAAAGTTGGGAGCGGAATATGTGAAGAGTGAGTAAAGGTATAAGGTATGGTGGAATAATATGCAATGGTCTTTTTTGGTGGAGGAGGCAGAGCTGAGGTAGACACGGTTATACCTTTCTCAGAGATACACTAGAGAAGAAACCCATGTATGATTCAGAGACGAAGATGATGAGGATTATGGGATTTATTTTAGGCAGGTTTTTTTTCTGTCTAATAGATGAAGAATGTGAGATATGGGAAGCCCATGATAAAGGTGGCAAGACCATACACAGATCCAATGAAGTCCATCAAGCTGTGGCATTTTACATGTGCTGAGGATCTGTCCCATATGTTTCCCTATTTTTCTCTTTGTGTCTTCTGCACATAAGAAACATCTGGTTGTATTTATAGTATCATCCTAATCCTATTTATTTTTATTTTTTATTTTTTGCTTTAATTTTACTTTCCATTTTCCTTTAAATGATTCTTAAAGGATGTGTCAATTACCCTAATATAGGTACAGTAGATTACCACAGTGTGTTATCAGAATTCTTGAATACACTGCATTTAATATCTAAAACAGTAGTAGAGAATTTTTAATGAGACTGTCAGAGGAGTCTTTGAGTTTAGGGGGTTGTTGCATCTTTCTTTTCTTCAACCCAGCTATGCTTGGAGCACCCTGCTGAAAGATATTCAAGGCTGACTTCAGAAACAGCTGACAAAACTTGTGCATGCATATGAAAGGAGCTGCATCTCCATTCTCATTCTGCTACATCCTGTTACTGCTTTATTTTCTTGTAAGGTACTTTGAACTGCTATTTTTAATAAAATTGTCATTATTGTGACAACACAATGAAAACCCTTGCCTATTGGGTTCTGTATTTTACAGAGGGGAAATAAATATGAGACCCAGAACCAACAACAACCAAAAAAAAATACAGCCATGATAATAAGCCAAATGCTTTTTTCCATCTTACTTTTTTCTTTCCCACTGAACAAAAGTAAAGAAGTCAAACAAAAGGGAAGCAGACTTCTTCCTATGGTGAGGCTGCACAGCAGTGTTTAGCATGAATCCACCTATAGAATACACATTACAGAAGCATTTTGCAACAACTGAGAATAAACACGGTCCATCAAACAGTTTCCTTTTGAAGGATGCAGTTAAACTACTTGGGAATCATAAGGAACCTAAGGGCAGTGTATATGAACGTGAACAGTTTAGCCAATTATTCATTATAAAGAGTACAAGATGCACATTGGGTAAAATGCTTAGCACTGACTAATGATTTTGGGGAGGCTGGCTTGCGAAATTGGAAAGGAGCCTGTCTTTCAGAATATGTAGAGCACATGCCTTCTGAAGACTGGTTCTTGTAAGGTCTCTGAACTGGGAGCCTAAAATAGCTACTTGACAGTTTTGCAGATTAGGGATAAACTGAGTGTCTCAATGATGGTGGAAATAACTAGAGACAAGTAATTCTACCACCCATAATTAACTATAGGGTGAAGTGGAATTAGCATTTTTTCTGCTAATTGGAGTTCCTTTATGAGTGCCATCCCACCACTTTTAATGTTGTTTTACACTAATCTAGGCATCAGGAAGGCATTATCATTAGGGCTGGCAAGCCAGTCAGTTGACCAATCAGACCAGTCAAATATTGTCAATTGGCTGCATATTTTTCGATTGGTCAAAAATTATAGCAATTTTACAAAAAACTACACTTTTGTAGTTTTCTTGACAGAAATGGTTTTTATTTGTTTTTGACACATTTCTTAATGGAATATTGTGCTTTGTATCTGTATTATTTGGACCCATTGGCAATTTTTTACAATTTTTGACTAATATTTGACCAGTCCAATACCCAACCCTAATTATCACTGACCATACTAAGGTTTAATGACTGACAACCTGTGTCAAGCCAACAGAAGTAAATTTTTTGGACCAGGCCCTGACAGTAGCATGGTCTGAATCTTGGGTAGGAACTTGCAACTTCTGAAAAATCATCTAACCTCTTTCCCCAGCTAGAATATTGGGTAGACAGCTCTTATGGGGAAAGTGAACAAAGGGACATGGTTTCCCCATTTGTAAACTATATTGGGGCTGCAAGGATTACTGTCTGTCAAGTAATTTGAAGGAGAAACTAGCTGTAAGAGTGCCACTGTTGCCATCCCAGGAAAAACCAAATCCCCTTTGTCACAGGCCTGCTGTGCAGGTCAAAGTATATGTATTCATAATGTTACATTTCCTTTCCTGAATTTTAATATGACTTATCAAACACTCAATGACAGAAGCAAAAGAGAAAGAGAGTGAATCACTTTCTTTCCACTAACTCTCCCTGTCCTGCCTAATAATATAATTCATTCATGCATTCATCATTCCAAAGCAAGGCTGTTCAGCCTCTTGGCCCGCCAAGTCCTCAGTCTAATCAGAGCAAGCTCCGTTCAAAAGGCACAACTTCATAAAGATCTCGACTCAGCTGTGTCTCTACACTTCCATACATCTCATGTACAGCTCTGCCTCTCCTTTTAAAAGGACAATACAGTCAACTGAACAAACATAGAAGTAAGGCAGCTTTTTAAAAAAGGGAAAATAAATGAAAATCACTTAGCTTCATTACTTTTTATACTCCCACTCAGAGCACTTTAGAGAATCTGGGGTTTTTTTTTCAGATGATCTTTTTTTCTTGTTACAAGAAGGGCTGTGCTTTGGCTTCAGTGGAGGTAGGATCAGATCCTAAATCAGTGATGTTAAAAGCTGCAGTTTGTCACCAACATTCTATTCTTGCTGATCTACAAAGAGCTCTCTGGTTACATGGCTTCTCCTACAATTAAATGTAATTAAAGATAGCTCAGTATACATAACTACTTCTGCTTTTCTGTGCAAATAACTGCTGTGTTCCATGTAATGATGCTGTGCCATCCCATTTAAAACAGGGAAGTGGATCACATGATAAGACTCTCCAGCCCAAGCCTTGACATCTCTTGGGACTACTGTAAGACCTTCCTATATGGGAGGCAAAAGCTAGGCTGAGATATTGTTTGGGGGGGGGGGGCGTGTCTCTGTTTTATGTTAATATTCTAGCTCTCTTTTAAGTTGTTTTTTTCTGCTTGTCACCCTCCCATTTTATAAGTTATTCTGTTTTCTTATTGTAAAGCACCCTGCACCTTTGTTGAGAAAGGCAGCAAATAGACTGAATAAATAAATTATATAAATAAATCCATTGGTATACACTGGCATGGCTCCACAGCAGTCAGGTGGGGTTTTACTGAACCCCATGTGGTAAGAATCTGGCTCCACTACTGCTAAGTTGTGGTCTGTGCTTTAAATTTTGGAGTGGCTATATTACTTCAGATTTTGGGGCCATGATCTCTGAGTGTGAATACAATAGTCTCCCTTTGTGCATCTGTGTAGGAAGGTGTGCAGGTTTTCAGTAGATTTGCTGTTTTAGCAATTCCTGACCTTTCACCTTAATACTTAATGCATTAAATGTGGCATTATCTAGTATGTTCTGTAGCATGGAAGACACTGTAACTAGTTTTGTTTCTTTCTCTCTCATGTGTTTTGGCAGACTGCAAGCTTAACTCATTATAACAGGTGGACAGGAGACACTATTTGTAGCAGATCAGGGCTGAATAAACTTTCCTTGGGAACATTTCGAATCCATCACATATCCATTATAAAATAGCTGGAAGCCCAGGGAAAAGGCATTTTCATTGATCAAAGTCTAACTAGTAGGCTTTCAGGCTTGTGGTATGTATCTATATTAATGCCACAGTGTTGGCAGCTTATTGTTAAATCTAAGTGGAAGATGTCATATGTGAATGCAAAGAATCTTTCATAAATAAGTAATTTGTAGTCAGTCCAGGGAGAGGGATGGTGGGGAGGGAAAAGGGGACATATAATGCTTAACTGCAAGCTGTCTCCAATTTGTCCTTGAATTACACATTTCTAAAATACTCTCTGACTTTGGAAGGGTGAGTTTCATATGATGAGCCGAAAATTACACATCAGTGTTTTTTCCCTCACAAGCATTTCTGTTCAAAAACCAATGCTTGCCTTAATAACTGACTACTTCCAAACCTAAATTGCTTGAAAATTCTCATCTGGGATCAGTGGAGTTGGAATGGCCATGAACGCCTCCATATCCGTCACCTGGCTGATGTATTCTCCAAGTCAGTGCCAGAAGGAGATTGGCTCTTCTCACACCAGTCTGTTCCAGATGGACTAGATAGCTGGGGGACGCATTATGATGAAGTCCAACTTAGCACTTGGTTTGCTGGCAAATGCGTTCAGTTAAAGGTGCCATGTGCATGGCAGGAGGCACAACTGTGGGATAGGGGATCTGATCCCAATCATGCCGTATTGCCGGTGCAAGGGGGAGCCCAGGTTCATGATCCCAGGCCCCCCTGCAGCATCAAGTAGCAAGCCAGTCAGTTGATCCCTTCTTCCTACCTCCAGAGCACATGAGAATCATGGGCTCCAATGTGTGCCTTCTCCCCGAGGCCGGGAGCACCAGTCAGCTAACTGCTGCTCACAGCCTTAGGGGCTTGCAGGAGCCCTTGGCTCCGATGTGCCCCTGTGGCTTGGAGCTTTGATCAGGAAATACCATGCAAATTAAGGTATGATGATGGGAACCAGCCACAAAATTATTACACCTATTTTGTATAATAGCTTGTGGCTTATTCCTTGTTTTACTGTGGAATTCATTAACATGTGGCCAGGTTACTATTTAAGATGTGATTAACTGGTTAATCACATTTTAAGTGTAATGTCTGCCAGGGGTCTGGGAGTCAGATGTTGCACAAGGGGTCAAGAAAATGGTCCTGTAAAATCCCCTAAAACAGTGGTGGGGCCAACCTTTTTGACAGTTATGCCACAAATTTGCCCATCATGCTCCCAGAGTGCCACACTGATCCCTTTCCCCTCCCCAGTTATCTGCTGCTCAGCTTTCTGCTTCTTGCTCTGTGCTTCCTGTCTGATCTGATGCCATATTTTCTTCTCCCTGCCATTTTGCTGCCAATCCTCTCCCCAAGTATGAGACCCAGACACACAGGCTGCCTGCCAGCCTTGCCCTAAAAGTTCAGGAATCTCTCTAAGGCTTGGGAAGTGGCTGCAGTCCTGTGGCTGTTACTCCAGCTTCAGAGCTGGGATAGCCTCCTCCACATTCCAGAGCTTCACACTCCACTGAAGTCACTTGTCGATGTCTCTGAATGGTAGCAAACACACCAGTGCTCTCTTACTTCACAGATAAGCCTTTATCTGTGCATCTCCAGGAAGGCTCCCCCAGAGCACAAGGAGCATACACTTCCTCTGTAGCACCTCAAATCCTGTATCCTTCTCCTTCTACATCCTCATGATAGAGCTACGCAACATCCAGCATGTTTGGGGCCCATGAGATGGTGTGAGGGGGGAGGATTTTTTTCTTCACTGCAGATGCTGAGCACACCTGTTCTCCATATAAATATTGTCATTGTTTTGCAGTGAGATGTGGCAACAAAAATAAGATCCCTGAGTAGAGAGTCTCATGGGGAAATGATTTTATGCTATTTCTTCTCTTGCCCACAGCAAAATTTCATTGTCAGTCAATTGTATCCATAATAAAACGAGCTTTGTTGGGGCTGTGCATGCTTAAGAGATAGGAAAGTTTCACTGTGAATCTGTTGTCCCTTTGTCAGAGTTAATTTTCCCTTTCCAGCTGGCTCTGAGGTAATAGTGTGCTTGTTTTGTCAATCTGCTTTATTTGTCAAAACCCTTTTGGGAGGGAAAGCCCTGCAGAGTGTTGAATATGGTAGCTGACAAAAGCTTATTGTGCCTCTGAGTTGCTGGAATTTTTTTGGTTTATTTTAAATACCTACACTCGCTACACTCTCTGCATAGTTGGACCCAAGGTCTGTTGATTTGAGGGGAAATGATCCAATTTTGAATGAATTAAAAGATGACAGGAACAGTGAAATGCCTAAAGGAACTCTCTGATTCAGTGTGAAAGGAAGCAGCGCTGTGTATGTCCGCACATAGGCAAGTGGGTACCAGGAACTGGAATGGAGAAAGAAGAATCTGGACAGATTCCTTCCTCCCCCGAAGAAGTCATTATTTCAAAATGGAAATTATTTCTGAGCAAATTAATAAAAGACATTTCCTTCCTTCTCAAGTATCTTTTTAACAGTGAGCATCAGTAAAGGAGAATTTAATTCCCCTTCCTTTTCAGTATCTTTTCTTAGCCAGCCTCCTTGAGTAAAATACATTAAGTGTTAGAAACCCTTCAATATTGGTGCGGTATGCTAATTCCGGTGCCTGTTTTTGCCTCTGTGCTTTCTAGCACTTTGGCTTTGTCTGTGTTCAGCTTGGGAGAGCTGGACACAATATAATATATAAGGTTGACCTGGATGGAGGCATGACATGAATTGGAGACAGACAGAGTTGTTGCAATTTGATCACAGCTCCTTGAAGATCCTCCCAGGAGCAATTATTTGTCTCTCTCAGCATTTCAGAACCACCTCATTTAACCCTAAGTGCTTGCATCAGGCATGGCTGTCACAATTAATGATATTCTTTGTAAGAAATGGGCTTTGTGGGCCAGAGAGAATTTGCAACATGTCAGTAACACAGAGATCTTTTGAGGACTTCCTTATAATCGTTCATACTAATGTCAGGCAATTAAGCACATCCCACAGCTACCTCTTCCAGAAAAAAGGGAGAAAATAGACGGGCTTTTTCCTTAAAAAAGGAGAAGGGGAAGGGGAAGGGGACATCTGAGATTTGTCAAACCAGGGAGGAAGCCATTTCTATGGTTATAAAAGGGCAGGTCTGCCTTGCATCGTGGTCTCTCCATTTTTTGTGGACTCTTCCCTTTTGAGTCTGCTGAGTTTACTTGCTAAGCCTTTAGAATTCAGATGTAAGTGCTTAATTTTAGGCCAAAGTTTTTGAAAATGACCAGTTTGACTAGGAATCCAAGCTGAAGAGCCTTAACAGCCATCCTCTGAGAACAGGACCTTTGAAAGTCAGGTGTGCATCAAAATTCACAAGTCACTCTTCAAAATCTTGGTCCTAAATGCATATGGCTAGATAGCTAATTTGAGTCCTCCGAATTCTTTGAGATGCCAAGTGCTTGCAGA
Organism: Caiman crocodilus; assembly: GCA_030014935.1. Lineage (NCBI taxonomy): Eukaryota > Metazoa > Chordata > Crocodylia > Alligatoridae > Caiman > Caiman crocodilus. Next base: position 113,663,669 of record JAGPOW010000304.1, on the reverse strand, counting down.
TCGCATTAACTTCAGTGACTGTTGTGGATGCTCAGGACCTCTGAAATTCAGCACAGAATTAGTCACTTATTTTATCCCAGGACATTTTTAAGGATTACTAATCTATTTTTGAATTCCTTTGCACCAAAGCACACCTTAGTCTTTGTTGTTCTTTTAGCAGTACCAGTTACATAAATGTATACCCTACCCTGAGCTGCCTGCCGAGAGGCTGGCATTTGGCTTTTTTCCTGTTAGTTCCCTCTAAATGTCTCCATCTTTTTTTTTCTTTTCTTTCCTTCTTTTCAGCCTCCCTCCTTCCATCTTGAGCCAAAATTATATACGTTCTCATTTTGATCAACACTTTGCTAGTGCTAACAAGGAGCAGAAGTCATCTCTGCTTCCCACTCAGTAGCTGATTGGTACCCAGCAGAGAAGAGCTTAGTATTTTTACTGAGCATTATTTGAGAAGGGGGGCAGATATTTTTTTTTTTGACAGAGGAGCAATCAGTGCGAGTGAATGATTGCTTGCAGTGGCAATTTTGAGCCTGGGCTCAAATAGAAAGAAATATTAACAACTGAGCAGCAGGTTCTTCTACCCTGTCTAATGGCACTTTTGTGTCATCTTCTATGTAGGGTAGATAAGAGACCTTTGGAGCAGTTTGAGTGATTACCAGAAAGCTGGCATCTCTTTGCAGTGCAGTCAGTCTGGAGACCTTGGAAAAAGAGTAAGAAGATCACCTCTTCACAGGCCAACTTTTGCCAATTGTTTTCCAGCTTGCAAAGACCTGAGACCCAAACAGAAACATTTTATGGACAATCTCAAATAAGAGAACTGGTCATGCAGGACTTGTTTTAGCTTTGAGCTTTTTCCCGTGATATTGCTCTATTGCCTTCTTTGCACAAATTGTTGATGATGAGGTCTGTGAGCCACATCTTGGGTGGAGCACGGCCCACGGCTACTGAGTGGGAAGACTTTTTTTTTTTTTTTGGCTTCATTATAAAAGGAAAAATCTGCAAAGCAGTGAGGAACAAAGGTCTCCTGTAAGATAAGAAAACTGCTTAGTTTCTGTATTTCAGAGTTAGCATAGAGGGCACAGCAGAAAGACTCAGGTCACTGAAGCAAGGCATTTAGCCAAGGTGAGTAGGCCATGCACACAGGAGAATTTCAGTTGATGTTTCCGTATCTGAGATTTATTCTCTTATTTGAAAGTCCTTGTATAGACCAGAAGTTTAACAAAACAGCCAGGTGTCCAGGGCATTTGCCACACACAGTGGCAGTGATGACCTGTGGTTGTCCGTGGCATATCAGTGTGATCATAAGGCTGTGACTGCAGCAATATCTGCTCTTTTTTTCACCTTTCCTCACAAGTCAGTACCCAGGGAATTGCCCCAGTTGCCTGACCCTGATGAAGCCACTGGCACAAATTCCTGCTCCCCCTTACCTCTCACAACAGTTGACCCACTCTTTCAGATTGCCAACCTCTCTCATCTGCAAAAAGGGCCTTTTGAACAGGAGTCTCATTGAATACCTCAGGTAGGAGGTTCTCTTACTGTTTCCTCTCCTCCATTTCCCCACAGGCCCAAATACTTAAACCGACTCCTCCCCTGTTATCAGTTCAGCATGTAAAGCTCTGAGCAGACAATAGATCTGTACCAGTGCTTGGAGTTGACAATCTTTACCTTGGGTCATTTTGAAATTTCAGCAACCCTTTCTAATCCTCCTCTTCAAGCTCTACAGACTTCCCAGCTCCAGGCTTGTCTGATCTTTGTGCTGGCTGTTCTTTACCTCTCTGGTTCCCAGTCAAATAACCCTTCACTTTTCATCTGTAATACTCATAGGGCTCATGTCCTGATTGGGAAGGACTTGCTTTGTTGACAGCTTCTTTGCTCCTCTCTTGGGACCAGCAAAGCGTCTATAGGATCCATCACAAGGACTTAAACTGCAAAAGGAAAGGAACTGAAATGATTTGGAGCACCTGAAAACTGACTGTTCCCCCACCTCCTTCCCTGTCCCCACACAATTCTTTCTCCCTAGTTACTAGGGCTGTGCAAAGCTTCGGTCCGTGATTTGATTCAGCGGAGATTTAGCCTGATTCGGTGGTCGAATCTTTGAATCTGAATCGAATCAGAGGACCTTTTAATTTCTCCGAATCAAGTCAGAATCCTCCGAATTGATTCTGAGAGATTCAGAAAGATTTGGCAATTTGGACATAGACACGGCTTTAAATGTTTTTCTACATACCTCTAGGTATCAGGTAGCATCTGAATGCTGGGGTACATGGAGTGTCCCACAGAAGCACAATGGGGTCCCCAGTGTGCTTGGCAGCAGACTCGGAAGTGGACTGGAAGCAATTCTGATCCACTTTTATGTCCACTGGGGAGCGCAAGGGGAGGCCTCTCATCACCTCCCAGCTCAGCGACTGGTGCCTTCTGGGCCTGGGGGGGCACTCAGGGTCCCTGTGCAGCTGATCACCAACCCAGGGGGTGCGGGTGGGGGGGGCCCCAGCACATTCCCTGGTGGACCCAGAAGTGAGCCAGAAGTACTTCTGGTCCATTTCTGGGTTTGCTGCCAAACATGTGGGTCACCTCCCCGTGCTCCTGTGGGACGCTCCATCTGCCCCAGCATCGCAGCATTCATGAGCCGCGCCTGGTACCTCAAGGTATGTAGAAAAAGCTTTTAAACTATCTATCTCTGAATCAGCATCGAACCTTCAGATTCAGATTCAGCTGATTTGAATCGGGGACATTGATCCGAATCAACAAATTGAGTCACTGTCCCTGATTCAGCCCAAATCCAAATCCAAATCGAATAGGGCCTGCTTTGCACACTCCTACTATTTAAGCCCTAGCTCTTGGGAGAGAACTTTAAGTAGTTAGCAGATTTTGCTATTATTTGATATCTGACTTGTCCACCTTTGGGAGAGCAGGCAACCTTTCTCTCAATCAAAATGCTGGTCTCTTGTTGCACAGCTTATAGTAATTACCACAAAGCCAGTGATATTTAAAGATTTTTTTCTTCAAGACCCACAAAAGGTATTGAAGACGGCGTCCCTGTGGGGACTGCCCCAGTCATCTGAAGGTGAATTGGTAGAAGGAATGGTGTAAGAGCTTTTCATCCTTTTACTGTGGTTTTCTTGCTAAATATTAATGCAGTTGGAATGGAGACCTTTGAAACCATGAGCTGTTTTCTCATTACTGGTTGGCTCATTTACAATGTGAAATCAATCATATAGCATTAAATGGCTAAGGATCATTAATTAGGAGCAGGTTCTCCACAGGACTGCTGCAGACAGTAAATGGCCAGATAATGACGTATTTGTCAATCAGAGGGGATGGCTTGCCTTGGTTTTCATGTTATTTTTTTGTCCTCTTGTCGGATAAGAGATTACATGCAATGAGTTCATTTCCTCTTTGCATTTTCTCTTGTGTAAGGATTACCTTAATGCCGAGAGACCCTTCAGTCTTCACTGATGGAAATTATGGTGTTTTGTTTTGGGGATTTGGGGGGAAGGTGGGGGAAGTGTTTATGTGGTTGTCTTTTTCCATAAGATGCCCCACCCCGTCACAGTAGGGGTGTGTTAGCATTCTGACATCTCTTGTGATGTTGAGAACAGTGACTTTTTTTCTGTTGGGTGGATATTTATTAATATTGCACTAATACCTAGAGAATCTAATTGCAATTAGGGTCCTTGTTGTATCATACAGACAAGGAATAAGGGACAGATTATCCATTTAGTCTGTAAAAAGTAGGCTAAAGGCAATGCTACTGTAAATGTTTTATAAGTGTGTATGTACACAAATGTGGAAAAGAGACTGAGCAAGCTGTAGTCATTTGGATGGTTATCCAGTGGGTGCATCTATACGAGAAGTTTGCTGCAGAGCTGCCTAATTAGCTTTGAAGTTAATATATCTGCATCTACACATGCATCCCTATTAGGGTGCACAAAACTAAAACTCTGGAGCAGGCTCATACTCATAAATACAAGTATGAGCCTGCTCCAGAGTTTGTTTTTTCATGCACAGCAGCACACATTTAGACATTTGCCCAACTGGCTGCAGCATGAGGGTGCTTCACTCAGGGGCTACCTGCCAGCTACCGCTACACTGAACTACCTTCATGCCCTAGCCAGCCTCTCCTCAGCATGTTGAGCCTGGTTGGAGCAGACATGAGCTGCTGCCAGCCAGGGCTGCTCTGACCAGGTTCAATGTTTTGGGCATGAGTAAACTCCAGAGTTAATTTCTCTGGAGTTATTTGCTCCTAGGCACATGTTCAAATGATGTTCCCAGGAGCAAAAAAACTCCAGGGCAGTTAGCTCCAGAGTTTATTCTTGCTCATTAATTACACATGTAGACACACCCAGCTAGTCTTTAGACGAACGTGGAACTAAACTCAGATCTTCCAAGTCCCAAACCAACACCTTAACCTCAAATTTTGCCTTCCTTCTAAGTCTGTGTATTGAAATGTCAATTTGAAATGGTCTTTTTTATTTATGGCTTTTGAAAAATAATCTATGGATACTCTAGATACAAACACAGCCCTTACAGAAAGAGTAGTGATGTGTTTTCTTGAATTGTAATTCTTATCAATAGCATGGGAATAATGCTAACTTATATGGGAGCAGTTTGCATTACAGATCTCCCATGATATTATATATGAAAAAACTATAAAGTGTCCTATAAAAACTTGCATTATATGGTTTATTTTCAGGCTGTAAGTGGTTATGATGATGTTCCAGTGAGCTTGCTGCTGTTTCATTTTTTTGGATCTAGAGCACAGTATGGGGCACATGACTTTACTCAATGGAAACACTCACATTGCTTTCAGGGAGAGCTGAATTGGGCTCTTTAATAGAACTAGAGCTCTCTCAGAGGAAACCCCACACTTCATTGCTTCAGACTTCTCCTATTTTCCTCCTGGTTTTTTTGTACTTAGTCCTCTTTAATGCATGACCATATACATAGCTCAGGGCATGGGTAAATGTATGCTTGGAGTGTCTTCAAGGGAGATGGGGAGCTGCTGCTTAGGAGCAGGCAGTAGTACCTGCTTGCATGGTCCTATACAAATGAGTTGCCTTGGCTTTGACCCTGGATGAAGTAGAGTTAAAGATGAAGCAGTTTTGCTATATTCTTATGGCTCCAGAATCAAGCACATGCACCATAGGGCATAACAGCTGCTGCACTGGTCAGAACAGCAGCATCACTCCTGCTTCACCTGACAAAGCCTAAATGCCTCAAGGTATGCTATGATTCTCTTTGGAAGCTGTTTTATTTGTCCATACCCACTGTTCATACCAAAGAATGGTCTTTGCCTGGGACTCAGTTTTAGTTTGGTTCTTAAACAAAACAATCTAATTTGCACTAAAATCTCCAACCCTTTTTTCTGTTTTTGGGGTCAGCCTGGGATCATAAGACCTTTCTACAAGTTTCCTTATCTTTGCTGACAGCTGTTGTCTCTGTATGGAAAGCATTTTATTTTTCTTTCTGTGGCATCTAAATCATAGCATACCCTGAAGCATTTAGGCTTTGTCAGCTTAAGTATTATTAAGCTGTAATAATTTAACATTGTTGGCAATGGCAATGATTTTATGCCTTTATTCCCCCCCCACTTAAACAGGTATTGCAGAACATTTATTGGTAAACTGCTGTGAGCTTGCAAAGACTTTAGATATATAATTTATAAAGTCATATTTATGTAACGCTACTTTATGATAGGAAGTCATGCTGACAAAGCACTTGAGGTGTTGCTTTATTTTCAGTTGGGCTGGAACTCTTTATTTCTATTTCATATGAGGATGTGGCACAGAATGATTGAGGATCTCCAGAAATCCCAGTCCTTTTTTTCTTCCCTCTGATGGCAAAGGAAAGCATGTAAATAAAACTGAGAAACATAAAAATATAATAAACTACAACTGCTTCATGAATTTATAACAGAAGGGGGCAAAGTAATAAAAAAATCCATGAATGAGTGTCAGTCACACTCCTTTATTAAGCAGTACTCAGCAGCGTGCAGATTCAGTATTAAAGAACATAAACACATTCCATACGTACAAATTGGAAAGCTCTTATTAAAAACATACAGAACTCAAATTCCATATCTATTATACACATATTGTGCTAAAAAGAGGCTAGCATAACATCTATCAAATGCTCCGTTCCTATTGCAAAAAGAAGAAAGCTGTCATGCTAACTTGTCCACACTAACTTGGGTATATTATGATGCGTCAAGATATGACTCTAAAAATGGCATTTGCTACGCCACGATAACATGCCGTGGAATATAATGTATGTCAGAAGATAACTTGGAAGCTTATCTGTGAAGCTTTTGTGGTGCAGATTGTGATGTCCGTTATTTGGCTAAAGGAATGATTGTTTGGTTCAAGCTGCTTGTTTGGATAAACTCAGTGAAGATCTATACAGATTTTACTTCAGGGATTTTAGGATACTCCTGGCAATCTACTCAGTTCTCCACTTCCCTCCCTACAAATAAAAGAAATATCTTTTATTCTTCCCACAAATAAAAGAGAGATATCCAAAAGACAGTCTGAAAGTGAACACCATACATGATTGAAGTTGCTGATGAATAATTTGTTTAGTTAAATATATTTACTTGAGAGCGGTGGAATTACATCCATCCAAGCTATTTGGATAGTGATAAGGTAGAGTAAATTCATTCCTTTGAGGTTAGCAAGCACAAAAAAATAATTATTTTGGGTGTGTGTACGTGGTACACTGCCCACACGGATAGATGGCTCAGGGTGTGGGCCATTGTCCACAAATAGCACTGCTAAGTGTGCAGCACAGCTTCAGACGTGTTGTTGCACGGCAGAATCCAATGTAAATATGGTACCATTAAAAATAAAGTGAGGGAGCGATCTGTGATCTCTCTTGCTCACTCTCACACAAATAAAGTAGTTTTGCATGCCAGACACTTTAGCTGTAAATCCAAGAGATCATATTACAGTGACAGAAACAGTTCAGGATTTCTTCATATATTGCCATTATTTAATCGTAATAATAATGTTCATATAGGCACACAGATAAGGATTCAGTAAAAAGAGACCCCCCTCCCAACAAAATTCTGATCTAACTCTATTCAGCCCTCTGAACTTCAATGCTATCAGAGAAGACTTGAGGTTTGTGACGTGTTTCTTGCTTGTTATTAGAGTGTGATTATTGTTCACAAGGCTGCTATTGATCCATGGATCAATGCTTCAGTGTGCAGGTGCCCAGCTTTATGTTATGCATTGATTGATTAGTACATTTAAAAACTGACTCCTCATAAAAAGCAAGTTCAGGGACAGAGAATTCCTTCTCCTTCCCCCTCCCAGTAAAGGGCTAAGCTTCAGAAATTGAAATCCTTGTCTGCATCCTATTTTACTGCATGTATTTTGCTATTATTATTATTGATGCTTTTGGTGTATTGGTTGTCCTGCATGGATTTATATACACATTTGTATCTCTGGGTCCTTGCTATCTGAGGTAATATAGAAAAACATGTATGCAAGCCTTGGGCAGAGGGGGCTGGGTTATGTTTAATCTTATAGAATTATAGTTTTTTATAGGTGGGAAATATAGGATTCATGCTGTGGGGGGCAGGGAGGAGAAAAGAGGGCAAGGAGAAAAGTAGAAGGCAGATGATTTCTATAGCAGTCTTCCATTGTATTTTACTAGATAGACTGGGACTCTAACCTTCTCACTTAAGTCCCTGATTTTGACATGGTCACTTCATTCTCAGTACTTCAGAAAAGGAGAGAGTAAATAAATTATGCCTGATACTTGGATTCCAGATTTTGTTTCTGATTTAGTTTTCCCTTTATTGTTGCATAATTCATTGGGATATGAATCAGAATTTTCTGTAGATGTGCCATAAGCATGACTCTTAATTCTAGTAAGTGTCAGACTATCAGCAGTGGCTCTCACAAAACTGAGAGGCCCTGCCAAAGCAGTTTCATTTGGCTCCTAGTTTCCAGGGACTGATGTGCTGAGCAAGCTGTACACCTTCTTCTCCAAAGTTCAGTGCTGTGTCAGTCAGCAGGGTTAGGAAGGGTGGAATAAGTTCCTTTATGGAAAGGAATGTCTGCAATAGTGATGGGTGAAGCTCTGAAAAGAATCAAGGAACAGTGGATACATCGACACATACTGATTTAAGGCGCTTTAGCTCAGTTTAAGGCACATTAAAGCCACATGTCTACATGTTTGCACCCTTAATGCATCTTAAAAATGGCAATTTTAGGTGCAAATAGCTAACGTGCATTAATGCATGCATAGATACATTAAGGTACATTAATGCTATATAGATACTGACTTGGGACTAACTTTATTCACGTCAGTCTTTGCACACGATGGTAATACGCTTTAACGCGTGCATGTGTAGACGCGAACCAAATCACTTTAAGGCGCATTAATCTAACGCGCATTATATTTAGGCACACCTAAATGCACGTGTAGATATGCCCAATGAATGGAAATTTCCTGTTAAAGATCTATCGCATGCCCCAGTGAAGCTGGTGATAGAGAACAAGATTTAACGATTCTGCAAGAGTATGAAGTCACTGTCAGCACACAGCACACAATCAAATCAAGGCAGCTCATTCTTCATCCTATATGTGGCTGAATCATGTGCAGTAGGCTTTGTCTAATATTAGCATTTCAACTTGACCCTGACTCTTAAACCCTTTTTGGCTGCCCAGGCTGCTGGCTTAACCATTTGCATTTTGCCTGATGGGTAACCTCCATTGGCAGGGTGTTCTTTCTAGCAGTGCTTTGGACTTCCAAGCAAGCTAATAAACTCCTGGACCTGGAATCTGGAAAGGGGAATGTACAACAGCAGTATTTTTATTACTGGTAAATGAGTCAGAAAACCCCTGTCAGATCATGAAGCCCACATCCTTGCGAATGCAAATAATTTCCCTGTAAGGAAGAATGTACAATAATTAAATTAAAATATGGCTGAAACAGGATGGATGATCTAGGGTTTAGATGCTCTTAAAATCATGGGCAGACTATTGAAGATTAAATATATGGACAGTAGTTTAAAAAATCCTCGTTTTCCAGACTTAAGCAAGTAGCCTCCTGTTCTTCCCCTGTAATTCATGACAGCATCTGATGAAGTGAGCTCTAGCCCATGAATGTAATATATGCTATGTAATATATCTGTACTTAGTTAGGTTATAAGGTGCAAATCTACCCTGCTTTCAATCTAAGTCTGCTTGCTTACTCTTCTATTCAGATATCTTTGCTATTCAGTCATTGATTTATATTTAACGTGTGCGTGTGTGTGTGCTTTTTAAAAGCTTTTTGAGGGAAGGATTTCAGACATTGGCTGTGTATTCTTTATAAGGTCATTATCTTTTTTATATTTTTAAAATTAATTTGCTTTTAAATGTTTATCCTCTCTACATTCATTATGGAATTTTCTACAGCCCCCAGCTCCATCAGATCTCAGTAATTTTGGAAGTTGGTTATACACGCAGCACAAATTAATATTTCTTTTACTTGTTCTACATCTGCTGCCTCTTCAACATAATTGAATAACTTACATGTTTGTGCATGGATGAAAAGGAAAGTGCCTTGTTCATTCTCTGAGTTTTTATTTTACTTCTTTTTTAGTATTTTGAGAGTTTCCTTTTCTCCCCCTCCCCTTCCTCCCTCCAACCATTATCCCTGCATCTCAGCATTTTGCAGACCTGAGTCTATTTATGCATCACCTCTGTGGGGGAATCTACACAAGATGCTTTACTTTGAAGTTTGTTATCAAGGATAACAAGAAATCCTTTTTTAAATACATAGTGCATAAAAAGAAGGCTCTGGGTAATGTGGGACCTCTGCAGGACACACTAGGAAATCTGGTCTCACCAGATAACAAAGCTAACCTATTTAACAATTTCTTTGCCTCCATTTTTCTGAACAGAGACCAGGTCATCCCCACACCAGGATCCCCGATGGTCCCAGGGGAGGTAGTGTTAGGCCCAGGGTCAGTGAGGACCTAGTCAGGGAACTTCTGGTGGGACTAGACATGTTCAAATCAGCAGGTCCTGATGATCTCCACCCCAGAGTGCTGAGGGAATTAGCAGAGGTCATTGTGAGACCGCTGGCATGGCTTTATGAGCACTCGTGGTGCACTGGCATGGTGCCAGAGAACTGGAAAAAGGCCAGTGTGGTTCCCATTTTAAAAAAAGGGAGGAAGGAGGACCCAGGAAATTATAGTCCTGGTAGTCTTATCTCGGTCCTGGGGAAGCTCTTTGAGAAAATTATCCAGGTGCACATCTGCGAGGGGCCCGCAGGGGAGGTTATGCTTAGGGGCAATCAACATGGGTTTCATTAGAGGCAGCTCCTGTCAGACCAGCCTGGTGGCCTTCTATGTCCAGGTCACAAAATCCTTGGATGCAGGTGTCACGGTGGATGTAGTCTTTCTGGACTTTAGGAAGGCCTTCAACACTGTCTCTCACCCCCATTCTCATTAAGAAATTAGGAGATTGTGGTGGTGATGCCTACACAATCAGATGGGTCACCAATTGGCAGGAGGGCCGCACCCAGAGAGTGGAGGTGGATGGGTCATTTTTGACCTGGAGAGATGTGGGCAGTGCGGTCCCCCAGGGTTTGGTCCTCAGGCCCACACTGTTCAACATCTTCATCAGCGACTTGGACAAGGGGGTGAAAAGCACAGACAACACTAAGATGTGGGGGGATGTGATCACACTAGAAGGGAGGGACAGCCTGCAGTTGAATCTGAACAGGTTACAGGGTGGGTGCATGAGAATAAGATGGGATTCAATACTGACAAGTGCAGGGTGCTGTATCTAGGGAACAAGAACCAGCAGCAGACCTACAGGCTGGGGAACTCCCTTCTTGTCAGCACAGAGGCAGAAAAGGATATTGGTGTCATTATTGATTCCAAGATGAACATAGGCTGCCAATGTGGGACATGGTGAGGAAGGCTAACCTCACCTTGCCATGCATCCACAGATACATCACAAGCAGGTCCAAGGAAGTGATCTTCCCCCTCTATGTGACACTGGTCAGGCTGCAGTTGGAGTACTGCGTCCAGTTCTGGGTGCTGCACTTCAGAAGGGATGTGGACAACATTGAGAGGGTCCAGAGGAGGGCCACTCACATGATCAGGGGCACGAAGGCAGGCCCTACGAGCAGAGGCTATAGGACATGAACCTGTTTAGTCTCCACAAGAGAAGGCTGAAAGGAGATCTGGTGGCCATCTACAAACTGGCCAAGGGGGACTAACAGGCAATGGGAGAGTCCCCGTTCCCCCAAGCACTACTGGAGGTGACAAGGAATAATGGTCATAAGTTGACGGAGAGTAAATTCAGGCTAGATATCAGGAGGCACTACTTCACAGTCAGGGCGGCTAGGATCTGGAAGCAACTTCCAAGGGAAGTGGTGCTCACTTCTACCCTGGTGGGCTTCAAAAGGAGGCTAGATAGACACTTTTCCAGGGTTGTTTGACCCCAGTACTCTTTCCTGCCCATGATAGGGGGTCAGACTTGATGATCTGCTCAGGTCCCTTCTGACTCTACCAACTATGAAGTTGATTAATTAGCTCTACAGTAAAGTGTCTACATCTACATGTGCGATACTATTAGCCTGGAGATAATGAATTAATTCTGTTGTAAGATAATACTATGTTCCATAAGTACTATCCTATGGCAGAGTTATTTATTCTGCTACAACATATGTTTAGGTGGTGACTGGGCTGGCTGGGACACAAGAGTGCTATAGTGTGGGGCTGTCTGCTGACTAGCCCTGCACTGTAGCACCCTCATGCCCCACCAGCCACTCCACAGCATGTTGAGCCAGGATGGAGCAACTCCAGGCTGACAGGCTGACCCGACCTCCCCCCAGTCCCGTCCCAGCTGGGGCTGCTCCACTTACTGTGATCCTGGGCAAACCTTCAAATGGCAATTCCTGGGAGCAAAACACTCTGGCATGAACTGGAGTTAATTCATATGCACTAATTTCATGTGTAGATGCACCCTTCTGATAGTGAGAAGCATGGTTGTATAAATGCCACTGCATGGCTTGCCAAGCAACATTGAAAAAGCAGGAAGTTGAACTGGGTCCTCCAGAATCCCTGGACAGTGCCCCATGAACCTGATTTTCTCTCCACCAAATACCTTTACTAAGGTACTTCATTCTGATTTCCTTTCCAGGTATCAAACTACTCACATTATATGTAAGTCCATCTCTGACCTTAAAATATATTGTTTGCTTTTTCTCTTTTAAATCCCACTATAGCTTTCTTAAAGTTTAAATGACTAGAATGTGGTTTAGATTTCTATGCATGTTCTTACTAGTATATGTGATGGTGTCATTAAAAAGTTTTGTATTAATTTTTAGAGACCAGCTTTCAGAGAATAGCAGCTTCACTGCACAGTCTGTCTCCTTCCATTCTTGATTGGCTTTTCAAAACAGGTTTAATTTCATCTGCTAGATTGTGATTTTGGAGCTTATGCACATATCCTTCTTCCCAACTGTATTGATTTCATTATGATCAATCCAGGTGGATTTAGAAATGACATTTGAGGAGTGAATGAATATGCTTTAACATTTTCAGTTTGGCAGGAGTTAAAATTAGAATCTGAAGCAGATGTATAATCTCTTCCTCGAGTTGTATTCTCCACCCCCTCCCCTCACACACATACAACTCTCTCCAATAAATGGGTTTGCTTTGCATTTTCTGTTAAAATCTCATTAAATCAGTGACTTACTTATAATCCCCTCTGTTTGAAGTAAAATGTGGGCAAATTTCCAAATTAGGCACTTGTTGCAGTAATAATCAATTTTAAACATTCTGAGGTAGTTCTTAGTCTGTTATCTATGACACTGTCATTGCAGGCTATCTTCACTATTACCGTTTTTACATTTTTATGTCCTTAGCCAGTGATTTGGCTTTTTGATATGGTTTAGTTAAGCGTATTCCTGAAACTACTTATTAAAGTAAACGGTACTTAAAAACATGCTTAAGCACTTTCCTCAATAAAGGTAGACTTCAACAGTTTGCTTGCTTTACTGAATTTGACAGGATGAGTCCAACCAAGAGTACTTTAGTGCATTTTCACTTGGGGGGAAAAATCACTTAAATTTTAGACTGAATATCATTAGGTCACAATTGGAGTTTGGTTTTGTGTCAGCTGTGATTCACATAACAAATATAACTTATAGAAATATGCCTACCTTAAGGGAATGCTACTAATGCAACATCAGGCATCAACCTAATAACTTTCAGTTCATTTCCCCATTGGCAATATGAGCAAAATATTCCCATTTTCTTTCTTTTATTTTGATGCCATCATTTTTTACTCAAGCACACTTTGATTACATTGAAATGCAATTTGAAAGGTTTAATTAGGTAGAAGGAGAGTAATGAATGCCCAAAAGAGATGCTAGTTAACCTAGGGAAACTGGAAAAGCACAATTTCAAATATTGCTGCTGTTATCAGCAAAACCAAGACCTTTTTGGGGATCTTGAATCTGAATCTTGCCTGCCCTCTGACAGCAGAATCTTTTGTATAATTCCTATAATAGTTAAAGGATCTTACTACAGAGTGTTGCCCTGGAAAATACCAAAGGCACTAAAATAAAGCCTATCATATACGTTAGAGCAATGGTTCTAAATCTTTTGAAATTCAGACTACCCTCCATAACTTACATGAACTTGGCAAATCCCTAGTCGAGCACCGCTGTTGAGCTGCCTCAGCTTTTCTCAGTGGTTCTCAGCTGGGTGATGCTGCTGCTTCCACTACCACCATGAAGCTACTCCATACTCCTTATGCACAGCCAGATAAATCTAAAGCAGGCAGAAGTGTCTGCTATGGCCTCAGACTTTCCTAATCTGTGCCCCCACGCACAATACCACTGTGCTTCTCTTGGAAATAGAACAGTTTCACCTGCCCCGTGCACTCCTGTTTATGGGAGATGCCGTGCAGTTTCCGATCAGAAAGGGCTATAGCAAGAGCAGGTGCTCCTGCCTGCTTCATACTATCAGATAACTCTAAGACAAGCAGGAGTCCATGATTATGCTGCAGCCATTCCTATTCTGGCTGTGCACCAGGCATACAGGACACTTTTATCTGGCAGTAGTAACAGTCAGGGGCCTGTGCTACAGAATCGTGATTGAGAACCACTGGTTTGAAGATAAGGGTAGCAGTATAAATTTATGACTTTTCTTGAAATAGTTGCCAGCAGGATCAGCGAGACTAGTGGTAGGTTTGTACTGACCAACAGGGCAATGGTTTAGTCACAGAGGTCATTAGTTAGACTGAGACCTTGTAGGATAGCTGGTTTCAGGACCATGGATAATGACATTTGACACCACCTTGATAAATAATGTTCAGTACAATGGACAGCACAAGACTGCACTGTGGTGTGTGTAATCCCAGACGGAAACAGGAAAGGCAGCATATCATTTTGTGCTAAAATAAAGTTCAAAGCATCACTATAGGCGACATCCTCATTTGGTATAAATCAGCATAGTGAGTCCAGCAAAGCTAAATTGATTTCTTTCAGCTGATAATTCAGTGCAGTAATTTCTGTAGGAATTTGTTTGCTGCTTCTGTAAATAGCAGCACTCAATTTTGTCAGCATCTCGAATAGGAGCTTTTGGGGTTCTTGCAAAATGTGTTTAAACCTAGAAGAAAAGGAAGTGGCATGGCAAGACCAAACAATTAGTCTTGCAGAGCTTTAAATTTTTAATCACCACGTGCTGTTTATTATCTGCAGAGCTGCAAGGAATGGCAGTTCTGTCCTTTGGAAACTTCTTACTAGGGCTTGTGATAAATCTCAGTGAAAGAGGACAAGAGAGAAATCGCATTGCAACAGAATAAAAACATATTGGCATCAATGAAAAGGCAGAGAAGAATAGATCCTGCTTTTAACGTAAAGCTCCAAACATGATAGTAGGACAGTATCTGCTTTGCAAAGCAGTGTTGTTAGAGGGACAACACATTGGGTAGAGGTGGCACTCATTCAGAGATGAGTCTGAGTATCTTAGAAGCAATGAAGCTATAGGAGCCAAACTGAACTTGGTGAGGGATGGATTGCCTGGGAGTGCTACACAGCTGCACTGGTGCACCTTGTTGCAATCCTAGGCTTGAATAGATTAGAGAGCTTTTTCGGTCTGGTTGTGCCTACTTCCAGGAAGTATGTGGAGACTACCAAATTCATTTTTACTTACAAATGCAGGTGGATTTCAGAGTAGAAAAGGTAGGACATTAATCATTGTGCCCCACCAGGCCTTCTGCCACATCCATACCCACCTGCAGATTAACATCTTTCTAGCAAGAAACTGTGCCATGTCCTTGCAGTTATAAACAAGAGCTAGGATTATTATGATGACCAAGACTCTTTGGATGCATTTCTCATTTATTTTGATGGGAACTGTAGATCAGATTATCAGGTCTGATGGAGCTATAATAGCTAACATCTGCTTAGGATATGCTCCAGGTATGCTTGACTATCCTTGCCATAGTGTAGCAGAAGGAGAGATCCCTGAGGATCTCACAGGGAAGCTCTCTGAGGATTGGAAGAGGGCCAACATTGTGCCCATCTTCAAGAAGGGGAAGAGGGAGGACCCGGGCAACTATAGGCCAGTCAGCCTAATCTCCATCCCAGGGAAAATCCTGGAAAAACTCATTAAAGAATCTATGTGCAATATTCTCTTTGAATGTAAGATTCTGAATGACAGCCAGCATGGCTTCATTGTGGGTAGGTCTCGTCTTACCAATCTTCTATGAACAGGTCTCGCGCTACTTGGACACAGGAGAGAAAGTCAGTATTGTATACCTTGACTTCTAAAACACTTTTGATCTAGTATCCCACAATATCCTTGTGGAAAAATTGGAAGATTGTGGGCTTAACTGCTCAACAGTTCAGTGGGTGGAAAACTGGCTACATGATAGGATCCAGAGAGTTCTCATGAACGGATCTATATCATCCTGGCAAGAAATGGCCAGTGGTGTCCCTAAGGGGTCTGTGTTTGGACCGGTGCTTTTCAACATCTTTATCAGTGATTTGTGGGGGTGAAAAGCTCGCTGGCCAAGTTTGTGGATGAAACCAAGTTATGGATGAGCATGGCCATGCTAGAAAATAGATTGTAGATACAGGCAGGCCTTGACAGCCTGGAGAGTTAGGTGGACCAGTACCAGATGAAGTTCAACACTCAGAAGTATAAGGTGCTCCATCTGGGGGAAAACAATTCTGAACATACCTACAGGCTCAGTGGTGACAATTTGACTTGCACCATGACCAAAAGAGACGTAGGGGTAGTGATACACCATTGTATGAACATGAGCCAGCAGTATGATGTTGTGGCCAGCAGGTCAAACAACACTTCGGCATGCATTAACCATAGCATCTCATGCAAAATAATGGAAGGGATACTTCCACTGCACTCCACACTGGTGAGATCACAGCTGGAGCACTGTGTCCGATTCTGAGTGCCACACTTCTACAAGGACATGGAAAAACTTGAGAGGGTCCAGAGAAGAGCCACCTGTATGATCAGGGACTTGCAAGACAAGCCATATGAGGAGAGGGTGAGGGACTTGGGCCTCTTCATCCTACAGAAGAGAAGGCTCGGAGGGGACTTGGTAGCAGCTTACTGCTACATCAAGGGAGTACATCAAGAAGTTGGTGAACTGCTGTTCACCAGGGCATCCCTGGGGAAGACCAGGAGCAATGGATACAAACCCCTGGAAGGCCACTGCAGGCTCAATTCCAGGAAAAACTCCTTCACAGTCAGGGTGTCCAGACTGTGAAGTAAACTGCCAGTGGTGGTGCAGTCACCTACCCTGGAAATCTTCAAAAGGAGACTGGACAGTCACCTTGCTGTGGTCACTTGACCCCAGTTGTCTTTTCCTGCCCAGTGCAGGGGGACTGGCCCCGATGATCTACAAGGTCCCTTCCAGCCCCTAACAATCTATGACTCAATGAATAAAGAGGCTGTAGGAGAAAGGAGGAGATACCATGTTGGAGGGTTGCAGAGAGAAAATCGTTTTAGTTTGTTCAATACATCTCTGTTTCCATGCAGAACACATTTTGTGCAAATTTCATTTGTAGTTCAAAGAGTGACTTTCAGAATGAGGGAAATAATTGGAATTCATTTCTCCTGGGTAACTGGTCCAGGATTTGCCTGCAAATGTAAAAGGTCAAGAATGCAAAAAATCTAGCAAATGTTATATAATAGGCTAGAAGAAGACTCCCTTAGATTTGGCAAGATGGTCCTAAGTAGGAGTCTTTGCCCACATCAGTAGAGACCTGGCTTATAAACCAAAAGGATCTAAGGAAAACATTTTGACTTGAGACTTTTCTTGTTTTAATTAAGAGGTACAATAGTAAGAGCCAAGTGACAACTAACTACAGAGGAAAATTAGAAGACCTATCTGATTTGTTGCTCTCCCTGCCTACATACTATTCTGTCCCTGGGAATAGGCTGGTACTGGACAAATTGAAATCATAAGTTATAAAGCGGGGAGTAGGTATAGGAGAGAGAACTGGTACCATCACTTCTCTACAGTGGGAATTGTTATTATTTTCAAATACCAAATGCCCAATTCAGTGAAATGACACCACTCCATGCTGCCTAAGGTTCGGGACCATTCTCTTAATTTCCCTGGTTCTCCCTAGATATACTAAGTTACATAGTGTTTAATGTCTTGAAGGCTCCTCTTCTAAATCTTCCAAATATTGTGTTCAGGTACAGTCATTTTAGTAAATAATTACTCAATGTGGGAAGGAAAGAATTCCTGTCTTTTAATGTGGTTCATTTTATCAAATAGCCTGGGTGCTTTGTAACTGGGGCAGAAGGAAGGCCCAGGGACTAATTTGTTCAACTTACTTGAAATGAGCACAGCAAAATTGTCTCCTTCTAGAGTGCCCCAAGATGCCTGTATGTGTTGTACAAGCATCAGTCCTCCTTATTACCTCTGCCAAAGTATTCTATTCATGCCATGTGCCACTTGATGCTATTTCTGTCCTAGATCCATATGGAAAAAAGAAGCACCAAACGATGTAGTGATTTTTTATGGTGTGAACAAATGTCCACAAAGCTATTACACTACACTGAGTTTACCATACCTGGCCTACTTATCCTTTATTGCGACTACTAGAACCTAGATTCCCAACATTGGTTGTGTGCCCTTCTCGCCAAACACTAGTTTTCTAATGTAAATAGTCAATAAAACGTGGCTAAACCACTGATAAGTCCCTTGCATGTTCTTCTCTAGCAACCTATGCTCACTACAATACAAAAAATTGTTTTAGTGCAGGATTTTCAGT
Source organism: Caiman crocodilus (assembly GCA_030014935.1). Classification (NCBI taxonomy): domain Eukaryota; kingdom Metazoa; phylum Chordata; order Crocodylia; family Alligatoridae; genus Caiman; species Caiman crocodilus. Next base: position 113,645,402 of record JAGPOW010000304.1, on the reverse strand, counting down.
GCTTTTGCAGCTGTCAGTGTGTTTGACAAGCAAGAACAGTTGGAGGAATAAAAGAAACAATTGTTTAGGTATCCATTAGATTACTAGAATAATTATTACTGTGATTTTGTTAGAACCATGACATTAATGTTCCATTGTCTACTTTTATTTGGCTTTGTACTTGGCAATGTCATATAGTATGTGTACAGGAAATTAACTTTATAGCCAGTGTGATTGTAAGAGCTTAGCATGATTCTTGTGTTGGTCTAGAAATGGTAATTAAAAAAAATACCTTTGAATACATGAGTTAATTTGCTGCAACATGAAAGAATCCAAATGTAATGCATTACCAATATCAGTAGATTTTTTTTTTTTTGGTAAAGGATGGCAGACTATATCTAAATGAGAAGCTAAAGTGTAGGAATATTAATCAGATATAATATTAGAATCCTTGATTAGATGCACTTTCTATGTAATAAAACCAATAAAAAATCACTTAAGGATACCAAGATCATTATAATGAACAATGAGGCAATTTCTCCTGCTCTATTGTAAGTGCGTAGCTGTCGCTGCATAATTAATTCCTCCAACTGCATGTGCATATTGGGAGCTGTTTGGGATTACTTTGTTTACAATGTTGTAAGATCAATTTTAAATGTACTCACTGCAGTCTGAATAATTTATTGGCTAAGCCATTAGAACCGTTCTAAAGTTGTAATTCTATGAGCCATTTTTTCACCAAAAGAGTGAGTGAGTGAGTGAGTGAGTGAGTGAGTGAGTGAGTGAGTGAGTGTGAGAGAGAGAGAGAGAGAGAGAGAGAAAGTGTTCATGAATAGATTGCCACCTTTACTTTTGGACCCTGTTATAACTGTCCAAAGTTTTATGACCACCAGAATAAACTACTGCTATATTCTGTACATGTAAATAACTATGAAGACCACTTGAAAACTCCTTTGGAGGAAAAATATATTGGCTTTCTTAAAGCTCGTTTGTGCAGGAAAAAGAGACATAAAGATCCCCTTTTCTGTTGTATAAAGCACTTGTTTAGAGGGCAAAGTATTCACTACCAAATTATTACTTTCCCTCATCTTTTCCTCCAGTTACCTGGAAGTGCATTGTCACAGTCGGGAAGTAGACAGTGCCTTGGTCCTGTTCCCACATAATACGACAGCTTGTGCACTAACATTAGCGTAGAAGTAGAAGGAATACATCTGTGCAGAAGTTTTGGCACAGATTCCTGGAGTCACAATACGACCCTTGCTTTGCTCTTAAGACAGTGCAGCTGTATGCTTCTCCCATCTTCCACAAGCCGTATTGCAAAGCTCCAAAGCAGTGCTTAGCCATGATTCTTGTAGTCTTCCTGTACACCACTGAATGCCTTTGCTGACAGCTTGTTTCTTAGTGCAGTTTTGAGTAGTCACTTTATTGGGTTTCAGTACTGGTTATTTTGTAAATCCAGTGCTCCTCTCTCAACTGTTTAGCCAGATAGTTGCAACCAGCCAGTCAAGAAATTCCCTAGGTTTATATGAATATGGGCTATGGACAGGGCAAGTCCAGCGGAGGGCCCTAATTTCCCTATGGAAATTGTTCTCATAAATGATATATATGTTTATTGTGTGAATGTGTACTGTTGGGTGTGAAATTGAAGATGTGCACGTAAAGACACCATGGAATCTGATGTGCTGTCCTCACAATTAGGCTTCCTGCCATGCCACATGTGCATGGCAGGAAGTGTGATTGTGGGGTCAAGTATCAGGTCCCATCACACCTTATTACCAATGCAGGAGAAAACTACAATCTGGGAAACCTACAATCTGGGTTCCTCCTGCATTGGCAGGAGTAGTCGGCTCGTGTGACTGGGAGCCCTGTCAGCTGATGGGTCTCCCAGTCACAGAGGTGCATCATGTGCTTCTGCTGCTGGATTGCTCCTCCAGCTGATCCAGACTCCCTGTGGCTATAGGGCACACCTCGGTCTCACAGCTGGGAGTTTCCAGCCACAGGGGTGCATGGTGGAGCTGGGAACCCCATCAGTTGACAGGGCTTCCAGCCATAGGGTCACACTCCATGGGTGGGAGCTCTAGCCTGGCCACACATTCAGCTAATGATGTGATAGGAACCAACCACAAATATATTATGCATTTTTGTGTGATAACGTCGTAGCTTATTCCTTGTTTTATCACACTATTAATTGATTGAATTTGTGACATGTAACAACTTACCACATAATGAACTGGTGAATCACATCTTAAGTGCAACCTGTGCTAGGGGCCAGAGTGGGGAGCCTCAGCTGGGATAAGGCAATCGTCTTAACTACATCCTGAAGGTAAAGGCATCTCACTTCTGATGGTGTATATAGGTGTGTGAATTTAGCGCCATGTAAATGAACAAGTGCTCATGGCACGGACAAAGAGTCTTCCTTATATGGAAGTGAAAACAAACAAACAATTTAATTGGCCA